>CM055406.1:33748680-33763205 GCA_029228625.1 Pseudolycoriella hygida | reverse complement strand
AACAAAAGGGAATTAAGTAGCGAAACAAAGTTAGCTATTCACAGGTCAATATCCCGGCCGACGATTCTGTATGGTAGTGAGAGTTGGGTTGACTGCGGATATCTCGTGCATGACCTGGAGGTTTCTGATATGAGGGTTCTTAGGAATATAGCGAAGGTTAATAGGAGGGAGCAGTGGGATAATCATATAAGGAACGGCGACATTAGGGGAAAATTTAGGGATTTCGTCAGTGGAAGAGGCGGCAAGGGCCAGTCGTCTGCGCTGGTTCGGGCACGTTCAAAGGATGGGTAATAACAGGCTACCGAAAAGGATCTTGGATGCACAAGTCCCGGGTGTTAGGCCAAGGGGTAGACCAAGGAGAAGGTTTTTCGATTCAATTAAATCAGATTTAGAAGTTAGGGGACTTTCTCTGGGCGATAGGAGGGCATGGAGGACGATAGTTCACCAATCTGGGGTTGCGACAGAAAGACCTCACACCGGAAGGTACTAACGGTCTATAAAGTTTGATGATGATGATGATGACACAAAATTAAATACCTCTTTCCAGAGCATTTAATGAGATCATGAAAGTTATTTTTTTTCCTTTATGTTGATACACGTGACATAGGTCATTTGATGATTCAGCGTTCCAAAGACGAAGTATGGAATTCATAAATAGAACTAACATTCACATACCATTACTTTCGATGCACTTACCTTTACGCTACAAAAATATAGGATCCAACTTACGAAAATCATCAAAAAGTTAACATTTGTTTGTTTGTTTATATTTTTTCTCCATTTATTTGATACTATCCACATTTTACTTCCTGTGTGTCATTTTCTGTGAAACGATTTTTTTACATTTGTTTTATAAATAGATTTTAATTGGTGGCAAAATTTATTTAAAAGCAAAGATATCAGATGGAATACAGCCTTATGGTCAGCCAAATATAAATAACAAATTATTTGGTAATTGAAGTTGAAGAGGAGCTCTTCGAATCGATATACCTCCACCTACAGTGTAAATAATAAATAGTAAACACAACTTGATGAATTGAAATGAAATGCTTTTTAAACCTATCCGAAGTGCAGGGGTCTGATAACATTAATTTTATAGTTGTAGAAAATAGCAGTTGTGGATATTATGTATTTTTCAAGTTTTTGTAGACTCTGTTGCCGTTGTGCCATCACGAACGAAACGACTGGTACTAATACGACTTTACTCCTCGTGCACGTGTGCAAAAAGTACAACCGATATTCCGTCACATCAATTCGAAACTCACGCAAAAATGATCGCAACAAAACTCAGGTTATGAAACGTAGAAGGTTCAGAGACACCACTGCCGAAAAAGAGGTCCATCTTTATTCATTCTTTTTTTCCCCTAATTTCATTAGAAAAAAGGTCAAAAGGTTTTTAGTACTATTGCACTTGAAGATAATTTGTCTTCAACAACTGCGGTACTTGCTATTGTTAAAAGTCCATCCTTGTTTCAACATTACAGTACCCTTCATAAATCCTTTATGACAAACGAAGCGTCTTCATAAGATTTAACAAACTAAAGTACTGATTTCGTCGTTTACTACTCATCAGTACACCTTGCCCACTAGACCATGTGTATATCAGCAAACCCGGTCACAGAATGATGACTTCTATGAACAGCGCATTTTCTTATATACCACCTGAATCGAAACGAACTACTTGGTGAAGTAGTGTTTTGAACGCTTTGAAGTACAGGAATTATGAATTCGTCACTGCCAAACATTCTTTGTTTTATCTGAGGTAAAGCATAAGAACATTTTTTCAACCAAAGCTATGAGTGTCAGGGAACGGATAGAATAAATTATTCTCGACCAGGGTTTATTAGCGTCACTATTAGCGAAGCTGATTTGTAATTTCCTCGCTAATAGCGACTAGCGGTTCGCTAACAGCTAAATTACTTACTTTACTTTTTTGGTGCTACAGCCACTTGTGGGTCTTGGCCTGCTCTAAAATTTGAATCCAACGCTGCCTGTCGTTTACAGCGTATTGCCAATTCTTATTCTGAGCGTCTGATGATCTATTTCGACGCCATCAATCCATCTAATTTTTGGGTGATCAACTCCTCTTCGCTCTTCTGGATCGTTACGGAATCATTTTGAGGGGGCTCTGTTTTGCCCCGCCCACCTTAACCTTTGGAATTTCAACACCGACCGCCACTATATCCGGATCACCAAAATCACGTTCCAATTCAAAGTTATATCGCCGTCGCCACCTCTCACCCTCGCGTAGCTTAATTAGTTACGCTATATTTCGCTACTCACTAATCGCTAAAATGTTATGTATTTTTTGTCGATTTAGGCACTAACTTTCCGTGTCTCCAATCTTCTTCTCTCGGCTAATCATTAATAATAATCAAATAATTAATCATTAATAAAACTTTCCATTATCATATTAGTAAAACAATATTTAAATTCAATTTATCTCAGAAGGTGACACACATAATCATAAAATAATGAAGTAAAAATAATAACTTTGCTGCCCTTGCCACAGCAAATTGAATTTTTAAAAAACTCTGCTCTCTCGCTTAATTTCCCTCAAGAAACAGGAAAAGGGGAATCGCAGGAAACGTAGCGTTAAAGGTGACCCCCCATTTAGGGGGTGTAAATGGGGGGTCGGCCATACATTTGACCCTTCTGGAATACGTCTATTACGAGATATCGCAGATTAAAAATGTGTGGCAACACTGAAAAAGCGTTACGTAATTTAGGGATGACCCCTTCGCGAATTGACTCCTAAGTCTGAAGTGATAAAATTTATGCGTTATTCTTATAGTGTTACTAGCGAAGATGAATTCGAGATGCATAAACAGCTATTTTCAATTGATAGAACTTCTTAAAAAAAGGTTTCACATGATATGGGAACGTACGGGGCTTTGTTCATATTTTTTTAAATTTCAAAACATTAAAAATGTATGGTATATTATTGTGGTATAATAGTTTAATACTCAAGGAGAATATATTTTACATTATATTGAATAAATACTTAGTATAACAAGCGATTTGAATAAATTAATCGGAAACATGTTGTTTCGGAGACATGAAATGCGCACAATTTTACGGTAAGATGACATGTAAATTATTCTAATTTGTACGGTCCTTATTATGCGATTTGTTACAAAATATGGTAAATCCTTTCAAAATAACCTGTCATCAGTGTATTTTATAATGTGCTTGCTATACTATAATGTGTAAAAATAATCCCATATGAATGTAAAATTATATGGGCGTATCATCAATTCAAATTTATTTTCCATTACTTTTTTATCTGTTTTCGACATGAACTTTGAAAAACTATTTGACATTTTTGGGAAAGAAAGTGGCTTTTTTCGTGAAAAAAATGTGAAATGTTCAATAGTTTCTCTCCTTTGAAAAACTAAATTGACGTACGAATTAACGTCAGTAAGAGGCAAATATGTTTGTCTTGCATTTCAGCTCTTATGAATAACTCGTTCTTTAGTGCTAAACACAACATTTAAAAACGAACTATTTGTACGTTTTGGAACTTAAACGAATTTTAATTAAGAGAGAGCTGATATTTTTACTTGGAACTTGTCTAATTCCAAAGCTCAAAATTTACTTTTTTACCTGCTCATCTGTAGATTACTTTATGATAGAATTTTATGAAGAATTAACTAATTTTTTGCAATTCACCGTCAAAAAACTCATTTTTTCGTGTGTCATTTCGGTGTGTAAAAGCCGATTTCACGCATTGGTGCGAAAAGACAATCGAAATTTCGACAAATTTTTGTAAGTGAAAACACGCAGGGAAAAGCACGTTTTTGTAGGTGAATTGCAACAAACGTTGTTTGATACACGTTACGTATGCTGGTAGTTTAATACACACGATTAATGCAAACTACTATTTTAACCCAATTATTTTCACAACAATCTCCAAACTTTTTGTTTGTGTCCAAAATATATTAGTTCTCGATTTGGTTGAAGATTTTTCAATGAATTATTACCCATATCGATAAATACTTCATACAAAATCTGCAATTTATCATAAAGCGAATTAGGCCATCTAACACTACATGTGTGAACTATCTTACGACGTACAAGGGCCAAATACAGCGAAAGAATTTTTTTATGTCAAGTAAATCATTGAAATGGTTTTATTGCAATACAACATCTAAGCTTTTGAAGAAAAGCGTTAGATTTGCCTTTAGAATTGTCGCTTTTGACAAAAAAAAATACATCGACCTAGACACATCTGTGAAATAACTACACCTGCTGCACCCCTGGGGAGTATTAGTTTAGTGGATGAATATTAAAATAAAATGTTCGTAATTTAAAAGGACATGCCGTTGACAGCTTATGTATCAGTTTGTTGTTTTTTTTTTACCAAACCATTTGTAAATCCCGTATTGGAGTTATGAACGGTTGTTTCAAACAGCTTTATTAAATCCCTGTAGTTAAATTAATAGTGACCGAGGTTAGCGTTACGTTAATACTGGATCAGGTTTATGCATGTGGCGTTTGTCCCTTGGGTACACGTACTTTAATCTCCCAAAAAGTCCCATGAGAAGTTGGGTTACATTTTTTTTACAGAAAACACCCTAAGTGCGTTACGCTCTTAAAAATAAAATTTATCGTTCAAGAATAAGCTGTTTAAAGAATATGAGAAAGGTTTCCGGGTGCCTCTTAAAAATAAACTTCGTTTGAAATAAAAAATCAACATAAACTTTCATCCAAAGCTCACTCAATGGATGGACTAAAATGAAATTAATTTTAAGAGCAAAATATGTTCTAGAATAGCGCATTAATTTTTGAATTTATCGACTCTAAAATAACGATAAATTAACTTTGAAGATTTATGTGCAAATAAATATCGGACAGTGAATAAATGAAATTATAAACGAAATCTGTTTTGATGTTAAACATTAATTCTTTAAAAAATTACATTTACCTCCACATTTACAAGGAGTAGAATTTATGAAGAACTATTATTCCTTAGTTTGTAGATCATTGTGCAAATGTTCCCATGGTTTTTTCTTTTATGGTCTTAACGTCATGCTATTGCTTCTCGTTAGATCCATAATCCACAAATGACTTCAGGTTTTTAGATTGAAATAAGAACTGAAAATGACTGCTATGTCAGTGTATTTAAGGGAATAGAACATGGATAAACGACGGTGTTATATTTCACTTCTAACTTTACTTTTTAAATGCTATGAGCAAGCTGGTAGTTTTCAATAGGGTTACGAAATTTAACGTTGTCGAGCAACAATTTTCTTCGTCCCGATTATTTCCAACTGATAATCCGGATGACAAACTATTTCGATAGTATTTACACTACACTATTATCTCACACTTACGTCCAATTTTATTTAACTTGACATCGTATTTCAAAAAAATTGTTTACTTGTCGAAAGTTCACAACCTTAATTCAAATAACAATCCCATGCTAACAGACCGTTTTCTTCTTAAAGTTACGAAACAACTATTGAGAATAAAAAAAATATCCATTTTGTCGTAATTTAAGATGACAGATGCCAAGTTCTGAATTCATTGAGTATAACTTCAGAATTGATGCCCACTTAAGAACGATCCAAATTTAATGAATCAGTCGATAGCTCACTTAAGATACATATAAAAACTGTTAATAATCTGTACAGAATTGAGGCCAGGCCCGGAATAGCTTTTTGTCTAGATCGGGCAACATTTCGAATAACTACTGCTTAAGAAAGAGAACTCGAGTGATACAATTTTTATTTATTCCAATGACTTTAAGAAATAACTAGCTACAATATACGCATTACAAATTGCATCACATGTCACCGGAAAACTTATGGATGTTGCATAGGTTGAGTATGTGGCTTGTGTTTGTGATTCACCGCATTCGCATAGAGGAGAATCCGCGAATTTCCAACGATGCATCAAATGGGCACAGTGTAACGTAACGGTATTCTACCGCACGTTCCACACATATGAAAATAAATATTCATAAATTACGCACAACATACAGTGAGCATCATATTTAAATAAAGCGCGCTCGAATCGTTGTTCACACTATTAGCGACCTCTTTTAATTTTAATTTACATTAAGTAATAACGGAAACAGAATACTGCTTCCACTATTTGAAAATTAACGGAGTCTTACAACCGCCAAAGTATACGTAAGAGAAGAGAGAAATAAAAATAAGCGAAGGGGGGGGGGAAGATCGTCGCAAGCGAAGATCTAATTTTAGATAATAAGATTTAGATTATTCACGTTCTAACTCTCGAAGGAGAACTACATTTTAACGCGGGAATCAATCAGATAGTTGATTGAATGCCCTTTTCTAAAATCGAATAAATTATACAAATCAATCGAAAGTTTATAACGTTTGCATCAGCTTTTAAAATAAAATAAATCAAAGAAAGTTCAACATCAGTATTTCAATAAGCGAGCAGAAGCCGTTAGCTCATAATAAGTCCAACAATTTACATTGTTTCGAGTATTGGAAATTACATCCCCAAAAGAACACCACACCTGTCGTAACACATTTGATTATTCTTCATTGGTTCTTGGCACTACCTAATTATACTCAAGCTCGTTGCGTTCAGAAGGCTAAAGTTTTCACTCACTGATCAACATCCGCCCCGAAGAGAAGCATCGCCTGCTACATTGGCGCCCGTTTGAGATACTATTCCCATTCATTGGTACAAGCATTTATTCCCCGACACGCACGACCTTCGTAGTTGAATAATAAGTATAATATCGTCTTTATCACCGTGAACAGCGTGAACAATCATTCTGCTCGAGCTATAAGATAGCGTGCGCGCCAGTTCTAGTAGAATCTTCATTCCTTTATCGTTTTGCGTTTTAAGCGATATTTTATTGCTAGCTAGTTTCTTCCTCCCGTCGAGCCAAGGAGGAAACAAAGAGACAAGTTCTGTTCGAAAACGATTCAATCGCACCCAGATTTTTCTCGTACCCTGCTAGTTCCATCGTGGGGACATGATACAATAATCCCGTTTTACTTAGAGACAATTTTGTTCTGCGCACGTTTGTTTTTAACACAGCGAAAACCTGCGCAGAACAAAAGTGTCTCTAAGTAAAATGGGATTATTGAACGACAAGATGTTAATCTATTTGAGTTCTTTTTACTTGGGCTTCTACAGCACTTTCATTTCTTTAACTATTTTATCAATATTTGTAAAAAATAAAAGTGACAAATGCGATTGTTCGCAAATTATACAACGAGATAAAGATAAATTTATATTCTTGGCATAATTTTTCCATCGGAAGTCTGTACATTGTACGATATTTCGCACATAATAACCCTTTTAAGGTGGACTGTATGAATTTCCCTGATGGGTTTTTTTTGAACCAATGCGGCCCTGATTTAAGCTCTCAAGTTTAAAATTAAATTAAAGATTGTGTACGAACGAAACTGTAGTTAATGCAGAACATGACGAGTTAAATTCTTGTACGAAGTACACAGGGTTTATGTGCTTACCATTGGTTTTGAAATGATCCAAAATTGTACCCTGAAATTGTTACGTTCAGAGAACCACTTTCGAAGGTAATTTTGGAGAGCAATAATAAAAATGGCCTTACAGCTCACAACGAGACTTAGGCCGATCCGGAAAAAAATCGAAGAGTATTTTTTGGAGATGTGTTACGTTCAAAGAATAACTTTTCCTCTTGTCGCATATAGATTGATCGAAGACCTATAAGAATCTTTGATATGCTGTAGATGACGTTTAAGAGAAACGATTTTTCCTATGGACATTAGGTTTCTCAGCTCATAAGAGTGTTCTAGGTGTACGGGTCCATGTAGCCTTTGTGCTTTAGACCACAGTTTTGATGTATATACAATGGTCATTATTTGATGTGTATATGCTTCCATTGCAATGAAAATTATTGTAGCGCTCGTTTTTCTGTCAGTTTTTTAGTCGGACACACAACTCATGGAAAGAGAAAAAGTGATTCCTCCGACAAGGCTGAACTACAAATGTGGCATTTAATAACAACGATAAACAAGACTTATTACAACAGTAAGCTCACACAGTTATCCTGCAGCTATAAACAAACCATAAACTTATCGCCAACTCTGTGTGAATTGGTTCTAAAACTTTGAAAACTTGCAGCAATGATTTGAACAGGACATTTGTTATTTCGTAAGCTGAACATGCAACGTTTAGAAAATACATTTAAAATAACGAACTCATGTCCTTAATTATGTTATTATTTTGAGGTATAACGAAGAATAAAGTTTCACGTGGCTCATATTTAACCGACATGAACTCTCTGTTGGTTGCGATGGATGGAGTTTCCATAAATATAACAAGGGATCACGCGTACGCCTCAAATGTGAATTTTGTGAAAATAATGTTGGGAAGTTTATGCGTGAGGGGACGGAACATGCACAATACACACATTTCCAACGTTGGGAAAAACAGTTTCGAAACGTGTGAAGTACAGTTTTATAGTCCTGTGAGTCCTTCCGATTCGAGGATTGAATGCATGGTCTGATTGTATAATCAGCACGAATTCATTTGCATTTGTTCTGAATAGCATATTTTTAATGGAAAATACATGGCTTCATCAGCTGCTCATTAGGGACCTCGATAACCTCAACGATATGTTCATAAACATTGTAGGTCATTTAATATAAGGCGTTCAAAAAGATTGATCCATCATTCAATGAACCAAAATGATCAAACGAACAAAAATACGATTTTTTTTTTGCAGACATTCAAATCTACTGTTTATTTCATTTTGTTCACTATGAAATATATTTTATTTTTTACCATTCAAAAGTTGAAGCAATAAAGAAAACAATGTTTATTGTTGACAAATTAAAGCGCATTGTTGATATGTTTGCAGACTCGTTTATTAGTTTTGCCATAAAAATGTAACATCAAGTAGTAAAATATGAACATATCAGAATTTTTATGAAATAAATTTCACTCAAATTTTGTTTTAATGGGCCATTACTCTCGTAAAACTGCAATTTTTAGGGTAGTTTAATTTTTATGTAGACAGATAGTGGAACAGACTTATTTTCAGCTTAATTTCAATCGAAATAATTCAACTTTTCTTCCGGTGTTAGTGGTCCCGTTCATGACTTAAGTATTGATAGCAGAGCCTGATTATAGGACTCCAGTTTAGTCTAACAAGGTTCAGTCAAGAACGCTGTCAAATAAGAACACCGATTCTTTCGTTAGCGCTCTAGAAAGACGTCTGGTTTGTCCTTTGTACTTTGGGCTTCATGAGACTTCGAAGATGCAAGAAATTTTTCTTACCCGTTGAACTCACAATTGTATGCATACAAATAAAATTTATTAGACCTCTCCTAAAGTTCTGCCGCATTTGTGGTAGTAGAGCTCGTTGAAAGACTTCAAAAAAAGAAGCCTTATAGGTTTCATCAATGTAATGCAATAAATAAACCTGGGTATTGCTGTGTGGTGATGCGGTGAACGGGTGATGTGATGATGATTTTCACATGGGCTATTGTGCTTTATTGATGTGTGATAGATTTCTGGTCGAGGCGGCCGACTGTCCTTGAAACACAGATACTATGATCCTTTGTTCCTTCCCCGTCACTCTTCTATCATTCCACCTAGTCATGTATTCTGTCTTAGTTAGATTCCCACATTAAATGTTCACGCATAGTTGTACCCGGTACGCCGAAAAAGCCTCGTCGTCTGAGCACACGCACTACGATACATTCATCTTCTAGCCTCCGGCACAAGACGCATACGCCAAATGAATCTCGCTGTTTGGGCCCGGACATAATACGTTTTCTAGCCTCCGTCGAGACTATGCCTTTTCTAAACGAGCCCGTAAATGCAGTGCATCACACACAACTGAAATATCTTTTTCTAGGGCATTTGTATGAGCAACCATTTATCTGTTTGTTGTACCACATGCTTAACGCGAATTCCGGACCACGCCTACATGGTGTAGCTACATGTAGGATTTTTGTCTGGTGTTCATTATATCTCCGCCTTAAGGTACACTCTGTTATGACTGATTCACATTATCACATTCCTCACGGCATGAATACTATCCACTCATGCAACCAATACCCTTGAGCCGTTTGTCTCAGGAAATGTATGGAATAAATTGAAACGAATTCATCGTGTATGGCAGACGTCATACATGTCGTTCTTCTGTGTACGGCTCGTTGTAAGCACCAAACACCACAACTACCCATTTTTAGAAGCTTGGGTATGCTTATGAACGTTATTGAAGAAAAATCCTGTACAGAATTTTATCCTCACCGGGATTGAACCCGGGTATTCTTGGTGGAAAGCCAGTATGTTACGTTGATGTGTGATGGTTGTGAAAGAAAGATTTCTAGTGTAAGGTAGAGGTCTCTCAGCCCTTAAGTTTGCAAGGGCTGGACAGTGCAACAGGAAGTGCTAGTTCTTTCTGTACGTTGCCGCACCTTCTACGGTTTGGGTCACCGCTGAATCCCATCCTGTTCAGATGATATTTGTTCTGTTCCGTTAGCATTCCTATCGTCCACTTTAGGCTTCTCCTGTTAAGGCTCTGGAGAACTTTGGTAGTCTGCGAGTTGCATCCTTCCATGAACCCTTTGGCCTGCCTACAGGAGTTAACTCTTTCCCAAAACATTTGGTACCTTTCCCGAGTCCGTCTTTTTATGAGTCGAGAGCTGGTTCAGGACTCTCGAAGGTGGTTTTGCTAGCTAGCCTCTCCAGCTCGTCGGCTGCCTCGTTTCTTGGAACGCCATAGATACTTTATTATTCATTGGAAGGGCCTCTAGTGCCACTCGGCTCTCCAGTATCGACTTAGCCACGAATTTATGAGACGAAAGTGCCCTATCCCTGACTCACTATCCGAGCAAACAACCTGATTTTCTATGAGGGCTTCTCCCGACCGCTTGATACACTGTCGGGTATTTTAAAAGAGATGAAGTTTTAAAATTCAAATTCTCGCATGAAATACCCGCTCCCGTTTCTTCCGCCTTCTTGGATCCGTCCATCAAGACGGATATGTCTCCTGCTTCTGGGGGGGTTTCCATCCCGCCATTCCTCCCTTTACTTGTTGGGAAGACCGTTTCGAAGTTCTTCTAAAACCGAAACTGCGTCTTTATCCATGAAGGCATTGACATCTCTTCAGAATCTCTCATTAAGTAGCTAAGATTACCCGCGTGGCTTACATTCCTTCGCAACGCGAGCCATTGGCTGCCTCGGTAAAGTCTTGCCACTGTCCTTTCCGCCTCTTGCTTCAAAAAGTGAAAGTAAGATCTCCAGCGCCGCTGTAGCTGTCGAAGTTATCGCTCGCGTTATGCTAAGGCATGCGAGCCTTTACACCTACAGTAGCGCAGAAGTGATCTCGCTATCGCTTTGTACAGCCAGTCTAAGACTGAGAGTCGCATTACCGAATGCACTACGACATCGCCAGAAAACTTTGACTGCTTTGCTGACCCTCTCCGCTCTATGCTCCTTCCTTGTCACCTCTTTGTCTAGTATCACGCCAAGGTATTCCACCTTCTCGGCCAACACCAGTTGCTTCCCGATTAGCTTCGGTATCGCGAATTGAGACACCTTTCTCCTAGTCTTGAACAGCACGAGTACGGGTTTCCCGATAATTCCGATTCATCACACCACACTTCCACCAGACGAAAGCCCTGTGCATCAGCTGCCCAAGAATTACCACAAAAGCCCCTGAGACTAGGACTGCAATGTCATCGGCATATCCTATTGCAAGATATCCCGACGCATTAAACTTTGTCTGCAGATCGTTTACAATCGTAAACAATCTGTTACTGAGCATAGCTCCCCAGGTGACATGGCAGCGACATTGTATTTCCTCAAACTTAATCGAACAAAACGTCTCGTCATCAAAGCTTGATGAAATTTTAGGTAATTACGAGAAAATATTACCAAAAGAAAAACGTCAATTGTGTGATAAATAATGACATTTTCGTCATAGTTCATCTAAGCTCATTAACTCTATTAAACTTCCACGGTCCACGAACGACGAATATTGTAGAATAGCGCTAAAACCAACAATTTTTTAATGTGTTATTTTCTACATTCATTAAGTCTACTCCAAGAATCATTAGTTTTAATGAATGGAAGAATTATTTTAAGAATAAAGCTGAAAATTGCAATACATTGTGTTTCGCTAACAAGGCTATAATACACGCAACAGAAAATTAAAAAAACACTCGCATCATCTTCTTGCAAAAAGGCAAATTTGTACAAATAAGGGCTTGTTTCAAGATCTTGTCAAGATCTTCAAACTTTTCACATAAACATTAAAAACGCTATAGAGTCGAGTGCTTAACGCTTTTCTTTATTTCAAATTGTACCTTTGTTAATTTGTGCCTACTTGTTAAGCCTTGAAAATGCTCTCAAAGCGAGAAAAACTAGTTGGCAAAATTTAACATAGGGTACAATTTCAAATAAAGAAAAGCGTTAAGCACTCGACTCTTCAAGCGATTTTCATGTTTATGTGAAAACTTAGAAGATTTAATCAATTGCACCGTGTTCCGTACCAACTCTACGCTGTTTCTTGTTTGCCTTTGTCTTTTTCGAAATGCAAATCTCTAAAGGTGCATTATCTTAGGGATTTTATTAGTCTATAGTTGAGATCATTCAAAGTAAACATAAGGCAAACATTTTAGTTTAATTTTAAGTGCAGTAAGTAGAGATGTGAATTAGGGTGGTCCAAAAAACTAAGTTATTAAAAAGTCTGGGGCCCCACCCCTAAAAAGTTTCTAAATGTGTCCCTGATAAAAAGTGTATATGTAGCCATCTGAATCCAAAGCCGTCCTGAGGGTTCCCCGAAGCAAAATAGTCAAAAAAGCGTGAAAATCGTGTAAAACGTAGGTTTTAAGAAAAGTGCATGAAACTTGTGAAAAATGAGGAGCGGTTTTAGGACAACTTTGGTTTATTCCGTTCAAAAGAGTCCCGAGAAAATACTTTTTCATGTGGTGGGCGCATCCGAAGTGTTTCGATGTCAAGAGAGTCCGTCAAATGGCTTTCTTAGCTCACAACTTCTTTGCTCTAGGCCTCGGTGAGTTTCACAGTTTTTGGAGAACGGTCTTCTATGAAATTTTGAGTCTAGATAGGACTTCAAAATAACGCCTAAACAGTTTGTCTTGGAAGCATAAAATTCATTAAGTCTGAACAAGAATTTATTTTTCGAGAACCTCCATGAAATTTCATGAATTTCCATGAGCCTGCCTAAGTGCCCGTCCGTGTATTTCGTCATTATTTGGCTATTTTAGGAAGGACTAATACTATAAGAGTAGAAAAATGCCAAAAGTCACTTTGAATGACAGCTAAATGCTTGCTGGTGATGCCTTACACGTAGGCATGTCACTCTACTCGAACTCATACGGAGATTATTAAAATTTTGAACGAATTTTGATTATTTCTTGATTTTTGCCGATTTTTGTGCGGTAGACACAAAAAATTGTTAGAAAAATACTTTTATTGAAATTTTGCGTACATCTGTGAAAATTCATATGAAGTTCGAGTAGAGTGACACGCCTACGTGTTAGGCATCCCCAGCATGCATTTACCTGTAAATCAAAGTGACTTTGGGCATTTTTCTACTCTTATATAATTAGTCCTTCCCAAAAAAGCCAAATAATGACGAAACACACGGACGGCCACTTAGGCAGGCTCATGGAAGTTCATGAAATTTCATGGAGGTTCTCGAAAAATAAATTTTTGTTCAGCCTTAATGAATTTTATACTTCCAAGTCAAACTGTTTAGGCGTAATTTTGAAGTCCTATCTAGACTCAAAATTTCATAGAAGACCGTTTTCCAAAAACTGTGAAACTCACCGAGGCCTGGAGCAAAGAAGTTGTGAACTAAGAAAGCTACTTGACGGACTCTCTTGACACCGAAACACTTCGGATGCGTCCAGCACATGAAAAAGTATTTTCTCGGGACTATTTTGAACGGAATAAACCAAAGTAGCCCTAACACCACTCCTCATCTTTGACAAGTTTCATGCACTTTTCCTAAAACCCACGTTTTACGCGGTTTCCACGTTTTTTTTTTGACTATTTTGCTCTGGGGAACCCTCAGGACGGCTTTGGATTCAGATGGCTCCATATACACTTTTTATCAGTGACACATTTAGAGGTGTGGCCCCGAACTTTTCGACAAGTTAATTTTCCCATACATTTTTGGACCACCCTAATGTGAATAAATTGCTCAAGACTGATGAAATCAAAGAAAATACTGAAAATCAGAGGAAAGACTTTCATGGGCCCACGGTAGTAAGGGGTCGTGACGCAAGTCTTTCACGCCAAGAAATTTTTTCGAGGGGTGGCGCACTTCATTTATTCCATTTATTCCCAAAAATTTTTTTGTTGTTTTTGCGAAATATCTGAACCAAACACATCACAAGTTAGACAAATAAGTTCAAAAAAAGGTTTTCACAAATTATAAAGCATTTAAACCATCTTGAGATTAAATTTTATTTTTTTTTGGAATAAATGGAATAAATTTATTTATTCCATTTTTCAACAAAAATTCTTTTAAGTTTTCAAAAGAGGGTTTTTTCACTTTTTGACACATT
>CM055406.1:33705860-33748180 GCA_029228625.1 Pseudolycoriella hygida | reverse complement strand
TTATTTATTCCAGTTATTCCATTTTTCAACAAAAATTCTTTTAAGTTTTCAAAAGTGGGTTTTTTCACTTTTTGACACATTTGGTTTGTTGGTTTCTGGTTTGACACATTTTGGTTTGTTTTGTGCGTTGCCATCAAAATCAAGTCTATTTGAGGTTTTGACAAATTTGAAAAAATTATTATTTATTCCATTTATTCCAATATTTATTCCATTTATTCCCATTTATTCCATTTATTCCCATTTATTCCCATTTATTCCATTTATTCCCATTTATTCCATTTATTCCCATTTATTCCCATTTATTCCATCAACCGCAGAAGTGCGTCACCCCTCGAATTTTTTCATAGACTAAGGAACATTATACAGGAACTTTTGGTTTTCCCCCCTTGCGACGTACCTCCCGGAAAATATTTTTCCCGGATTCTACGTAAAATTTTAGGCCGAGTGCCTTTTTACTCATTAAAATCGGTTCAGTCGATCCCAAGATTTGTTACTTTGTTACTTTTTAGGATTTCGGAAATGATTTTGATGAAATTTTGAGGCAATCATAAAATTAGTCGACACGTATCTTTTTTCCTTAAAAAAATTGACCATTCGTAGGCCTAACGGCTTGCGGCTCGGCTTAAACGGTGGCTGCGATTAGGCATTACACCTCTACTCCACAATTCGGTTTTTGTCACCCGAAGTTCCTTAAATACAAAAAGTTCAAGTAAAAGTATACACATCCAAAAATGTATTAATGAAGACTCTTTCAAAAGTTACGTTCGCACAACAAATATTTGAATATTTGAATAAAAAAAATATATTTGAAACAATGAAATACCTAGAATTTCTATTCAAAATTCTGAGAATGTAACGTCGAAACGATGCAATTACCCATTCTAAAAATAAGAATTCAATTCTTACTAATGTACTAACTTCTCTTCTCTAATTTCAGATCGTATGTGGGAGTGACGTCGAAATGGGCCAGGGGCACGAACCGCATCAAACAGAAATCGTTCTGTATCGGTTAAAGCCCCTATTTCCTACTCATAGCTGTCTCTTCGAGAAATCGAAGAATAACAATTTACTTAACATTCGAAACTTTAAAACACAAATTCACCAATGGAGTATTGTAAGTAGTTGACATTCATTTACATAATGTCTTTCATTTGTAATGCTGACATCAATATCCTTTTACCTAGCAATATTTATAAATAGAACTCATACAATGGAATTCGGTTAAGGATTTAAAAACATAATTTTGTGCCCCAGGAGACGATTTAGTCTATCTGGTGGCCATGGAGCCCCCTGGCGAACCGCCAGATAGAGATAGTAGTCATTCTAATCAAAGCTTAACTAATTACAGTGGAAAAGTTTCGGTGGGCGATCATAGCATAACAGAAAAATTATCGCGTCCTATGGCTTTTGATAAGGTTTGTTGCACATCATCAAATGGATGCTAGACTTCGAAATAAGATTATACTTTTAATAAAAAATCCGTTTTCGAAGTGAGGCTCTCTCCCAATGCAAACTGATTTTAAAAAAATGTAATTAAATAGATGGAGCGTTTAGTTACTGAAATGCAGCACGAAGAAATTGGTGTTCCTGTTCGAAGTCAAAAACTTTTCCTAACCTCAATACCTTCAGCATTTATGGGTAACAAAATGCGAATTTCATTTCTTTTGAAAATCAGTCCAACTAATTGATCGATTTAATCTGTAGGCTATGATTTAATTGAATGGATGATGGAACGATTGACCATTGAAGAATCCGAAGCTCTGAGTATCGCTAATCAGCTATGTCTTCATGGTTACTTCTTTCCAGTCAATGATACAAAAAGTCTTGTTGTTAAAGATGATTCATCCTTATACCGATTTCAAGCACGTTATTATTGGCCTTGGCAATGCAAGGCGCCTGACAACCTTGAATATGCTATTTATTTAACAAAACGCACATTACGCAACAAACAGCGACATGGACTAGAAGAATATGAAGTAGAAGCCTTGGCTAGTTTAAACAAAAATTTGCGGGCAAAGTGGCCTTTAGTCACATTGCAATCGGGTGAAGAATTAAAATTGTCAAAGGACCGAAAGAAAGGAGATAAAATAATTGGAGATTCACAGGTAAAGGAAGCTGTTGGTAGTAAGCTACGTAATCATGTCAAATTCTAGAGATCGTTAAAAACGGGAAATAAAAAAATGGTTTTTGTTATCTCCACTGTTGAACTACATTAAGTCAAATTTTAAATTTTCTTATTTTAGTGTTTTTTATAATTCAAATTTTAATGCCATCTAGAGACGTATAGTCAGGGGAGAGTGGACCTCAGAACGAGGGGCTCTGTGTTGGAATCCAATGATTCTCTTAGGTGCAGGTTACTCCATCTCATATTAGGTTGGGAGTTACTTTAACAAAACTTATCTAAATCCTACCTGTGGCAGGTAACTTTTCTCCAGGTTATGTGAAATACCTGCAGATACATTGTTACATCGCTACCTTATGTTTTCATCTTTCCTGTACGTCTGTGCACTAATCACAGATATTGTTTTGTTCAATGAGTTATTTTCAGAGAGCGAAGTACGTACTTTGAGATGGTGGGCAACGTGAAAATGTCATACATTTTTACAAGTACTTTACTTATAAGTGGATCGTACTTTGGATTGTATGGATTTGAGAGAAAAGTTGTTAAGTACATTACATCACGCTATTGAAACTACCTTACCCTTGGTTTTCCTTTAAAAAATGTACTCCGTTGAGAGCGATTTTTAGAATCTTGGTTGGTTGAAAAAATTGTGATAAATTTCAACCAATCAAATTTCGGCGCTCTCAACGGAGTACTTTTTTTAAGTGCAAATCAAGCCTTATTCTTCAACAATACTCTATTACTAATGTGTTGTACTCATGTCAATGGTTTATAGGTCAAAAAATACACCAGGTATATAAGAAAATATTATACGCTGCAGGTAAATTTTTTTTTAAGTTGACATGAAATCTGACGTGACCTTTCTGCCGATTTCGAGACTAGGTTCAAATCAACAGAATTTTTACTTACCGGGATAAATAGACCCGGTCGTAAAAACACTACAATATATTTATATTCGTTGGTATTTAAATTGCAAATTATTTTAGGAACGTGCCTTTTGGCGAGTTCATCGTCCCCCGCCTGGGCAGTTTACACCGTTAGAACCATGCCCGGTACCATCTAGAGACCGTCAAGGAAGGCCACGAAAGCGAACTCCGGAAGACTTGCAACGAGAAGTTGACTATTTGAAAAGTTCATTAGGCCGTACAAGAATGAAAATGAGTCAAGCCTGTGAAAGTCTAATCACATACTGTGAAACATTTTCCGATTACGATTTTTTTATACAATCGGTTTTACCTTCGAACCCATGGGTCACGGACGATATAACGTTCTGGCAATTGAACAACACCATCGTTGATATTCCAACTGAAAAGCGAGTGAAACGATGGGCCATATCTATTGAAGAACTTGTGTCCGATCCTACTGGTCTGCAAGAATTTACAGCCTATTTGCGAAAAGAATATTCACACGAGAATATTCGCTTTTGGATTGCTGTGAACGACTTAAGGCGTTCTGCTCATTCACAGATTCCACGAAAAGTCAAAGAAATTTATGAGTACGTTTTTGCATCCATTACGAATAGTGGCTCTGTAATTTATATAAAAATAATAAATTTTCCAGAGAGTTCTTAGAACCAGGCGCTCCATGTGAAATCAACATCGATGGAAAGACAATGGAAAAAGTTCAACAAGGCCTTAAATCACCATGTCGCTTTACGTTTGATGCAGCCGCTGAGCACATCTACGCGCTATTACTGAAAAAAGACTGTTACCCGCGGTTTGTACGATCAGAACATTACAAATCTTTACTAGCAACCGGAATTCAACCATCGCATAAAAAACGATTTTTCGGATTCGGTGTGCCAAAAAAGAAGAGTTCAACCGCACCCCCAATTCAGGCGTTATTAACACAGGTAGTGACAAAACAGTGAGATATTGTTGCATTTTGTTACATTGTCGAAATTTTAAGGTTCCTGGCCCTAGTATGGCCCCAACACCTGGTAATCTCTCCCGACGTCGGGGCAGTGATCGAAGTCTATCCGGTTCAGCTCATGAACTTGCTGTGTCGGCATGCATCAAAGATGGAACGAATAAAGTACCACATTCGCACAGTCAGAGTAATCTCAGTGATATTCCCTACAGGTTTGTGGAGTTTTATAAATAATTATTCATTTATACAAAATATAAACGGTTTCTTTACGTGTTTTGGTTTACATACCGAAACAAATTTTACTTTTCTATTCAAATTTTTCATAAAAAAATCATTCGATTTTATACTTTGTTTTTGGCGTTTATTTTGATTTGTTCTTTTTTTTATATTTTTCTCAGTGTAGTGATTTACAGGGGCGATATGCCATCACCCGGGGTTACTCTGCCAGCCATGGAAGACCCTAATTTAACCTCCACTGCAACTGGAGATGCTAATTTGAAAAATCCGTAAGAATATCAAAAGACAGTATGAAATCTCTCTATTTTGCCATTGATTGTGCTCTCTTTTATTCTATTATACAATATACGTATATATTATACACAGACATCTAACTTTTGAACTAAATTTTTATTCGTTAGAACACAGTGTAATTTATTGTTATAATTTAAAGATTTGTGTTGTGTAGCTCATATGTAGTTTGGTTGTAGTTTTAATATTTTTGACGTTTTCTTTGAATTCCAAATATTTTAGACCTTGCTTTTGACCTAAAACTGTAAATTGGTGTCATTGCCGTAATTAAACAAAAAAACAAATTAATCACAAATTAACGAGTACGAACTTCATTCCATTTGTTTGAATACAATTGTACACCCCGGTAACATAGTCCCACCCTTGGTCGCAGTACCATTGGAACAATAACCGTTTTTATTTCTTTGGGGAGTAAAATTCCCTGACTATCGTGATTCTCAGGAAATATGATTTTTTGAGGCGCAAAGTAACTTTTCCAACACTGAAATTATTCTGGGAACTCCATTACGGTCAGGATCCTTTGGTCGATTCCAGAAGGTGGTGCTAAAAAAGTTCCTTTGACAATGTTGGATGGGGAAATGAGTACATTAATGAGCACCTGTTCCGACTCTGCACCTGGCTGCGTACTTGATAAGTATGAGTAGCCTTATGTAAGACTGGTGCCGAAAATCAGTTGAGGTCATTGTAACGACAGTAATACGTCATACAAATTTTAATTTGGCACCAGACTGCTGCTGCCCTCTATATTCACGCTAGAATAACTTAAGTAAGTAGTCTGATACCGAGTTGAAATTTATATGACGAGTAGTATTCAATACTGACTTAAAACCAAACATTTGACTTGCCACGGAGCAAAGAACCAAACAAAAACATTAAAATATTTTTGGCATCTGGCTGCGTTCTTTATTGTTACTTAAACTTCCTTATTAGGCGGCCTGGTGCTGAGTTGGAACCGAGTGCGTAATAATGTACTCCATCTCCACTCTAACTTTGTCAAAGAAACTTTATTGGCATCAAGCTGACCAGCAATCTGTTGCAATCTTCTCCATGAGAATGTTCTACCCGACGATGACATAAGGAGTTCATGCACCAGACAAAGGACCATTCTACTGAAAAAAAAGTCTACTGCATGAACTTCTTATTTCATAGTCGTCTAGAATATTTTCATGGAGTAAAATTGCAACAAACAGAGACCTTCTTTAACCAGCATAGCCTTAAGGGAAAAGTCCTGTTGCGCCAGTCGGGTGTGTGATTTCTGGAGTATAAAAGATGAGAATTTCACACAAAGGATAGAAAAATATCCACGGTAATAGTTTCAACGCAAAACTGTTATGCAGAATTTGAACTAGCTAGTAGATCGCGATGTGGAGGGCTGAAAACAATCATATAGTAACAATCATATAGCCAGATATCAATACACGTGTTAGAGGTGTGTGGGTTGACCATTTTCTCAAATTTGAGCCAAACCGAACACCGAACGCTATTCTGAATAAAAATTTAAACCCAACACGCCCCTACTCGATACAAAACAAAAATTGAAACCCGACTTGAACCAAACTAATAGTTCAATGAAGAGAATTTTTTTCATCTTTCTTTGAAATGTTTCTCAAATTCAATTTTGAGAAAATTTTTGCGAGGGAACTAATTTTTCGGTTCGGGTAGGGTTTGGGACTCGAAAATGACCAAAACCCAAACCAACCCCTGCCTACCTGGATTAAATAATCTGGAAAGCGAAAGTAAGAACGAAAATTCTCTCGAGTAGAAACTTCGTTGGAAAATGACGCTTTGATGACGTCTTGTATGATGACGATTCGGGTGAAAGGGTAAATGCAACAGTTATCGGCCATATAGTAGTCTCCAGCCAGCACTAGTAACCGGCCATATTTCAATGCAAAAAGTGGCCGATTGCTAGTGAAACTATGGTTTGGCCGGTGACTAGTACATGGCCGATAACTAGTACATGGCCGATAACTGGTGAATTTACCCTACGATTTTTATTACATGCTCACATCAGAGCCGAAAGTAAAAAAGTAGATTTTCGGCCCTCAAAATTGACAGTTTTTTACTGTTAACTCTAATATAAAGCATGTCAAAAATCGTCCAAAACAGGTATACACATACAACTTTACATGCAAAGGGGCGAAATCCCAAAAAAAATCAAAAATTTTCGGCCCCATCGCATGTAAAACTTAATACGTCACTTGGAAAAGCACTTTGGGCTCTTGTCTTTGTGACGTAAATAAGTAAGCCTTGCAGCGCCTCCCTCTAATAAATATAAATCAATTTTCACAACTCTCGGCATGAAAAAGTGTTTCTCTGACGAGTATGCATGCAAACCTTGCCTTCGGCTCGTGTTGCAATACTACATACTCGCAAAAAAATCACTTTCCTCACTCTTCCGTGAGGGCACAAATAGAAATTTTCTCGCATGAACTGTGTCTTTGTTATAAACGATAACAAATTGCGGTTGCTGTTTCATATGTAAAGACGATTGTTCACACCCCGCACACATAAAAAAGTTGTGTTACCGTCGGGCTTCACAAAGTTTCGATCTTGTTGGCAGAAACAATTTTCTCCCCTCGAATAACAAATAACCTTTTCATTGCTAACGACACGACCGGGACTCTATTATGCCAAAGACAACTGCAAAATACTCGCTTTCTATGCCGAAATTTTGTCAAAGATTATGTAAATTGAAAACTTAAGTTCAATATATTCCTAACCTATACCAACATATTAAATTTCATCCGAAAGAAACAGCTGTTTTCATTCGGTATTAAGAACACCAATATCAAAGGGAAATATGTTAATTTTATGCCTTAGTTTTCTGAGAAAACTTCAAGTAACATTATTGTAAACATTCCCTTAGTGTTCTACCTTCCACAATTATCAATTAAAATGCATATTGGAAATAAAACCAAAATGGAATAATTTACTTACTTATTTTGTGTTAGCTTTCGATTTTTGATGATTTTATGGTTATCATAAAACGAATCTTTTCGAATCGAAACGTAAGAAAACTGAAGAATTACAAAGAGTTGCAGAGAGTTAGAGCTAAATGAGTGTGACTGTGCTACTTTTTTCAAGAATCCTTGTAACTCTTTGAAGTGGGTGGTTTCCTTCTAACTGCTTCCTTAATGTTGATACATGTGAAATTCATGGACTTGTTATGAAAAGGTGAATACAGACCAACATGGATCAATGCACAATTGGGTTACGAAACAGAAATGTTTTGAGTAAAAACGTAATTTTGTTAAACAAAAATGAATAAAATTAAAAAAGATCTTCCGCCTCCTAAATATTTCTTGAGGTATGAATTTCATTTAACTTGCCATGTGAATAACGAGAGACTAGTAGATGACGGTTCTTTTGAATTTATACGTTTTTTTTGTCTATGCAATTGAAATGAGGGCAGGAATATTATTCAACGTGAAATTATAGATAGAGGTATGCGTACAGCTGGTCTCAATCCAATATAACTGTCGAGATAGCAAAGGAATCATTTTCACAAAAGAATTATTCTACATCCATAGGCGACGATTTTAGTATTTATTGCTGAAGGCGGAGCTCGTCTGAAGAATTCACAGCTGTGTTATGTGTTAAGTGGAAAAATTCTTTCTCTTAAACCATATATTTTGACGGAGCTATCGTGAAAGTGAATTTTAACCTTTACTCAGGGAATCTTTTGCTATGCGTTTTTAGTTTCCCACAATCCCTCGATTAGTAACTTCAAAAACTACATGTTAATTAAAAATTGTGGCTTGTGTTGTGTTCTGATTAATCGTGCTTCATAAATTCAATGTGATATTTTCCATCAGCTTCTTTCTTCTATATTTCACAGTTATGTGACATTTATAATAATCACATTGGTGCTACAAATGGTCATTCATAATCCTCAAATGTATAAACTCATTCGTAACAATTTACAATGGTGAATTTACTAAGCACCTAAGAGATTTAAATACCTCAAAACACGTCTGATTTCTTTATTTATGTGCAAATGTTTATCACGAATACATGCTCATTTTGTTTGCTCTCGGTGTGTATCTGAGGGGCCATTCATAAATCAAGTCCGGTCGTTAAGGGGGTGGGGGTAAAGGAAAATCGGACGAATTCGGACGGTGGGTTATGAGAAACGTGACGTCTGGTTGAGAATTTGTGGCTTTGTCAAACTGTCTTCTTTGACAGTTTCTTTTAAGAAAAATGTACATAAAAATGGCAAAAGTATTCATTCTACTATAAAAAAATATTTTTTTTTGTGAACCAAATTTTTCATTGGGGGGGGGGGTTAAAGAAATCAGACGTCATTAGTTTGGGGGAGTACTGTAAAACCGGACAAATTCGGACCAGGGGGTAGGGGGGTCGGAAAATTGTCAATTGTCAAAATAACCGGATGTCATTTGTGAATGGCCCCTTATCTTGATTTCACAATTAAATACCAAAATTCTTAATTTTCCCGAAAATTTTGTTTTTCACACCTCGTCTTTGACTTGCAAGCTTTACACTCTTCTAAAATTGTTTATCACATACGCGCGTTGCTCGGATGTCAAATTACATCGACTAGGGAGTGTAATACGAAATTTCTCTCCTGTTCTATGTTCTTGTCCCGTTTTCACTTATGTGATAATAATTATTATGCATCTGCGGGAAAATTTATTTATCCTCGAGGAGGAAGCTTATATCCCGAGCCTTTTTTTATGCGTATGTTTACATCGATATATTTTTTACAATTACATTTCATTACATGCAGACATTAATACAAGATTCTTATTATTTTAACTGCTTGTAGTACTCGATGATTCATATTGCCGGGAGGATAGTAGAACTAACAGGTTCGGCAGCCATAGTGATGATATTGTACGTTTTCTGTGCAATTCATCAGGCTATCATCATTCACACTTGTTCGGTGTCCATATCATATTGTGTGTCCAGTACGAGCGTCACCTATAAAGGACTGTGAGGGTTTACTTGTCCACGAAAATTTCCCATCAATTTTTTCTTCCGTCTACAATATGGCGTTATATGCCATTCTGATGAAAGTACACATATCTACCTCTCTCCATGTGTGAGTGACGTCACACATTTTTTTTTGTACTGAATTTTTCGTTTCGGGCATCGAATACCGAAAGTACCCAGATTCTGAAGCTTGGGTAAGCTTAGAGATGTTCCTCACCGATAGCTAATTACAAAAAAATCCTATACATCCCAGGGATCGAACCCGGGATCGAACCCGGGATTTCTGCGTGGAAGGCAAGTGCGTTCACCACTATGCCAACCCATCCCGAGCCGAAGGCAAGGGATATAATCCTCTAAGAGGATAAATAAATTATCCTGCAGAAACGTAAGATTTTTTATGCACCGAAGCAAGAAATCAACAAAACAAATTTTGATACAAGACAGTAATGTATGACTTATCTCCCTAGAACGCCACTGAGGTGTATAAAAAAGAATACACACTTGTTACGAAGCAGTCGTACTTGCGTAAAATTCCTTTTCTGCTCAAAGAATGTTTCTCTGTTAAGAGAGTCCTTTTATTTTTTTTAAACAGGCGTCGATAGAGTCGTAATCCTACGTATGTATTTATGCGACAAATTTTATTTATGTATCTTTCGCCCAAAATGTGCCATTTTGCGCACTGAAAACTAGACTTAATTTGAGGTTTTTTATTCAAAATTCGAAGTCGACTAATAAAGCCATATTAGTCCAGTTCGAAACGTTCGAACTGGACTAATATGATTTTATTAGTCGAGTTTCATTCATAAGTTGACGTTTTTCAATGGTTGCTTCATGAAATGTTCATTTCGAAAAAATTGAAGAGTATAATTTTCGTGTTTTGTTCTCAAAATAGCTTTTTGTGCGAAAGATACATAAAATTATATATCCTACATGTACTACATGTCGTTCATATGTGTTCTATTGGTGAAAAGTCCACGGACTGCTGCCCTGGGACTTTTCACCAATCTCGCACAATATGACCGACATGTAGAACGTGGTGCATAAATAACTATTAAGTAGACATCAAGAATGAGAAAAATTTAATTTCATAAGGCCAGGCTCAACGCACATACACTACACAGTCATCTATGCATATGACGACGTAAACGGGCCTGATCTTAGTAATGTAGATATGCGTTGCTCACAAATGATATTTGAATGGGGTCATCTGCAATAGCGAATTATAGGTAAAATGAATTTTTATGTGTGACATCAACCATACTTTAACCTTTTCTTAAAACTTACAATAACACATAATATTTTAAGAAAAGAATGAAAAAAGATTATGGATAGAAATTGTGAACTTCAATTTACTTATAATTCGCTACCGGAGAAGACCCCTTTCTGCTATGCAAAAGTTGTTTTATTTAAACTTTCGGCGAAACTATGAGCGACTCTCTCAACAGAAACTCTCTATTAAAACATTCTTTTTCGCGCACGGACAGCTATTAACACTCGAAAGAAATCGATAGTTAAAAATTCAAACTTTTCTAAAGAAATTCCTTATGTTTAAAATCTTTGAAAATGAAAACGTCATTTCAGAAATTCTTCTTCGTAAATACTTAGAAATAATTTTTCTTTGAAAATTCTTCTTCAACGAAATGCTCGTGACGGCATGGAAAGTGTCTTTTCTTACCAAAAAATGAAAATGTCTCTTGTTATCCAAGCGGAGAAAAATGAAAGTGTATTCTGGTTGGAATTTCCTATTTTCGCCGAAGTCAACATGTCTATTGACACTTTCTCAACATCTTAAAAATTAATTTCTACACTACAGGCAAATTCAAAGAAAAATGACAAGTAGATATGAGAAAGTATGAGTTGTCAGAAGAAAATTTGAATTGAAAGAAAATTCTTGTGACTCTCCTCGAATACAATAATAACGATAGTCGTTGACAATGCGACACTCAATAAAAACGATGTGGTTCTGTGGCGCACAGGTTTACGTATGAAATTAATTATGATTGACAGCACAAAACTGGATTATAATAATCCAACAGACTGCTAGCAACGGCAAATAATTAAAAAGGATAAACCGTAATAATGACGCATAATCTCGTACAATTTTCGCGTAATGTTTTAAATGATCTCGTTCATATGACATGAAATTTTCAAATGAAAATTGCATTCGGGAGATTTAACTTTTTACTTTAGAAGCTTTTAAAAGTATTCATCTTAGCTTTTTGGTTAAAAAAGTATTAGCAAAGAACTCGTTCGAAACTCATGTCAAGTCGGAAAGTTTCAACAAGTTATACCACATTTTACAGGAAAACATGTTCAATTCTGACTTAAATATACATAAATAAAAACCAATGAAAATAAAACATTGCACGAAGAGTTTTGAAAATAAATAAATTCTAAAACGATTCAGGTGCGAGCAGTTAATGCTTCTGGTTAGTTTATCTGTTAAACTTGTGTTTTATGAATTGAAATATAAGCCAAATTGCTCAAAAGTCCGTAAATTTAATGGTTGAAAGAACAGATTTCTTTGAACGATGTCGTTTGTGCTGATGAAAAATCAATAAACATAAATTATTGTCAAATCACGCTATCTGCCACATTTCGCATAGGGCGTATTAAGACGAAAAGTTTTTGTAAAGATATTTTCATCCGTAAACTTGCTTCGAAATACATAAGAACTTTCGCCTTACGTTTCAATTGTTCGGAAAATTCAATTGTTCGAACAATGAAAAATCCAAACGTTAAACGAAGATTTTAAGTTTATTTTGAGTAGAGTTTGTCGATAAAAAAATATGCCACAGACCCCGCGCATAATTAAACGGCGAAACTTTCATTTTCATGATTTTACATTCCCTAAGGTTCCTGTAAAGGAAAAAACATGACGAAAGCATGACAGATCACGTTTTCGTGTGATTAACTTGCCCTACCTTAGCTTCGTCTCGTATCAACATAACTCACAGTCAAATTCAACTTTTCATCCCAAGTTATGCAAATACCAATATTCAGTTCATCCCGTGACCTCTAACAGAATCATTTATTTAACGGAATTACTGAAGTAACTGAAATTTTATTTTGGTAAATTTTTCCATTCCGAATTTCGAAATGATATCATCATTGCACTCCGTTGTTCCTTGTTGATGCTCTAGTGAAAATGCAGTAAAACTCTGGGATCGCGAAGGAAAATTGTGAATTTCCTCACCCAAAGAAATGACGAACGTGAGACTTGTACATTTGTACGTTTGCCCCGTACATAGTGTCGCTGCAGCCATTGGATGTACATTGTTCCACACATTTGTACAACGTACAAGCTATTTTGAATGCTTTAACTGTACATTGCAAATGTAAAACGTACATTGTACATGTAGAGCGTACCTTGTACTATGTATTTGTACATTGTACAAGCTGTTCTTGAACACTTCAGCTGTACGTTGTACATGTAGAACGTACATTGAATTTTCACAAAATTTTAATGCAAAAAGAATTTCAATGTTAGTCATTACAATTCTTTATTGACTTTGTCGTTATTCATCAAAACCGTGTTTCGTTCACAAAAATTCCTTGAGATAAGCTGGATTCGAACCCTCGACACCTGCATCTCAAGTCCTAGACTTTTCCATTAAGCTAATTTTACATGCTGGATGTACATTATACACTCTTATTTCGATACATTGTTACTACTATGTACGACATACTTTTACAATGTGCAACTCACTTGTACAATGCACAACTCACTTGTTCGTCATACAATAGGTTTGTACATTGTACGTGTACTTGTACACCACGCAAATACATCAGTTGTGGACATTGTACATATCACTTGTTCATTACGTGAGTACGTCTATTGTACATTGTGCATACTTGTTCATTATATAATGGATGTATACATTGTAGTCACTTGTAAAATAAATGATGTTGTACATTGCACGTATTTATTGTTCATAATGTACATGCCACTTGTACATAGTCTCTCTTAAGCCACTGGTTTAGCTAGACGTACATTGTACAAGTGAATTGTTCATTAAACAAGTACAATACATTATTACATAAAGTACGTCTTAGACGTAAAGCGGTCGTAAAAATGTACTAGAGTTGTAAATGCCAAATAGACATGCGTGCATTTTTCAAAATAGCTTAAAACTATTTTTAGGTGAAAATATACGTTAAAGAAGACAATTCTTCCCATTACACATTATAAAAATAATTTGTCAATTTCCCGGAAAATAATTAAATCGATCTCAAAACGACGAAGGGCAGATAATCATAAGTTTCGTTGACAAAGGATTTTCTATTTTGTATGGGATTTTCTAATATCTGAGGGAGGATTTTCGAGGATTTTCTCTTTTTTGTATGGGATTTTCCAGACAGGTTGACAAAGGATTTTCTACGATTATCTATCTGCCCCAAAACGAGGAGACTATGACGTCATACTCTCCTCGCATTTTATATATCACATTGACACACACACACTTTCACAATTAGTTGACTATGTGTCTTAGCCACCACAAACAAGAAAAAACTTATACATGTTGACTAAAACGATGACGTCTCTAAAATTAAGGAAATTTTAATTGCAAATTTAAAATATTAGTCAACCGTATACAGGCAAAATATTCAGGAATTGGGACATTGAGGGTATAACTAATCTAAATAAAATACTTCCAGAAAACCATCAAAATTGTCTATTCCATTGGGTGCAGATGTTAAACATATTTTTCTGTTTGACAACATCTGAGGTAGGACATATGTGTTATTGCATTGATCTCAAATGATGACTCATCGAATACAGCATCAAACAAATCATCAACATCAAATGAAACAAAAGATCTTACATGTTGGTTATGTTTTAAAGGGTAGAAAATAAAACGGAAAAACCGTCGGCGTGGGAGTATTTGTCGTGTTCACTTTACAAAGTCCCGTGAGACGAAGTTTTTACATAAAGCTAAATAATTGTAAAGTCAGTGTACGAAGTTTGTTTCTCTGTCTCTGCTCTGTGCACGATAAACCAATTTACAAATACAAATAAAATTGTTATTTATGGCCGAAAAAGGGGTAAAAAATTGGGCTTTTCAACGGTATGTGAAACTTTATCGTCTAGAGGGAATCCAAGCACCGAAAAATACTTGGTATGACGTAGAATGAAGGTATGGGATATAGAGAGAAAAAAATAGTTGATGTTCGTGCATACTCTTTAGCAAACGAAATGTAATTTTACATGCGTCGGGGATGAAAATGAGTGCAATTTTATAATTTTTGTCAGGTTTTCATCCCTCTGCATGTGGACGTACATGTTTTAGACGTTTGTTGTGTGCTAGTGCCCGTGAAATGTGAGATTTTGAGAAGTGCTTCCGAAGCTGAATATGCAAAAATTGAGATGAACTTGTTTTTTAGACGGAATTCGGAAAGTGTTTCGAATTGACTTGTAAGCAATTTCTTGTATAATTGAAATCATGACTGACGACGGAGCCAAAGTACGTAAACAAGGGAAGTAACACGGACGCCACTTAAAAATTCACAAAACGACAACAGAAAAACGGTTGTTTCGTACTCGTATCTGGTGAGTGGTTCTTTTCTTGTTTAAGTGCTTCGGACCTTCTGGCTTAGTTTGGAACTGCAATTTTTGTTTATTAAATGTTGTTAACTTTGTGAGTAACGTTGAAATAACTCTAACCACTTTCATCTATGTCAGTTACACCATTTAAGGTTCTACTTGAGAAAACTGGACTCGGCTATTTTTTGTGATAGCCACAGAATTAAGCTGAGAGATGAGACGTCCTCTACTTTAAAATAACTCTAAACTTCACAAAATATTAAGCATTATGACGATACAAAAGATGTCCATTAAACATTAATCTTTTTATTGAAGAGGACAATAACAAAATTTATGCGCCCATTTAAATGGCCGAAATTAAATTCACCGAATTCGTAGTGAAATTTCCTGGAATTTAATGCTAAAGTTTAAACATTAAAAAATTGTTAACACATAAAATTGGAATAAAAGCCTTGTATGAGAAGTACAACCTGTGGATTTATAGTTTAACGATTCTTTCACAATTTGTTTTTTTTTACAATGTCTGTGAATGAAATCTCCGGGATCTAGATATTTAATATACACTTTGGAAGCTCTGTGATGCATTTACGTTAATAATTTTTTAAACTTGTGGAGTGTATTTGCTTCAAAAGTTTATGTTTGCATTCGACGTCACCGCGAAATGGGAAATTTTTCACTTGCAGACATTGTCACTATTTAGTTGAAATAAAAAATGTATCCAAAATACTAAGATAACATTTCTTCAGTGTTATTGCAACATTAATATCTTCAGATTTATTAAATTATTAGGAGTGTGTCGGACGTTGTGAAAATATTTTCTTAATCGCACTAAATTTGCTGATTGTGATGAACCTGTTTTTAATCACCGCTTTTTATAAAGACGTGCAACAGTTTATAAGTGTTGGAATGTATGGTATAGCAAAAAGCTCTACATCAATGTTTAAGTTAATTATAGCAAAAAATAGAAACGAAAAGGCATACCTAGTTGTAAACCTTTCCTTGGGCGACATTTGTACATTTCGAATTGGTAACATTGAGGAAGAAGTGATTTCCATTTTAATAAGTATTTTAATACTGAAGCTACTTGCATGAGATCTGACTTTCTTTTTACTTAGTGGACAGCAATGTGGACGGAATTCTTTTACTTTTATTTAAAAAGTTTGACCAAATACTCGAAATATACTAAAGTATAAGAGCTTTTCCCTGCATGTGTCCACTTGCGAAAATTCTAGTGCGTTAAAAAAGTTTTGTCGCATTAGTGCGAAAAGTGACCTCATGCGACAGCGAAACGACGCACGAAAAATTGCAGAAAACTGTTTTTGTAATATCTTGGTTAAAAAATCTTGAATAACATCATTCCCAACGATTGTAAGTGTCTATGGGGCACATCTGTTCCTAGGAACCTATAGAAAAAGCACAAAATTAGCTCTGTGTCGCCTTGAAAGTGCTAGAGAAATCCACGTTTATCACAAAAACCTTAGAAGCCACATTGTATCATCTGGCTCATGTCGAGAATAACTCAAAAAACCCGATGGAAGTTGGAAATTACTAGAGAAATCCCGAGAGCCTAGGAACTCACCTTGAATCACCTCACTAATTTAACGTTTAGTTGTACGCCGTTAAAACTGACGATCTAGCTGCTATGCTTCCACCTAATTTACATATAAAGCAAAAATTTTGCGTTTTTTTAAGGTCTTGCTGCGGGGCTTTGCCATTACCGCACAAAAAATTTTCCCAGGAATGTTTCATTACTTTTAGGTACTGTGAGGTTCTCCCCTTCGATTCCTGTAGTTGGTTGGTCAGAACATTTCTGTTCCTAGTAGCATGGGCCTATAAATAAAGTTGGTTTTTTAGTACAAAAGTAATTGTGGACCGTCTTGAGTGCTCGAAAACCCCAAAGTCAGGCCGCAAAAATTTGCCCCATAGACACCAACAATTGCTAGAAATTTGATATTATTCAAGATTTTTTAACCAAGTTATTACAAAAAACAATTTTTCACAATCCGCTAGCAGAGATTTTCTTACGGACACCTTGTCTTGAAACAAAATTTTTGCAACCGAAATTTGGAACTACTATATTGTCGCTATTAGAGATGAGCGGGTCGACCATTTTTCGAAACCCGACCCGGACCGAACCCGACCCGAACCGAACCCGACCCGATTAAAATTTTCGAAACCCGAAACCCCAACTGTTTCAAAACCCGACCCGATAAAATTATTCGAAACCCGAACTGTTTCAAAACCCGACCCGGACCGAACCAGACACTCAAGTTTTTCGAAACTCACAACCCAAATTACTTTGAAACAAAAATTATTTCAAGGCCTGACGTCTGCATTCTTCACGGACCTTAGACTAAAACAAAATTCGTGTAGTGTAAGATGATAAAATTTAGACGAGTTTTGTAAAATATAAGAAGTCAATAAAGGATCGGGACCCGAATAAAATGATTCAACAACCGGACCCGGACCGAACCCGACCCGATAAAATTTTTCGAAACCCGAAACCCGAACTGTTTCCGAACCCGACCCGATTAAAATTTTCGAAACCCGAAACCCATTAACACGAAAAAATTCGGGTTCGAGTTCGGGTCGGGTTTTTCGAAGTTTCGGGCAACCCGCTCATCTCTAGTCGCTATGGTCCAAGAAATCGAACGACCAATTCCCCACAAAAAGCCCTTCCAAGATCCCAAGATCTGTTACGTCATTCTCACATCTGCCACGCGACGGGCTGAGCAACGTCCTACAGAAAGCCTTGCCTTGCCTTGCCTTTTAATTATTCCATTTAGTTGACGGCCTGCAACACTGCTCTCCCAACTACTTTTTCTTCCCAAAACTGTATGTGGTGAAAAAATACGCATGAGTTATTTTGTGTGTAATTTTTTCAGTTCTAAATTAGAATTATTCTGTCCGACTTTGAATTTTCGATGATTTGTAAAATTGATTGAAATTCATTTCGAATTCTTTTAGAAATTCTAATATTTTTTTTTCAACTCTTCTAAAAAAATCATACTTCTGAAGTGGAACTGTTCGTACGAATATCATAACTAAACTATTAAGCATCCCATAAAAATCAAACTATCAGAAAGTAGCTCTCATTGTGAGACAAATAATTTCCGAAAAAACATAATATCGCTAAAAAACTGGAAGACAGATTTGATTTTAGAAATTTCAGAAAACAATTTCTGTAAAAGTGGCCTTGGGTTACGTTAACTATTCCTCCGACGAAGGTGACGTGCATTCACAAAACACTTTATAGCAAAATTTTCCGTACTGAGCAAAAGTGTGAAGAAAAAGTAATTTTCTTTTTTGTGTAGAAAAAAAAAGTTAACGAAGATTTTATTGATTCTTCATTAATTACCGCAAACATTGCCAGTTCTTGGTTACCGTAACAATGTTACATAATTAATGCACGGCAACTTTTTAAATCATTAGAGACGAAGTCCATAAAAATACAGAGGTAAATGTGGAAGTTGTTTAAAGTATGGCTTCATTTCACTGAAAAATTCCAGACACTTTGGACGCACATAAAAACTAACCCTCGAATGCTTTACTTTACATGTTATATTATAATGATGGCATATCATGAGATGTACGCACAGTACGTACACTAGCTGTAGACGTGTTATGTGTCCGACGTAGCAAATTTTTTCTTCTTTGAATTACATCCCAAAGAATTATCGCTCAGGAATTATCCCCAAAGAGTTGTCACGCAACTATACAAGAATGAACTTGAACACCCGCCTACATTCGTCTTAGGAGTTATGAATAGGAGTCATTCCACAGAGATTTTCAGAAAAGTCTACAAAACTATAATAAAAAATCGATTTTTTCGATTTCTCGGGTTTTATTGTAAGTGTGTGATAATTCTGCAGTCCATTATTTCAAATGTTGGTTTTGTGGGATAATTCTCGTCACATAGTATACCAGAACATCAGAATTTAACTTTCTTTAGAAACAGAATACAAGAATTTCTTACCGATTGTCAGCCAAAGATTTGAAAATGGATTTGTCGATATGTTGCTAAAATCTTTATCAGAATTGATTTGAGAATTCCGTTAGGACTCTATACGCGACAAAATGTTGCATATTAGATTTAGTTTCGATTTCTTATGAATGGACTCTTCCGTTTCACATTTTTTTGCTCAATGACTGATACCAATAAACCTTCTGTGTCTTTTACAAGGTATGATGTTAAATATTAAGTTTTATTTTACCATTGAATTGAGTTTGTGAATATTCGTGAACAACAATTTTTTGTTTTTAAGTATTTCCAATGTGAGATGATGACGCGTCGTTCTATCAACTTAAAATTATAAAGAAAAAAAATGCTTTTTTGTTATTTTTAGGGAAGGCCCTAAATTAGTTGCTGAAAATGTCGCAAGTGATGCCGGTGCATGTGCAGTGTGTCCTTGGGAAGTATCCGAAACTGTAGAACCTACAGTGTCTGTATCGGTTTGTCCATGGGAAAGTGAAGAATTGCCACAGTCATCCGATGCAAAGTAACTTGGAATTAAACATTATGTTGTGTGGCATTTGATCTCATTTTTTTGTTTTGTAGGTCACGTAAAGAACACGAACCGATTGGTTTGTCAGCTGATATCAGTGAAGTTTCGGATAGAATGCGACGATCATGTGGACTGAGACAAAGCACATTGGATTGTGACCTCTTCAGTCACAAGAAGCTTGCGCCAGTTGGAGGTACAGAACAAAGGAGAGCTTCCATGACGATTCCACCGAGGTAATACAAATTCCATAAATACACAAACATTTTCAAATTCATTGGTCGTCATATTTCGTAACAGAATATGCGATCTACAATTTTCATATAACCAAAGCGAAAGCCCAGGAAATCAATCGCCTATTTCACCGAAACGAATCGAACGGCCAAATACGTCACAAATGACGTTGAGTCTCACCAAAACAATAAGCTTCGATAATCGCGAAGAGCTACAACAAGAAAATCCAATAAATGTTACATCCGACGAATGCGTTACCGAAAATTTAATTAAAGAACAATTAAGTGAAATTAATGCAAATGATGCAATACCAAAGACTACACGAGATATAAATTTAGTGAAATTCAGTGAATGTGATAATTTAGAAAAAGAAACTGCATTGAGCGAAATAACGAGTCAATCAAATGTTGTCGATACCACAGTGAATGTATCGTCTACCGGAATAACGTCAACTATTCCGATTGTTGTCTGTACGGTTAGTGAAAGTGATTCGAAGTGCATGGATGTGGATAATGATAGTTGCGCCGACGATTACGCCACTGACACACAAATAGCGACAAACCTAAACGTAACCGCAACCGACGAAAAGTGCATGCCACAAGAAGAACTATCTCCCACCACGGATGAATATCAGGAATGTTGCCCACCAACTGATTATCAATATGATATATCAACGGAAGGGGAAATACTTGCACCTGGCTGTGTTGCTCCAGCACCTACACCCGCCCCATCTATCGCTCCTTTAGCCGAAGTAGAAGTTGATCCACCCGAAGACGAATTGGAAACTGACGAAATGGAAACACCTCATGTGTCTGAATCCGCACAAATGATAGATGATGCGAAAACGAACGTCAAACAAGAGATTGATGGCAAAAGTGTAGCTGAGAAGGATGTAGCTGAAACACAATCTGAAGAAGCGCAATGCAGAAATGCTGTGTGCCCATGGGAAGATGAGTAAGTACTTTAGAATTTTTTGGCATTGATCTTAAAGTATTCATTGGACCTCTTGAGAACAATTAGTTATACAGATCCAATATTTCTGTACATTTTAGACGGCTACTATATGAGCTTCCGAGCACAAATTTTTGCGGATGTTTGAATCATAATATTTCTTTATGTCCACCTCAACAGAAGTAGTTTTTCATAGTTTTAATCGAAACATGCGACATTTTCCGTAAGGTGCAATGGCAATGTTCTAAATGTCGTAACATATGCCAGCGCCTGTCATTCAAAATCTTTTTTCACGTACAAAAAGAAAGAATATTAGAAAATTAAATTACATTTTAACGCAATACTTAATTTTAAAAGGTGGCGTTGACTTCTCTGTAGTAGTAGCGCTTGAGCATTTGAAAGTCTTGAGTCTTTTCTTTTAGAAAGGAATCACCGATGATTCACAACGTTATCACTGATGATTCACCAGGAAATGACTGATGATTCACCGGGAAATCACTGATGATTCACCTAGAAATTACCGATGATTCACGATGGAAACACCGATGATTCACAATGAAATCACCGATTATTCACAATAGAATCTAAGATGATTCACGATGTAATCACCGATGATTCACAACAGAATCACTGATGATTCACCGGTGAATTGCTGATGATTCACAGTGCAAATCACCCTATCAATCATTGGTGATTATACTATGAATCATCGATGGTTCCACCAGAGCCTAAAGTAAGCAATTTCCATTGCGAAGCACTTTCACAGAAACGGCGTAATCTTCAAGACCAAAAGGCATGAATTTATTAAAACATAGAACACTCTTCACTTCATACTCTTGTTTCGCTTCTTTTAACAAAGTCGCATTCTTTATACAAATCCAAATTAGCAGAGTGGAATCGCCTCTCCTTCTTTGTATAAAATGTAGCAACAGCTGGCCGTGAGTCAATTTCCCAAAATTTTTCATTATAGAAAAAATCGAGCGAAATTTCCCGGTAAATATTTGAAAATTATCACACTCCCTTTATGTCGGAATAGACTCAATACATAATACTCACGGAACATGTGTATGAATATGTGATTTTGAAGTTAGGCTAGTGTGGAGAAGTGAAAAAGCGCGACCGTAGCTATTTCCCGTTTTTCAGCCATTTCCTGTTTGCTAGCAAAACTACTTCTTCCTTGTGATTCTTTCCTCTCAATCGTAATTTTTTTCCTGGTTTCAAGTGGATTTCCCGGTATCCGATTTTTCGGTCGATGCTGTTCCGATACAATAAATAAACCATTTTCATAGGTATAGGAACTAGCGATAAAGTGTCGTCAAAGAAGTTAATTTTGAAACTAAATTCAAAGTGGAACCATCGACGATTCACAGTGGAATCATCAATGATTCAAAGAGGAACCATCGACGATTCACAGTGTAATCATCAATGATTCACCATGGAATCACCGTGGAATTCACAGGGGAAACACCGATGATTCACAGAGGAATCACCGATGATTCACAGATTAATCACCGATGATTTACCAGAGAATCATCGATGATTTACCGATCACTCATCAACGAATCACCGTGCATTCACCAGTGAATCACCAGTGAATCATCGGTGATTCCTCTGTGAATCATAGGTGATCACACGGTGAATTATCGGGGACGGTACAGTTTTCAGGTTACTTGTTCTACGATGTAGTGAGCCCACCCTATCGGTGACGATCATTCTCCACATTCATAGGTTTTTTTATGCAATTTTTGTATTCTTCATCGATATCTCAGTATAATTTGTAAGAAGAGACTGGTGATTCCACTGTAAATCTCGATGATTCCCCTGATAATCATACATGATCCGGTGAATTATCTGTGATTCCACTGTGAATCATCGGTGATTCTCCGTTAAATCATCAATGAATCATAGCTGATTCCCCTGTGGTTCATTGGTGATTTACCAATAAATCTCCGATAATATAAGTCCAAAATTTCCTTCTTTAACTACACTCTATCGCTACTTTCCTATACCCATAACAATGGTTTATTCTTAAATCATAGAAATAGTCCATGTGAAACAAAGGGTCACAGGTCGAAATATTAATGAGTCAAGACAGGTAGCCCCAATCGACAGCCGAATAAATGTAAATGTCGTTCGCAAGAAATATCGATGAGTGTACTGAAATTGTAATAAACTATTAATTTCATTCAAAAAGGTTATATTGAAAAGCCCGTCCTGTTCAACGGTGTAAAAAATCTCTCAGACTCCCACTAATCCACTGACTTGGGACTGGCCCTAATGAGATTTTAGCTAAGTCCAAGGGCCCATACTCAAAATATTTACTTCCACGAATTCTCGGGCTTTCATTGACCTTTTGAACAAAAAGATTTAGGAAAATCGGATAAGATTTACTCGGATTATGTACAAAAAAGACAAAAAAAAAAAATGAAACGAATTGCAACCGTTCCTCGTCATTTATATTGTAAAAAGAACTCTTATAAGCATCTCCTTCTCTAACCAAACCAAAGTTCTATTTCCAAAACGACCAGCTTGACGTCAATATTTAAAGTATACATTTTTCTGTTGATATTTTTCGTTTGTAGTGTGTACTTACTTTATGAAAATTGAGTGCTCAACCAACAAAAATATATCCATAAATTTTGAGCTGTTTGCAGAAACATTCAGAAACTTTCAAAACCATTTCCATTTTTCAGAGATGTAACTTCAGATGCACCGTTTGTTAAAACTTATGCAACGCTTGGATACCTTTAAAAGGGTAAACATTTTACGACACATCAACAAATAAATACTTAACAAAAGAAAAAGAAAAGATAAAACCATTAAAAGAAAACTTACTTAATGCCATCTTAACGGCAAATTATGTTTAGATGTAGTAAATTATTATAAAAAAACCTTTTACAATTAACAAAATCATCAATAACATGGACAAAAAAAATTAATTAAATCAAATTATAAAAGGACAATTATTATGATAGTGACCGTGTGTTCTACAAATTTATGGATTACTCATAGAAGACCTCGTCCGAAAGTTATTCGATTTTCTCATACTTTTCGCCAGTTGCTAACAAAAATAGATTGAATTATATTTAGTATCTTTTGTATGCTACAACTAAGACAATAACTTCTCAATACGTCGAAAATATTATCGAAAAAACAAAGTGTCCAGCTATTTGCTAGAAATAAATTAATAGCATATTGAACGAGCCCTAAATGTATGTGATATCAATTTATGTCTTTGTGCAAATGGTTAAAACTTATGATCAATTATTGATCAATTCAAAAAAAAGATTAAATTTAAAGTGCACTGAACTTTCTTACCGATTCACTTCATAAAAATTGAAGAATTAAATAAACTATTATTTAACGTACCAACATTAAACGTGCATTGGAACAAAAAAGCATTCATAAAATATTAAAAATTAAAAAAAAATATTAAGCTTCATATAATGATAGATATAACATGAATATTATTATATACGAGTATAGTGATTAGGTAAAAAAATAATATCAGGAAAGGATGTTCGTTATTGTTGATTAATATAATTGTCTATGTTTTGCTTGTCTTTTGGATAAAGAACCTATACGTGTGTTAAAATAATTTTGGACATAAACATTTGAAAGTGATTTTGATCCTTCCATCATATATACAATCGAAAAAAAAAACAAAACGAAACTTACAGTGACCTGATAAAATCAAAAGAGAATTTTTGGGATATTCGAAATATACAAATCTGGAAGTACAACTACCGAGGATCTCGTTTCCATGAAACACTTCTTTCTTTTTATAATTCACTAAAGTTTCTCTTTTGAGTTGATTGTATGTTTCGCTCAACTAATTTAATAATGAAACACGTCTGAGAGAAAATTCACACTTACAAACAAATAAACTTATATATTCTGATTATGAGCCGAAAGCGAGTTCGTCTGTTTGTTTGTGAGATTTCACTATCAGCCTTTTACCAGCCAATAACATGTTCCAACCACGCTTCGAAGTATGCAAATGCTCTCTGAGAGAGTAAGGTGCGTAGCTAACATCTCGTCTAAACGTGGGCTGAATATATGTACACAAATTCATCGTATTTCATACGATCGTATTTCGTACTTCACACGAATCATTCAATGTGTACATCGTTGCAGCCACCAAACACACTGGAACTACCCAAATCATTAAGCTTGAGTGAGCACATAATTGATAGACAACAATTCAATGAAAAATTGTCTTTGACGGGAATCAATCATTTTGGTGGATGGCTAGTACGTTACCATTGAGCCATCCCGTCCCGTTTCGAACAGTTCGAAAATATAGAATAATTTTCAAATATTTTACTGACTTATACAATCGCTCCAATATTTTTGACAAAAACAACATTGACGTTGGTGTGATGCACAGCTCGTTTTATGCTCGTAATACAAACTTATTTTCATGCAAATAAAAATTTCTTACCAAACGAAAAATAAAATTCTTCCACATGACGATCGAAAAATCTGCTTTCTTTAACATTTCAAAACTCTCTAAAAAAAGTTATTTCACACGTGGCTGAGTATTCAACATTATAATGACATGCATGTCATTACAATGACAAAACATGCCATCTGGTGGGAGTTTTTATATTTTAAAGAAACGATAGATCGAAAACTAGTCATACAATGTCGATTAACGTCTCAGTTTGTGTTACATAATTATAGTCTACTAAAATGGTATTAGTGACCATATTCGGTAAAATACAATCGACAAGCGAAGAATAGGACATTATAGTGGACCCTACGAAAGTAATTCATTACATTAGGACACAATTTTGTTACAAGAGCCAAACTCACGAGTGTTTTTTTTGAGCGACAAGCTTTGAAAACGTTGTTTTGACGAGTGTAGAGCTTGCATCCCAGCCAAAGGCGAGGCATGCAACTTCACGAGTCAAAATATCAGTTTTCAAACGTGTTGCTCAAAGTAACACGAGTGAGTTTGCGAGTTTTCAAAAGTGTGTCCTAAGTAATGGATTATGCAGGAGGGTCCACTGTATAATGATTATGACGTATCCATCCGAAAGTTGAGCATTACATGTATGTTAACCCCCTACGAAAACCATGCATTACAGTAGGGTCTTTTTTACCTCACCTTATCTGACATTGCTGGGATATCTATCCACGTAAGCCTTGTGCGTGGCAAGGTATATGCCCCTAGGCTTTTAAACAAACTTCCGTGGCCGTTTAGGTAAAATACTTGGAATGTGCTATGATACTCGAAAATTTCAATCGGCGCACGGTTCTATATATGTAAATGCTTATTGCGAGCGAAGTTCACAATAAGAAAACCTAATACATCTTACAGACCCCATAGTTAAACTATGAAACCGCTTTTGTACTTCGTACGAGTCCAAAACTTTCTGTATCACTAATGAAAACAAAAGTTTTACCTCACTAGGTAAAAAAGACTCTACTTGTAGTGCATGATTTTCGTAGGGGGTAAACATACATGTAATGCTCAACTATCGGATGGGACAACCAATAAAAACCTTTCACCGAAGTAAATTATAATTTCACAGACAACTGGTGCATTATTAACGAAATATCAAAATCGAACTCCATATAAACATCAAGAGTAATTGAGTAAGAGTAAATTGTTAAAGCGTTGTAATATTACTTGATATTAACAATTGTTTACCTAAATTGCTGAATGAAGTCGGTATTCTTGGGAAAGTTCCTTTATCATTATTACTTGGACATTTTATGGTCGATCTAGTTGATAGAGGAATCGTGAGAGAATACAATATTTTAGCAATTGGCAGTAACGGAAACCATATACAAACGAAGGATTTTAGTGAATTATAAGAAAATGGATTGGAAAGAAGATCTTCAACAACTAATGATGAATAAAACTCATGTATACTTTTCACAACTAATTCGGTAATCTAGAATGAATATTTCCGTTAAAACTATACGCAAAACTATAGACGTCTTTCTTTCTGCAATCGACAATAAATTTTTTAACCTTTACACATTTTTTGAATTAAATTTTCGATTTTCTACCGAAAATCTGAATAAAACAAAGAATTAAAATTCTTTGATTAAGATTTGTGTCACAAGAGAAGCGTCGTATTTAGAGAAATGAAAAATGTTCTCAAAGTCTTAGTCGAAGCGCTAACTTCTACATGAAGCGCTAAATTATTAAGGAAACCGCTGACGTATTGAGGGAACCGCTAACCCATGACTTTTGAGAAATCAATTGATTTGGAATCAACGTTTAAAAGCCAATTAAAAAAATTCTCAAAAGTACGGCTGACTGTGTAGATATCCCAAATCAAAAGATTTCTCAAAAGTACAGCCGACTGTGGAGACATCCCAAATTGAAATATTTCTCAAAAGTACCAACACCGTGGAGGTATCACCAATTAAAAGATTTCTTATAAGTACGGCCGACTGTGGAGATATCACAAATTAAAAGATTTTTCAAAAGTACGGCTGACTGTGCATATATCCCATATATCCCAAATCAAGAGTTTTCTCAAAAGCACGGCTGACTGTAACAGCTAATATATTTCTCAAAAGTTAGCAGTTATTGGTTTCCTTTATAATTTTAACACTTCATGTAGAAGTTAGCGTTTCGACTAAAATTTTTAGACAACTTTTGGGCTAACTAAACCGTCGTAGTTAATGAGAGAATTATTAACTTCAGGTAGCAGAAAATTTCAAAAATTCAATTTTTTCTTTTTAAAGGAAGTTTTAAGGAAAGTCTTCGCCTCAACGCTAGAAGTGAAAATTAAATTCAAATGTTACTAAAGTTTGGAAAAAAAGCTCAAACTAAGATGGATTTTGACTTATTGGCTGTTAGATTACACCAAATTCATGTCACAAGATTCCTGAGACGAAAGGTTGACTGAATTTAATATTTTCCGTCGATGTTAAAAGTCTTAAGCAGACAATTAGGGAGAAGAGGTACATTTTATTTGCAGGCGCCTTCACCTACACATTTTCAAACAAGTAAAAAAAAAATAGCCGGAGAAATATCCTTCATTTGAAGTTAAAAATACATGTCGGGCTTCAAATTTGTTTTCGTTTTCTAGCTACCGATTCTGAGTGAAAGTCATTTGTGTGAATTCTGTGGAAAACGATCCCAAACTGTTCCATTTACACAAACCTTACTTCTGTTCTTTTTAAATGTTTGAAAATAACGTAGACCCAAAAACCACTGGCATTTTTTGGATGAAGATGACATGGAAATTAGAACCACAAAAACAACAGCAACAAAATAGTGAGTAAAATTCAGATAAAAATGTTTATGAAAAAGTTTAGAATAAAAAGTAATAGGTTTTGAAGTAAAAAGCTGTATCGTTTGCGTGTAATGAAGAAAACAAGGAGAACAAACTTTTGAATTGTAAGTCATAACCAAAATTGATAAGCACCTTACATAAGAATTTATCTATAAAAATGCTATTACACATTATTACATAATTATTATTATATTTATATTGCGTTAGCGTATTTATACTAAGCATCATCATACATAATGATTAGAAGGGAAATTTATAAAGGGGAAAGTTGAGTGCATGCAACGCGATATTTTGTTTCTAAAGTAATAAATTAGGAGTTTTTTGTAGTATTCGATTCAGTTATTGTCAACAATTTGATATTTAATTGAAAAACATTTTCATAAAACTACTTAAAGATATTTTTATTTTTTTATTGATACTGTCCAATAAAAGAATAGAACTGTAGCAGTGAAAGTCTATTTTGATTGCTACTTCACAATGAAATATTAACGCAGTATGTGATCTTATTTTCTTAGTTCACAATGTAGTAAATATTGTTTTTGCCCTAACCGAAGCTTATATTTTTAAGAGACATACAAAATTATTTATTAAAAAATAAGAAGTAAAATCGAAATCTGTCAAAGTCTAAAGTAATCCATAAATTTGATTTAACAAAAAAAATGAAAACAACTTAACTTTCAGTGGTAATAATCTGTCTATATTTAAATGTAGTTCTAATACTAACGTTTGGTTGTTTTGATAAAAAAAATAAATCTATAAATTGCCGTTAAAAATTCAAATCAATTCGTGAGTCAAATAAAGTAATTTTTTTCTTTCGTTTATTAGTCGATTGTCTACAATATTTTGATTTCTAGTAAACATTTCTTTTAAGGTTTTCTTAATTCCCACCAAAGCCATTTCCTAATTGTGAACATCATCTACAGTCACCAAAAAATGGAAACAAGAGCGAAAAAAAATTTCATACAATTTACTTCATTCATACAACTTACAAATTCTTAATTGAAATTTTCCAGAAATTAAATTTCATTTAATTGAATCAATGAAAACATTTTTTATTCAAAGGCCTATATTTTTACTAAAAATCGATTTATTGTCAAATTTCTATAAAATGGCGAACCGATAAAAATATAAAAAAAACACAGAAATTAGTTTAAAATAGTCAAAATGAAAACAAACACAACCGACGAAAATGCAATCAGTTGGAATCAATTTTATGAGTTTTTCTATTAAAGACGAAACAGAACAAAAAATAATTAACGATTCTATTTTTTACGAATGTATTTAAAATTATTTTAAACAACCGAAAACAACACATGAATATCAAAAAATTTTAATGATTTTTTTAAAACAAATATATTACGAAAATGTAGAATGGATTAAAAATATATAAACAAAATAATAATGAAAGAAAAATGAAAAATAGTTTAATGTGCCAGTTCTATGTGCCGCTTGTTTATTAAAAAAAATGAAGAAAAAAAATTATAACCACAGAATAGAGAAATTTAACAAACTATTCAACTAACACTACTTATATGACATATGAATGTACTAATTGTTGTTTCTTGAAAAGATTTTATAAAAAAAATATAATTATTGTAAGAGAACACCTTTGTTATTTTTCTTTTCTTTTTTCTTTATTTCTTTTATTTATTCTTTTAAATTCAATTCATGAAATGAAAAAGAGTTGAGAAAAAATACAACCCAGAAAAACAATAATTTTATAGATGAAAAGGAAAAATAAAAATTATAATTCATTTTTAGCTAATTTTAGGCAGATTTTAAATGAAAAAAAGGCTTAAAACTTATTTATAAATTTTAGCATATATACTGAGAATTTATTAAAATTATATTTAATGAAAGTAAAATAATAAAATAAAATAAAATACATATGATATGAATTGTTGATAGAAAAAGGAATATTAAATAGTGAAAAAAAAAACTACACAGCAGTTATTAATGAAGAAATTATTGTAGTTGTATCGAATAAAATACAATAATAAAGTGTTAACATTGGAGTTTGTTTGTCTCTTGGTGTGTAACATTTTCTACAAGGTCCGGTAGAAAGTTTTAGACTCGTACGAAGTACAAAAGGGGTTTAATAGTTTCACTTCCACTCAATAAACATTTACATATAGAGCCAAGGAGCAGATAATCATAGTTTTCGTTGACCAACGATTTTCTTTCTTGTATGGGATTTTCTAAGATCTGGGGGAGGTTTTTCATTTTTTGTATAGGACTTTCCGGAAAGGTTGTCAAAGGATTTTTCACATTTATCTGCCCCTCGAGCCATGCGTCGATTGAAATCTTCGAGTATCATCGGCACATTCCAAGTTTTTTACCTTTAAAGTAGCACAAAAAATAGCCAATGGTGGACAGGTAGATACCATACCGATTTCACTAAGGCATTTGAAAAATTTGATCACAAAAGACTAATCAGAAAGTTAAAATCTTTTGGTTTCAGCATAGATATGCTGGAATGGTTTAAGTCATACTTGAGTGATAGGTCACAGTTAGTCGTAATTGGTGAATCGAGATCAGATAAGATAGTACCGATAGGGTTCCCATCTCATAAAATTTAAAAAGAGAACATTTCGACATCAAAAAAGAGAACTAAAGAGAACGATTTTCGAAGCGCAAAAAGAGGAAAAAGGAGAACTAAATTGATCATGAAAAATCGCACTCGGCTGCAATTTCTTGCAAATTAATAGAATGGTCTGCAAACGGTAAACAGTATTTTAATCAAAGGGTGCTTCAGTTGTCTTTAAGAAAAAAAGCATTGAAATTCAATAATAGAAATGATTTTGTAAGATTAGCTGACTGAAAACATTTATGGTCCCTCCTTATTTCTACGTTCGCATACATATTTTACACACTTTCCCCAGGGTCGAAAATGGCTTTTTTCACATCTTGGGAAAACAAGAGAATTGGTATAAACATGAAAAGTCACGTTTTAGTGTGACTGTTGACCTAGGCTTCGCCTCGGATTGAGTCGAACAATTTTTTTTGTTATTATTGTCGGTCTCTCACAAACCAATAAATTTCCGAGAACTTTTCTTCGTCCGTTGTTTCTGTTAGGTTTTCTCTTTAGCTCGTTGCTTTCACACTATAATATGTGTTGTGATGTTTGTTCTTCTGAACAGCAAAATGATTTTATTACAACTAGAGTGTTTGTGTTTTTAATTCTTCTGAAAGCATAAAGGCGAGCGTAGCGAGCGAAATTTTTTTTGCCATCAAATTGGCTTTACATATTTAAATTCGCGCCGCGCAGCGAAATTTTTACCGGCTTAATGTTGTAAATTTGTGAAATTTAACTGCACAAGCCGAAAAAGAGAACAAAAGAGAACATGCTGCGCCAAAAAGAGATGTTCTAGATATTTTCATCCGAAAGAAGATTTTCAGCAGAAAAGAGAACATGTTCTCTTAAAAAGAGACTTATGGGAACCCTAAGTACCGACATCTGGTGTACCTCAGGGTTCGATTCTCGGACCATTTTTATTCGTTATGTTCATTAATGATCTCTTACTCTATCATCATGTTACGGTTTCGCGGATGACTTGACCGTATTTCGCGTAATTAGAGATGAAAGTGACAGTGTCTTGTTACTAGAAGATTTGGTTAAGATTTACAACTAGTTTTTTTTTTCGTTTAAGTTGCTTTATTTAATAAAACATAAGAATATCATAAACATTACATTGAGCCAGTAGCCCATCAGGCTTTGTCAGGCAATTAACTATGGAGACACTTAACTAAGAATCTTAAACCAGTTAGGAGAAGGAAAAATAAAAATAAAAACCAAATTAACATCATAAATAAATTAAGACAAAATTTCCTTCACTGGTTCATCGAGTAAACCAACTCATCACGCCCGTTGTATCGGGTATTGAAAATAGAAATTTGATCGTTACAAACCAATAAACTATCTTCATACATAGCATGAAGATAGTTTATTGGTGGGTATCGCCCCAGTGGACGATTTCGAATAATACTTTTGAACTTGGGATTAGATGAATTGGCCAACCCGGCATAAAACTTAACGCTACGATCGACCATAAAACGATCAATCCTTTTGGTGGCGGCTTTTTCATACAAACAAAAGGAGTTTATATGTTTAAAGGTACCCCTATCTCTGAAAGAGTTAGTGGTTGATCTTAATATTGACATTTCAAAAGTCCTAATAAGTTCCATTTGATGTGAAGATGTATGTGGCTGTCTGCACCATATAGGTGAAGCATATGTTAAAATCGGCCTTACATACAGTTTATAGGTATTAGATTTGACTTTATTAGGAATTACCCGTCTTTCAAAAAAACGATTCAAAAAATATCTAGCAGTTCCAGCCTTTTTCAGTCTTATGGCGATATGATTATTGAAACGAGCATTCGACTGAAAATGCAAACCTAAGACCCGAACAGATTTAGCATGGCGAATTCTGATTCCATTTACAACAATTTTCATTTTTTTTTGCATCCTTCCTGAGTCTTCGACTTGTGTCTCTACATTGGCCAACAATATTAATAAACTCAGTCTTGGATGCATTTAAAGCCATTTTCCACTCCCTAAAATAATTACATAGCTTAACAATGAAGGCATTAAAAGTGGTTTGTATTAATTTAGGATTATTGTGAACACAATGGTAGGTGGTATCATCGGCAAACTGAGTGCAAACAAGTTTATCGCTTAGCGGCAAATCATAAATATAAAGATTAAACAAAGTAGGGCCAGAAACACTACCCTGAGCTACGCCAGCTGGCATGTCGAAGTCATCAGTAACAGAATCGTTAAGCCGAACCTTGAAACGGCGATTGGCCAGAAAACTCTGAATTATTTTAATCAAAAATGGGTTTATACCCAATTTGCACATCTTGTGAATAAGACCCATATGCCATGTGACATCAAAAGCCGCCCTCTGATCAATGCACATCATGGAAGTGATGTACCCCCGGTTTAGTCCATCATCAATATCAGATTGAATGCGAGCTAAAGCATGCTCCGTGGAATGATTAGCAAGAAAACCAAACTGAGTCTGTAATATTGGCATCGTAGAAATGATTTTGGTAAGCCTTTTCATGACGACCTTTTCATAAATTTTTGACAAACATGTCAATAGAGAAACAGGTCGCCAATTTGAGAGTATCGAAGCATCCTTGCCCGGTTTGGGAATAGGAGTGATGATGGCATTTTTCCAGACATCAGGGAAGTGACCACAAGCAATACAATGATTAAAGAAGGTGGTCAGAAATAAGACGTTCGCTGATGAGAAACGCTTTATTAGAGGAAAAGGCATTTCATCACAACCGGCAGATTTCTTATTGGGCCTGGATTCAATAACATCAAACATTTCCTCGGACGAAGTGAGTAAACCAGAGGAAGCAGCAGGCATAATCTCATTGATTGCAGCTAATTCGGCGTCAGTTTCTATATTTGGAAAAATGCTATCATCGAAACTAATACACGGTAACGAAGAGATAAATTGATTGTCAATAGTAGCCGGAAGAGTGTTCACTGATGTATTGTGAAAAGTAAGAGAATGGTTGGCCGCGAATAACTCGCCAAGTTTGTTTGCGATTTCCAAAGGTTCAGTGAAACAAGTGGTTTTTCTTGAGTCAGAGAAAAGCCCAGTTGTCTGAGATGGTTTTGACCTAATTCCAGTGAATTTCCGAATGAATTTGTATGAATCGCGAACCGTATCTACGGAGTCATAAAGGTTACCAAAATAGCAGTTAGTGTCATGAGAAATACAATTGGTGATCATATTTCGAAGCAAACGGATTTCAGTAGACAATTTTGAACGCATGTGAGTGGGGCCGTCTTTACCCAGATTAAAACGAGCACGCTGAAGACGTCGAGATCTACATTGTAGTGTGCGAGTTTCCAGAGATGGAATAAACTGTTGACGAATTTTTGTGGTTGTAGGAACATGTTTATTGACGGCATTAGTAAATACGCTCTCAATGGTGATAGCAGCATTGTCAAGAAATCTGGGAGTAACGTTGGTGTTAAGTGGGAAATTAATTTTAGAAAAGCCATCAGATATTTCATTATTCATTGAGTCAAAATTGCATTGATGGAATAGTTTTCTTCGGCGTTGTTTATCAGCCGATGTTGGCCTTAAGTTGGCGAAAACAGAAATTGCGATGGCAGCATGGTCCGAAAATGAAGGTAGGCAGTCAACACTAGACAACGGAAATGACATATGCTGAGAAATAAATTTATCAATGAATGAACCATCTATAGAATGATAACATGTTGGTGCTGGAGGATTGTGAATGCTCATATTGAAATTGTGAGAGGAATTTAACAAGGCTACACCATAGGTATTGATAGAGTAATCGCCAAATTCGAAATGTCTGGCATTAAAGTCGCCACCAAAGATGACCGGTTGAGAGCCAGAAAACAATCTTGTGAAACAATCAGTAGGGTTAGATGATCCATGTGTAGCATAAACAGAGACAATGCGACACCAGGACCCAGATAGTTTGGCCTCGATAGAAGTAAAATTGATTTCACCAGTCGAGTAAGTGTAATTACGAAAACTTATGCCGTTTCGTACAATAATTGCAGTGCCACCATAACCACGACGAACATCAGTGCGGACAATGCGATAATTTGGAATGAAAAGCTTAATATTAGAATCGAGTTTGGTTTCCTGCAGCAAATAAAATTCCGCCGAGAACGCTGCAATAAATTGATACAATAAATTCTTCCTAGTAGAGGAGGCAATTGAATCAACATTCAGCGAAATGAGTCTTAAGGGTCTTACGGTCATTATTTTACAACTAGTGTACTGATAACAAAATGCTTCTAAATTTAAAAAGTGCTCTATTATGTCAACAACACATGGATCCGAAACGTTATTCGATTATGGTCTCAATAATGTGATTTTTGAGAGAGTGTCTGACATAAAGGATTTAGGGGTAATTTTCGATGAGAAATTGTCATTTTATGAACACGTTAATATGATTACGAGAAAAACCTATCAAATGCTTGGATGCTAATGCCGCTCTATAAGTCTTTGGTCATGAATCGATTAGAATATTGCTCATCTGTATGAAATCCTCAATACAAAAATGCGATTGATCAAAATGACGGGTACAAAAAAAATTTACGAGGATGTTCTACTTCAAATTCAACAATGATTCTTATGGACCGTATAACCAATCCTTTCGTATGAAATGTAATTGTATGCCCCAAGTCTTAGTTCAAATGTGAACAAAGTCGGCGAAGTTGATCGAGAGATATACTAAAAAGTGTCTGAAAATGTGCGTTTTCGAGGGTCGTTATGTTTTGGCAAATACATCATGAAAATTCCGCATTGAGGAAAAACTTTGATCTCAGAAAAAGTGTCTGAAACTAGTGAAGTGATTCCAAAATTAGGGTCCATGGAATTCATTCAACTCGTAAGTATACAATAGAGGGTGGTTTTAAGAAGATCCAAAGAATGGCGCAGAGGGTGAACACTTTTGCTAACTGAACCACCAGATTAGGGCTCTGGGTCGGTACTAAAAAATTAATTTTTATTATACTAAAATATATATACTGAAATAAGTGAGAAGTGAATAAAAAAATTGGAAATAAGTGAGCGTAAAAGTGAGTTAAAAATTGAAAAGTGAGTAGAAGTGAGCTGAAACTGAGCGTTAAAAAATCTTTGTCTTTGAAGATAAATCACCATTTGTGCTAGAAAGAAGCATTTATTGAAATAAAAAGTGCTACTTATGTGACAAAGGTTGCTTAAAATAGACAGTATAATCATCAATCCATTGGACATCGTCATTAGAAATAATTTAAACATTTACATTGACTAGTTCATAGACATGTGAATTGACTTTGACAAGATACTTTCTGAAATTTTTTGAATTGTCTAATTTCACTTCACACTGTTTCCGAACATTCCACGGCTTCCAAACCAGAATCCTCGAACACACCGCTCACGTGGACCAAATGATTCTATGTTTTTTTCATGTAGTACATTTGGTGTAGATTCTTTTTTCCTCAATGATGGATCGGTCCTGGTCTAAGTCGTTCGATTCATAGCGGATCATCGGGTCAATGATGTAAGCTTTCGTTGAGTCCAAGCTGAATCGCTGAATCTTGATCGACCCTCAGAGTCGACTGCGTATACTTCTTCGAAACACGAACATTCTTTCAATCTTAACATGTCTGCAATTTGTTTTTTCACACTATGGTGTTATTAGTAGCTTGTTTAAAGATTAGCCTCCAATGACATGTGAGATGGTTTCTTTCTCTCGAGAGAGGCTGGAAAGGCCTCCTACACCTGGGACTTCATTCAGGTTAGCATAGCTGGTGCTTAATTTTTGATGTGAATGACTCCTGCTCCTTGGTAACTTATCTTATACTAGGGCTCCTCTCAGATATATTGAGGTATCGCCTAATACATTAAACTTATGTTTGCATGTGTTTCATCTCCTCTTGACAGTCAGAAACACTATGGAAGAGGCCATCATTCAGTTTTCATCAGTTTCGAGATGCCATCATTCAGAAGAGTCTAAGTCCACGTAGCCTTCTTTATGATTCTTGATTCGAGAAAATCTAGCTCGATGAGCGCATCGAAACGCGACTTGTCACTTTTCAACCAATTCACTTATCAAGTTTCGGTTTCTGATAAGATGTTTCCATGAGTCCGACCGAATTGGAATTCGTTTGTTGCCTAATGAAATGACTTTATGACAACTGACCAATATAAAAGTAACATCACGACTTCATTGCTCGATTATAGAAATTTATTCTTTTAGTGAATCACTGGTCAACAGTGTTAATAGAATCAGAGAGGAAATACGAAGAAAGGTAACACTCAGTGACAGGGTTAAGAAGAACCCTTCGGTAAATTTCTGGAGGAGTAAAAGTGGAAGGCAATCTTCAACCATGAACTGTTTCGTATCTGCAGCGAGTTTTTCGCATGTAGTCAAACTAAGTGAATAGATGGCTCGACCATGTAAATGAATGGAGGAAGAACGTGTGCCCTTGAAACTGCTTAATACAAACCCTGATTGTAACCGCAAAGAAGTAACTGCGAGTGAGAGTTAAATAATGGTGATGTGATAGACGTTTTTCTCTTATCTGCCCTTCAGAAATATCACCGCCTATGCAACCCTATTACTCATTTGATCGTCTAATCCGAATTTTATCTGTATAATCCGAATCAAAAAGTGTAATATGCAATTATTTCCTTATTGACGAAACATTAACAAAAATATGATTGCCATGCATTACAATCGCCAGGTGATTTCCTCACGTAAGGATTGAGGTAATTTGTGTGGAATGACAGTTGCTTTGTTATACAGGGCGTTTCAAATGAAAGTTCACTCTTTTTTCGCATATTACAGATTTCGTTGCCACACAGTTATCAAAATTACAAATTTGCTTCATTACAAATTTTCGGCATGTATGTGTGCACTTTTCAGCCTATTGCAGCCGTAAATTAAGTGCCGTTACACTATTTCGGTACTTTTATGGTGAGTGTTCATCGGAGTTATTGGGCTAACCGCCTCCTCTCCACAACTCGGTTTATGTTACCTGACAGTCGGCCGAAGCTCATCCTTATGGTGTCACTGCTAGATTCTGTCGATACAAAATACAGAATCCTTCGTCCACCTTCGATACAATTCGTGTCACCTTCGTCTACCTTCGGAACAATTCCTGTCACCTTTGGTTACCTTCAGCACACTTCTGTTATTTGTTAATTTTATATAATTGTTTCAGATCGACAAGCACCTAACACAAGCGCAGCCGATTATCATTTCTCTAGTGATAGGTGACAGAAGAGCGGCTCAATGCAAGTGCTTGTGCTGAGATGTAATAGAGAAGAGCTTTCAAGTTTTAATAGTCTCACTTGCTGTTTGGGTTCGGATACACGAGTTTCGGTATTTGTAATTAATACAAATAGATTTGAGGTGAGTTAAAAATCGTTGATTGTTTGTTGGCAAATTGAAATGAAAAATCTGATTTGTTAATTTTTTGTGTTAGTCGCAATGAAAATCGTGAAATTGTCTTAAATTTCCAATAGATTAAAGGAAATAAGAATTAAAGCTTGTCTTGTGTGGCTAAGGGAAAAATTGTGTAATTGTGTCTAGTTCAAGTTAGTATTAAAAAAGATTCACAAGAATCCTTTTGTCGCAAACGTTCATTGTTTTTCACGGACATTGGTCATGTCACGGCAACAGGTATGTGAAGCTTTCATTTAATTTGATTTTGATTCGGCACATCATATATTCTTTTGTGATAACATTTTAATTTCGGTTCGTATGTGTAGCATTTACCTAAAAATTAATTTAAAAAACAAAAATTAACTCTGGACTCTCCAAGAGAATTTCACTAAACACGCAGGGAGTGTTGTGATTCTAGGAATTTCATAATTTTTGGAATTAGCATTTCTTTAGAAATGCGTTAAAATCAATATGGCTGCCGGGCTCCATGTTGCCATTGATTCATTTACTTTTCCACTAAGACAATAGGCTAGTTCGAAAGGGCTTTCGAAATTACCTTGAGTAATTTCTGTGAGTCATTCAAATTCTGATATAGTTCTAAAAGAACTTTTAACAATGTATTCTGATATACATTATATTAAGAGTTTGAGACGTTTTTTTTTGATACGTTCGAGTCTCTTGGCCAACATCTATTCTGATACGTACGGGTCTTTGCTTATGTTTTTGGTCTACGGTCTCAATTGCGTGTGCTCTAAATGGGAACATGTAGCGGGGAAGGAACAAAGGGTCGTAAGGGACCATTCAAATAGTGGGCACGCCTGAGGGGTGACGGCGGTCATGACAAAGCGTGTTAAAGCGTGCACACTCATTTTAAGAACATTTCAAATCGCTCAAAAACTTTTTTTCAGAATCTGTACAACTAAAATATTTTAATTATCCAACACGAATTTTGTAAGTCTGCCGCCAGACAATTGTTGCCTGAGAGTGTCTTTTATCGATTTTGGGCAGTTTTTATATGTTGTGCTAAAAATGAGCATATGCAAGGGACCCGTACGTATCAGAATAGATTTTCAAACAGAATAGATGTTGCAAAAAGACTCGAACGTATATAAATAGATATTGCCTTGCCTCTTAAGTATATCAAATTATGTCCTCAATAAATTAGTTTTGAAATTGTCGAAAGGGAAATCCTACGTCCGTCCGTCGCAAGGGATGAAGATGAATATAATGAAATATCGCTTTAGTGATTACGTACTTACTTGATTGCATTGCCCAAAAGGCAATATTGAAAAACCCGTACGAAGCAACGGTGCAAAGAACCTTTCTAACATCCACTAAATCCCTCGAACTGAGGCCGGAACTAACAAGAGGTCTCGGACCTATACTTCCATGGGCAAAAATGTTCTCCTCGATTTTCTTTACAACATTTCATATGGGCCTAGGACACATACTTTCATGGGAAAACATTTTTCCGTAAATTTTCTCTAAAAAAAAAAATTAGGCCATGGCCGACCTTAGAACTGACCTGTGGTCTCGTAGTAGAGACCTCGGACCCATATTTCCATGGACAGAAATGTTCCACTCGATTTTCTCTGCAACATAGCAGCCGAACTTAGGACCGACTAGTGGCCCTATTAGAGGCCTTGGACCCAAATTTTTTCTTGAGGTTAGGCATTTCTTCACCTCTCAAATAGAATCGGATATATTTTATTTTTGAACAGTTTTAGGTTTGTCAGAGTTTTAAATGTCATTAACGTCAAATAAAATACCTTTTACATTTAGATACCTTCATCTGACGTGCACGTTGTGTCTATTTCCTTCACATACATATTATGTAATGTGATTTAGAACTCTGACAAATCAAAAATATCTCAAAAGCGTTCAAAAATAAAATTGCCAATCTGTAATTTACGTGATTTATACATAAAAAACATGTAGGGCTCCACTCGACGCTTCTTTTTGGGGGTCTAACTAAGTCCAATTACCTAAACTCAAAAGTTTGGCCTTTCCAACAAAAAAAGATTTATGAAAATCTTAAAAGATTTACACGAGTTATGTACAAAGGACCCAAAACCACTTAGGCGGCCCTAGCTCGGCGGCCCTAGCTCGGCGGCATTTGCCTCGAAAATGCCCAAGTTCGAACTTCTCCTCACTTTTTCTATTACCTTTGAGGGAAAAAAAGATTTTGAAAATTGGTCAAGAGTTACTCGAGTGTTTACGGACGGATATAAGACAAAACACTTATACTTTGTAAAAGTTCGGAACATTAAAACTGAATACTGAAGATAAAAACAACAAAATATGAAAAAAGGCATAAAAAATGAAAAGCCAAAAAGAAATTAGCGGCAAAAAATTTTAGCCGTAAAAAAATAACGAAGAATACATAAAAACCGAAAAGCCAAAAAGAAATTATTGGCAAAATATTTTAAGAGTAAAAATGAAACGATTATACAACGAATTTATAATTATAGCTTTTCAATATGTCATCGCCATCGCCACAGCAATCCGTAAAACCGCCGTCTCGTAAACAACGCAAAGCATCACCACAGCCATCAACACTATCGGCCTTTGTAAGAAAAGCGTTGGGGAAGAAAGTAGTCAGCACTAGTCAGCCACGGCGTACAGTGACGAAGCGCCCAATCGGTAAGCGCTCTTTGTAATTTCATCCATTTTGTATAAATTCACTAAAATCTTCACATTTTCCAATTTACAGAACCACACCGATTTGATTCGGATGATGACTTCGTTGACAATGAAAAGACGAGGGAGTTTAAGCTCCATCAGTTAGCAACCAGCAAAAGCGAAATTCTTTCAAACTCTTTACATAAAGAGGTACCGGAAAAGAATAAAAATAAACGTACATTATCATCAACTTCAGAGGACTCCATAGACGTTTCCTCAAAGTCTAAATCCTTGAAGTCAAATGGTAACCAGTCCATTGCCAGTACGTCATCAGCTATCGTTGATGGAAACCAGTCCGTTGCCAGTACGTTGATTGCCAGTAAGTCTAACGTTGTATCTGCTTGGCTGCGAAATTGTTTCTGACTTTATGAATTTTCAGATAAGTTATTAACCATCAGTCATCGACCATCCGCATCTCATGTAGTTAGTAAACTTTCATTGGGTGTTCCGCCGCCACAGCAATCCGTAAAACCGCCGTCTCGTAAACAACGCAAAGCATCGCCACAGCCATCAACATCATCGGCCGCTGTGAAGGAATCGCTGGTGGGAAAACGAAAAGCATTACCACAGTCTGCTGAAAGTGGTGGCTGCCAAGCAATAATACGATTAACTGATGTTGATGTCAGTTTTCTTGGTAACAAATTTAAAAAAACAACAGAAACGATTCGTATGCCCGTTCGAAGGTTGCCGAGCTGATTTCTCGTCGTTTCTCAATCTTAAAAATCATTTTCGAAAAGAGCACGGCCAACATGATTTGCAGAAACCGGTCGACAGCGAAACAAAAAATTGGCGGAAGATTCAAAATGCTAATAGTAGATATGACATGTCAACAGTGAAATTGAAGCTACGTTCGCTATTGGTCGACGGTAAATCGCTTGTCGATGATGGTAACGAAAATCAGCAACAGCAAGTGAATGATCAGATCCTCGCGGTTCTCGATAACAAATCAATCGAATTGTCCAAACTGGCAATTTTATTCACCAGCCTCGTGTACTACAAAATATACGACGTTATTCGGACCACTGAAGACGACGATGAAGTGGACGACGTATTTAGAAAGGAAGTGGGCTGGCAATCGATTCTGTTGAAATTCAAAACGTTCAAACGCAATACGGCAAATTCCGGCTTGAGCAATGCCACCGCAAAAAGAATGCCGAAAAGTGTTGGCGCCGCCACAGTGGCAAAACTGTCTTTCGAGAAAATTGACGACGACGTTTTCTTCAATTTATGCAAAAAATACGACATCGACACAGAATTCGAGGAATGGTCTCAGAACGCTTGGAATTGCATCGCCGACACATTCCGAACGAACTTCAGAACGAACATTACAACGCATTTGTATAAGCGACTTCAAAACTGGTTCCACTTTATGTTGTGCAACGGCAAAAAAAAACAAAGAAGTGCGTGGTAAAGATAACCATAAAGTTATTGCTGAAAACATCTATCACACCATGAAATTTCTTTTCGATCCGGACAAATGCATTAAGCCAGCGATGGTGCAACACCATTTGATATTGGAACTACAAAAGATTTGCAAATTTCCCGAATTCAATCGTGTAGGTGGTGCGTATTTCGCACGTTTGAGCTACGACTACCAGAAGGACGACGACGTCAGCGCCAAACCAAAACGCAGCAGAGCGAAAAATGGAAAACGGAAAAACCAGCGACAACACCATCGACTATGAAAAAAACGAAGAAGAAGAAGACGCAAAGCAACGGTCCGCG
>CM055406.1:33630444-33705360 GCA_029228625.1 Pseudolycoriella hygida | reverse complement strand
AAAAGATAATGTCGAAAATGGCAGCAGAAATCGTCGGCGTGAAAGATGTGCACAGTACGGGTGAACGATTGCGGGAAAAAAAGTGCCACCTAATTTTCATCGGCAACTGTACAACGCCGTCCAATTCGACTGTCAAGGGAATCATGCGGTCGCCAGGCGCAAAGCCAATTGTTCGATTCATAAAACAAATTCCAAACACCTTGGTGGATGCGACAATAGATGAATATTGCTCCACAAAAAAATGCAGTCGATGCTATAAGGACCTAAACAATGTTGAGTCGTCGAAGGACAGGCTTAAATTATGCAATAATTGCAAGCCAGCCGACGATTCCGTGTTAGCAAATTTGGTATCGACGTACCGAAAAAAACGGCAAATTCGCACCGAAATGTTGCAGATGGCAATGGACTATCCGAAACCCACCCAAAACCAAAGGGCTGAAAGAGTGAAAATGAACAGGATCGACCGTTGGACAGATGCAGACAAACTCCGTCGACAACACCGCAAAGAGCTACAGTCCATAACATACGCTCAAAATACCACCAAAACCAAAGACAAGCTGTGGTTGAACCATGACACCAACGCCTCACGAAATATGTTATATTTTGGACTTTCCATCTATGGCAAATACGTTGGCATGAACATTTCAAAGAATGCGGCATTTCATCGGCCGACCAGCGCAATCATTCCATCGTAACATCCAAGACAACCGTGCCTGAGAATGCTGAAGACATCAGAAATCGCCGACTGGGCGCAGTTTACGATGTTGGTATGGACATCGACGACAACGGTGACTAGAAACGTGGTCGACGCGCTGCTCAACAGATTCATCCGTCTGACACTCTGTTCTACAACAAATAACATCAAGAAGAACATTGCGTTCTTCTGGGGCGCAATCAATTCGATTGGTCCCGAAATGGCCGTCCTCGAGGCCGAGAAACAAAATATACATAAGGGGCCTTTCTTATGAAAAGCCCTGTATATACCTTTGAAGATTCTCACCTATTTTTATTGATTTACCATTGAATCTTTTGGGAATAAAAGCAGTATTCTATCTGTCAAAATGACATTTTAAACATCAAACATTTAGATGAATAGGGCTAATTCCATCGGTAGCGTCACCTGGGTAATGAATTTCATCTCTTTCACCCTTTCATTGCGAATTATATTAACAAAAGAAAAAAAAACTTTGTTCCCCAGGTGACAAGATATCTACTTTGGCTGCGTTAAAACCATTAGACGTTCGGTTGTTCGACTGTCATTTCAACATAAACGGCAACTCACCGAGCAGTACAAATTTGACAGAACTTTGCATAAAATTTAGCGTGCTATTTTTTAAGAGGGTTCGTGAAAATGTCTATTGTTTTCTATACAAACTGGTATCTTTTTCAATAAAGTGAGTTAAAACACATTTATGTACTGTAAGTTTCTATAGCATTTACATTATATAACCGGTAGATGTAGCCGGGCATGACTTTTTGTCAAAATTTTGAAATGCAGCATATGCCCACCCGTTCAGAAAAATCCCCGACCCGAAAAATGCCCGATGGAAATACGCCCGAGCCCACTTGCTCACAGGCCGAAATAAAAATAAACTAATTTCCAAAAAATCATTAATGATAAATTTGATCATTTCTCTACTGTTATTTGCCCCAATTTTGTCTTGTAATATTATTTTTGAGAGGTTGCATGGCATGAGGGCGCATTAAGCATATTCACCTTAGGACTTTTTTTCTTTCACGGGCCCAAAATGCCCGTCCGAAAACATGCCCGATAGAATTATGCCTGAGCCCGAGCACAGGCTCTGGCCGCCTCTAATCAGAAAGGCGATTTAGAGATATGAAATGCAATTTTGCATGCAGACCTCCTACACAAGAATACTTTTCGCCCCACTTTGTATGCTGTTTTTGTATCTTAATAATTTTTATATGCATAGTCGAAACATGATACATCCTAGACTAACCTGAGTGTTCTCTTTAGTTTTTATGCTTCAGAAACAAAAGCCTAGGTTGAATATAATTTGACTTGAACTAAGATCTTTCTTAGTATTAAGGAACGGAGACTCATGGGCCTCATGAAATTTCGAAGGAGATGTTCACATAAAACATATTACTTGCAGTCTTTCGACAATCAAACCTTTCTACGTAAAATTTTCGTTTTTACTTTTCTAAAAAATGAACGTGTGCTTTCGATTCACATCTCCCTTCAAGGGCATTCGTATTTTATGAATGACCTCTAATATGTAGCAATCACATTATTTACGAAACCTAACGATACATAGCTGGTCTCAGATTCAGGGTAGTGGCTAGAAAAAATTGAGCCTCATGTAGCCAACTAATTAGTATGCCTAAAAACATACAGTTTGTTATAAAAAGTGGGTACAGACTCCCCATTGACTGTTATAAAATGTTCTGAAAATGAACAACTAGATTATTAGAACAGTTTATAACAGTGAGAGCGTGTTTTTACCTCACAACTATAAAAAGTCATCAACTTTTGCTCAAAATAATGTGCTTTTACGCTATACGTGTCAAAGTTCAATTGTAACAACGGCCCTGTTCGTCAGAACAACTTATCAATCTTAACTTAGCAGGGAAATATTTTTAAATTTAAAATTATTTACAAACGGCACATTTTCTTTTTGTTGGCTTTCGGAGGTTTACTGTTTCTTGAGCCTTAGCCATCAATTTGCCTACGGCCAAATAAAAAGGGGAAAAAAGAAACACATAAGTAATTGCATGCATTTTATCATTAGTAAATATTTTCCAATATCGTTTTTTCTGCAATTTCGTCACGCAGAAATGATATCGATGTCGTCGATGGAAATTTAAATTGCGCGTGAAATACTTCGCGACGCAAGGCATTTTTACCAACCACCCTATCCGAATATAATAGATATTTATATCGACCCTTAATTGAAGCGCATGCGTCATGCAGACTATAGTGTTTCTAAGGAATTTCCAGTGATGAAGAGTTTTTTTTAATCGAAGTGTGAAACAAATGTCCCAAAAGTGTATCACGGAAATTAAGCTTTCGCCAACAGAACTGTTTAAATTTAGTGATATAAAAAATGCCAAAATTTTTTTACATCAATTTGCTTGTGTTTAATGAAAAAAAATGTTGCATGGATACCTGATAGCATTCGGAATAGCTGCCTTTCAAAATCTAGTGAGACTCTCTTTGTTCAATTCATTTGTTATGAAGTCGAAAATATTACAAATATGTCGTTGTCGCTCTTATTTATCAAAAAATAATATTTATTTTTTGTTTTCTAAATTTTGTATTTATAAAAATGAGGTGCATAGAATGATTTAAAACAAAAAAAGAAAAAGAAAAAATAATAAGAAAGGAAAATTATATAAATGGTGGACGTTGAATTTTCTTTGAATTTTTCATTTCTTTTACTAAATGTGTCGTTGTAAACCAGATTTGTTCATGTCATTTAAATACGATGAAAAATAATAATTGAATTTTTCTTTTTTCAAGTTTCTAGTGACTAAAGAGTTTATTGAAATCGTTGTTTTATCACCAATCCCGTTCCAAAATGTTACATGATAATATTTTTATCATAGAGTTGGAAAATGCATAGAAAAGATTCAGTTGTAAATAAATTAGTTAAACTAATGTTACATTAATGATTCCGTAGATTTTAGTTTACATTCTAAAAGAAAATTTTCTTTATTCATTTCTTTTGTTATTCTTTTCTTTTCCTATTTTAAAAGGTCATGAATGTAAAATAAATAGTTGAAATCGTTTATTGTTTGAATGCTACAAATACAATGGGCTATGTAATGACATTTGTGTTAATGAATTTACACTACGCTAAGAGGTCATTATCGACATCTTCCACCACCAAAAGTTTTTTAGTTGAGTTGTTGCGGTGCTGTTTACAATTTTGTGGTTATTACTCAATTCCAAAATCATATAGCAAGTGAAAGTACATTAAATACTTTGTCCAACCATTTCTTTTTGGAAATGAGGGCCATTTATTAATAGGGTTTGACCTTCTTGCTGCGTGTTATTATATTCGTTTGAATTATGTGAAATGTGTTTCAAAATATGCACTTATTTGGAGGGACGAAGACCTTTTCGTTCGTGCACAGTATTTCTAATGAGAATTTCCACACGACCTTTTTGTTACAATGTGTTATTGGAAATCGTGTATATAAAACATTTCCCCGTAGATTCTTTTATAGTGGAACAGAATCGTTCCTACATCTGTTGATGGGAAATGTTTTTCTGTTGTTATTTATTGTCGCAATTCAATAATCAAACTGTGTGCCACAGCTAAAACAATCATTTCTCGTTTTATAGTCACTTTCGGATATGTTTTTTTCATGCATGTTACACAGATAAAACATTCTTGGTTATCAGCTTCCTTTCGATTAAATATTCATTCATGTGGAGAAACAAAAGACAATAAAATACAATAGGTTTGAAAGAAAACGCTTTCGGAAAAACTTTCATTTCGTAGAGTGTCCTAATTAAATTTGCAGCTTTTCTCTCTGACACTTTCCAGATATCTTTTAATTATTCGAGGTTGAAACTATGTCAGGTCATTCCGTAAGCTTGACCTAAAACTCAATTCATAGATCTTGTGCTGACCTACATTGACCTGAAATCTTAAGAATAAAGGAAGGCTCGAAATGAGTTATGTAGTAGGCTCCTTACGTCTTATGATTGCAAACTGGGACGAATGTAAATAAAGCAGGATCGAGAGAATAATATAAGAGTGACTGGTTGTGACATTTCCACAAGTTAAACGTTGTTGTGTTTGTAAATGGTTAAAAACATCGCTAGGAGCGCGTCGCATTTATTTTTATTGTTGGACTTGCGATCTTCTATCAATATCTTGCGATAACTACTCGAGATAAGACTTTCGCACTCAACCATGCTCAATTCGGACTCATCTAATATTTTTCTATTACAGCAGGTTGATCATTATTGTTAAAACAAGATGCTCTCCTGCTAAAACAATATTAGCGGCCCATATTTTTTGCGGCCTGCTCTTAAGTGAGTCCATATTGTGGTATTGTGGAAATGGCTTCATTTCTTCCGCCTTTTTTCGTACGAGATTTTCGGGTCAGGACTAGAAGAATGAGTGGGTCTGCCCATATAGGGCTTTCTCTCAAATATCCAACGATATATAATATTGCATAAGTTAAAGCTTGTCCTGTGGCGCTAGTGGAACTCAGAACCGCCGACTGTGGCGAACGGGGCGATCACTCCAATTGAAGCAATTCCACCGGGGCGACGCGGTTCCCGGCGATTCCGGTCGAAGAAATATTTTGTTTCGAAAATGAAGTAATGAAAGATGAAATTTTCTGATTCTGAGCGTTCAATGAAAGTGTGAAAGTGACTGTCCAGTATCACCTTTCATATGAAACTGGACACCCTATACGACGCTCTCAAACATTCAATGAAAGTGTGAAGTGACGAATAAGGCTTACGACAGGTCAGGTCAGGTCGACCTGATGGTAAAATTGAGTTTGACCTGACCTGATCTGAATTTTCAGGTCATAACCTGAAATGACCTGATACAACCTGATGACCTGAAGTTGAATTTTGTTCTAAAATTAGAATGTCCACCTGAATTAGGAAAGCAAAAATCAGGAATCAAGAAATCAGGAAATGAAAATATGAAATCGAAAATCAGAAGCCTAAAATAAGGAAAAACGAAAATTAGCAAAAACAAAAATTAGGAATGAATTAAATTAGGAAAAACCAAAATTAGGAATCAAGAAATCAGGAACCAAAATAAGGAAAAACTAAAATCAGGAAAAACATACATCACGAAACACCAAATTTAGAAAAATCCAAAATTAGGAAAAACAAAAGTGCAAAGGAAATAAATGTCCACCTTGAATGTCCACCTGAATTAGGCAAGCAAAAATCAGGAATCAGTAAAATTAGGAAAAACGAAAATCAGGAAAAACATCAAAGTTTTCAATTCCTAAGGAGGTCGCAATCTTATTTTTGGTATGTAGGGGGATCTGCCCCCTAAGCCCCCGCGCCTGCGGCGAGATACTAACGCCATGCAGGCTGCCTTCCGTGCATGGGGCTTTGAGCCTTAGACTTTGCAAGGGGGAATATTTCCCCTTGACCCCCCTACGGGTGGGCTGCCGCCCCTCGACCCCGCTTTTTTTCCCTATTTTCATTAGGGTAATCGCTTATACCTTACCACAAGTCATTTTTTAGCTAGGTGTTCTTGATAAAAGACGTTTGAATTGAAGCCATTGAAGCTGACTTTTTTAACAAACATGAAAAACAAGCTTCAATTCTGTGATCGCTGTCAGTTTTCAGCACTAATTGGAGTGCGATGTTTTTGGTCAATTACTTTAATTCACGACTAAAAGTATTACTTTTGATGAAACTTGACTTTTGTCATCGACCTTTGTAAAGTATCCCAGGAGTAACATTAGTAGAAGGAGTGCCAAAATTCGGTTTCTCTTGATATAATGTCAGTTTTCGCAGGAATAGAATGAAATTTTCACTTCATTTCTCGTGAGTAAAAAGATATTTGTGTTGTTTTTAAATGAATTCGTTATCAAGAAATGAAGTTTTGGTAGAAAACAAGAAAATAAAAAATATCTTGCACTTTTAACCTTATTTCTTCGGTTTTGAACGGATCACTCGAAACTGGCATCCCAAATTTGGGGCTCTCTTTCCACAAATGTTACACTCCTGCACTGTAAACAAAAACCGCAAGAAAGTGTTTACGGCGTTCACTAAACAGTATGTGCTAGGGGAGCATTAATTGGTATGTATCATCATCGGTACAATTCCATTAGCATTGATTCAAAACGCCACTTTCGAGCCTCTTAAGACTAGTCGCGAGTACGCTACATCCATTGTTTCGACGCTCATCACTGAATTGATGTTTCTTTTGGTAAGAATCGAGATTCGTAAATGAAACAATGTTTCTTGTAGTAAGAGGGGGCTTGGATATGGCAAAGGCTCGCAAAATGCGTTTTACCATAACTGATATTAAAGATTTTTTACATTTTTATTTTCATGCTGAAATCATTCCAGGTCAACCTGAAAGTTTTCAGGTTTTGCTCACAGGTTATATCACGTTTCAGGTGAGTTTTGACCTGACCTGAAATTTTCAGGTTGACCTGACCCGATGGTAAGCCTTATGACGAACATAGTAGAATGTCCAGTTTCACCTTTCATCTGAAACTGTACACCTTATGCGATGCTCTCAATCATTCAGTGTGAAAGTGACGGACATAGTAGACTGTCCAGTTTCATATGAATAGGTATATTTGAAAATCTCATGAAAATCCTCAAATACTCATGAAAATCCTCAAAAATCACATGTAAATTTTCAAAAATCGTAAAGAAAATCTTCATTAGCTTTATAAAATCCCGTACGATCCGAAAAATCGTTAAAAATCTTCTGGTCTTTAACAAAAAATTATAGTAACACGATCATCGGGAGTCCTTTCTCCTCGAGGTCGTATGAAACTTCGGTTGCAAAATAGAGACATCCCACTAATTCTGCAGTTTTTTGCTCGTGCGACAACATTTTTTTTGTGCCGTTTTGAGTAGGTCTCTATTTTGCAATCAAAGTTTCATACGACCTCGAGGAGAAAGGACAGAGGGTGAATCTAAAATCCCCATGTTAAAAAATTGGTATCTTCGGTTCTAGACTACGTATCTTATCTAATTTTTTTTAAATCTTGAAGAAATATCACATCTGGAAAGGAACATTATTTGTTGCAAACCGTTTTCGTATAATATTGCGAGATAATCAACCAAAGTCAGAAAACACAAGGTGACACTGAACTTTTCCACTAATAAAATATGTATCTTCAGATTAAGGTCACATTACAAAATATTTTTGTTAAATATTGTACCCGAAATGAGTTAAAACCATAATAACTTAGAACAAGAAACATTTTCGGAACGTTTCTGACGAATTCGCTGAAAACAATTTCCTATTGAAAATTCGTCACACTGTGCTACATTTTTCAGAAAGTTTCACAAAAATGGTTTGTAACAAATAATTTCCCCCTCTAGCTGTGATATTTCTTCAAGATTGAAAAAAAATTAGATAAGACACGTAGTCTAGAACCAAAGATATCAGTTTTTGAATATTGATACTTCAGATTCACCCTCTCTGTGATGTCACTAGGACAAAAAAATGGAAATCGAGGAACGAGGAGGGGAATTAAAGTGAGCTTTCTGACCCACAGTAATAGAAATATTTTTTTATCTTCTACATCTCGAGAATTCGCGAAATTTTTCGCCCCAGTTGGGCCATATGAAGGTCGGCGGCTCTAGTGGAGTGGAAAACGTACTATTTCTAGTTAAATTAGCGAATGCTAAAACAAATCGATTTCTTACCCAGCAACTTTCAAATTTTTAGATGCAATTTCGTCTTTGGTTATTGGGAAGTAATTACAATCCCTAGCTTCGTAGAAGCGAGTGCGAATCAGAGAAGAAATGAACAAAAATTTTGCCAATAGGCGATAGGTCATTTCTACAAAGCCTTCACTAAAACCTCGCAATGGTGATATGTTCCATATTTTAACCTAGATTCAGATTTAGATTTATCCTAGATTCTCTCCATATGTGTATACTTGTGTGATGTATGGTTTTATTTGTAGCGGGCTGTATAATTATTCATCATACTAGTATAACATACAAGATGAGGGTATAATTTGCATACATGTTGAATAATTATACAGCCCACAACTGGTATAGTCATACATACATACAAAAGTATATGGGTAGTTCCATTGGGACTATGTAACGTAGGGAAGTCTCGGATCTCATTTAATACACACCGAGACTTTTATCACGTTAACATTTTTTCCCACTAAATCGCATATGGCCAATAACTTTCTAGAAGATTGTAAGGCTGTATCTCATTCAGAAAACAGTGATATGAGCGTTCCTACGTCACGGTGTAGTAGCCATATACATTTGAAGAAGGTATAGGATCCAATGTGCAGCATGTCACAATCACCATTGTGAGGTTTCAGTGTTTGATACTGTAATTTTGATGAGGTCGCGAAAGAGCTTCTTCGTCCACGTATACCTACTTCTATAATATCATATTCTACAACCTATGAAAACTAGGAAAATTTGTTCAATGAAAGTTGTACATAACTTTCCAGCGGCGTAAGCTTCAAGAGTTATTTAGTGCGTCGGCGTCGACGGCTTAACTCAAAGTGTACAAAATTCAATTATGAAAAGTATAAGCTGACAAGCACATCGATATTATTAGCCGACGCTGCACAAAAACTGCAGGCTTTGGGAGTTGTTTAAATCTTCCTCAAGAAATTTGCCACCATTCTTAATGGTCAAAATCAGATAAGAATTACTAGAGTTACGGCGTTCGTAACTAAGGAAAGAGTAAATTTTTTGTGATAAAAATGCAGGTATCTTTTGACTGAAGACAAGACCTGAAGCGTATGAATATCATGATTTCAGAAAGGTATATGAACCACAGAAAATCCGTCGAAAACCTTCTCTGCTTGTATAGAACTTAATGGAGGGTGAATTATGTATGTTAAGAAATGTATACATCATTCCCTTTTCTCAAACAGGGTTTGACATTATGAATTATGAAAATATTGCATTACATTATTATTTGGAACGCGTAGAAGTTAATTTTTCGTCTTGTCTTGTCATTTATTTGTATTGAAAATTCCAAAACGATCGATGCTTTATAGAAACATAATTGCTGTACTGATGATTATCGTAGCGTTTGCTTCTTCTAAATATTTTGTTAACTGATGCATTCCTTTTCTTTGATTTTTTAAATAGAATTTTCATGCAATTTCTTCTAGTTACGCATAACCGATTTTATTCTCATTTCTTTTTCATCAAGGTGTCAGCTCGCTTCTGCGAAGGGGGACATCGCTGTTCACCTCCGAAAGAGTGCTGTCCGCAGGGCTGTTGTTATTTGTACGCTCCACCAAGTGCTCCTAGATCAACACCGCCATCAACCGATCATGTACTCAATTTATTTTTTATCAACCATTGGTATTTTTGGTAAATTTTTTCGTTGTCTAAATTTTATTTTGGATCACTTCCTTCAACAAAAAACATCTTTTTTTTACAGGTGCGTTGTTTTGGCTCTCATTCTTGCTATTTTATGCGCATGTTCATTGTGGAAAAAGAGAAGACAATTATGTGGTTGGGGGCTCAGTCCAGGACCACATTCACAGTCCGGTGATTCAGCTGGTTCCTGTTATGCTCCCCCACAGTACAGTCGATGCAGTTCGTTTCATCATGCACCGCCACCTTATACGGAGGTGACATCTAAACCAGATCTTTACCCACTTGGTGAGTACTGATACAAGCAAATTCAATCCACAAATGCCACTGTCTACGCGTTCCCATTCCGACTATTATCCTAGAAAACTTAGTAGTGAGACTAGATAGAAAGATTTATCAGTTTGGGCAATCATATCATATCTTACGATCCTTTGTTCCCCACCCAACCATATCTAAATCACACAAACCTTCCTGTTGACCCAAACAACCTTTCCCAAATACTGGATAACAGCTGATAGTTGCACTACGCAGTCTAACAGCAGCACTAGAATTTGGAGCGTTTACATATCACGTAAATACCCGTTTCTTCTTCTGATCCGCGCACAGTTACTGAAGTTACTGAAAGTTTCTTCTTTTTCATGTGCCCGTTTTGTCCGCAGTGTCCAGTAACCACTCTTCTAAGGCCCGCCAATTTCTAGCAAACCCTTGGCTCACTCCAAATTGGGCTCCAGGAGGAAGCACTTTGTATGAACGCCCCTTCGTACCTAGCCCAGTACTCGGCATGCCTTTGGATCACTCAATCTCTCAGCGCTTTCAAACAGATACAAACAGGCTGGTCATTATTCGTCAGGATAGGCAATTACGAATCGGATCATTATGCAGATATAATTCTTGTTCAGTCTTATAGTGTAGGAATTCTAGTCAAATAATATCTGGTCTGTTGAAGATTCTCAAAGGTAGAAACGGGACCCTGAAACACGTGTTCTCTAAAATTTTATCTCCTACAAATTTGTCTTTGGAAGCAACTTTCTAACTGCCATAGTTCTAGAGATATGAGTCCTTCCTCCCAATTCTAGAAGTGGTCATTTGGTCATATCCCAGGATTATGCAATTTTCCCCAAAAACTGTACAACACGTGTTCTCTAAAGTTTTATTCCCTACAACATTGCCTTTGGAACCAACTTTGTAACTATCATAGTTCTCGAGATATAAGTCATCCCTCCTGATTCTAGAAGTGGATTGGGACATTTATCGAGAAAGCCGTGAGACATATGTTCTCTAAGAGTTTATTTTGTACATCTTTGTCTTTGGACTTTTATAGTTCTAGAGGTATGAGTCATCCCAGTACTAGAAGCGGTCATATCCCAGGAATGGGTAATTTTTCCCGAAAACGCTAAAACACGTCTTCTCTAAAATTTTTTTCTCTACAACTTCGCCTTTGACAGTAAATCTCCATATTGTAATATGGACGAAAAACCACCTGCTTTCGTATATGGCCAAGTAAATCAGTTTTGCCCATTCTATTGGTCCCAGTGCCCAGACCACTGACCCAATTTCCACATCAAAAATTTCCCAGTATTGTGAGATCAAATGCTTTCATTTGACACCAAAATGAACAATTTCCGTGCAAAACTTGCTGAGATATTTGCGAAAAAGTTTCACCGACCCTCGAAAAATCATGTTTTTATCACCTTTTCGACCATATCTCCGGAACCACTTGAAGGATTTTGCTCATCTTTGAACTTAAATCATGAGAAAAAAGATTATGGTGATCGAAGGTACGGACATATTGTTTTTGACTGATTCGTCATCTCTAGACGATATTAAATGCATTTTTTTCACTACCGCCTCAATCTATCCCATGTTACAATAACATGTCTTGTAGTGAACGTGTAGGACCTTTGTACTTCGTATGGGTCCAATCAAATCAAATAAAAGATTTTCGTCATCGTCTTTTTCAGTATTTACATGCAACGGAGACAATAGTAAAAATGGTTCGAGCTACTTAATGGTCCAATATTTTCGCAATTATATCGTTCGACCGGTTGGATCGTTGTCCGCTACAAGTACCGTCGATTCATTAAGCTCCAGTTGTATTTGCATCGGTGAGAATAATCGAAAAGAGTAAAATTGACTTTGGAATTAAAGCAATTTTTATTATTGCAGCAAACGAATCGAATACATTGGTGCCTCCTCCATATTCTAGAGCAGCTAGTCCGGACCTTTCGTTAACCACACATTCCTATGGTATACCTCGTTCAGCTTCACAGCAAGGATGCTCTTTAGAAAATTACACATACCAATCGGTGCCAATATTATCCAACGATGATCTGAGCACAACGTCAGCCAGCAACAACGCATCACGAGCTTCGGAAAGTGTTAATTTGCCGACGACTCATGGTGGCAATTCAATGCATTTATCTAGAAGCGACCAACAATTTAAACAAACTACGATCAGTCATAGTGTTAGTAACTTAAGTATACCGGTGACTGGTGCCGATGTAGCTACAATAAGCCAGACGCTAAACACTCAAAACACAAACAGTAACAATAGCACAAATTCGTACAGCAGCATGAATGCAATTTATAACATGCAGCAGCAACTTCCTTGTGATAGTTTTAGCGAAGAATCGCCAATAAACGGAGACATTTTACAAAAATTCAATGACATGAGACGATATGTGAATTCAAACAGTGGGTCTGCGATATCCAGCTTGGCTAACATGAATACGCCCGATTCACCGCCACGAGCAACAAGTCCAACCGACGAAGTGAAAGAGTTATTGGAACAGATCAGACAATTACAAAAAGAAAACAGTGACGATTGTATCGGAGATCCATCGAATGCACTTGCGACAAAGCCAATAGCAGCAACACCTTCCGTACGACCGTCGTCATTGCATCGAAAAGATTTCTTTGCAAAGAAGGTGCGCTACCTATCGATCACCAATTCGGGTGCGAAAAATGTTCGAAGTCCATTGGGATCGGGTTGTTCAAGTTTATTGGGTAAAGGACGTAGTCGCAAAGGTTGGATCTCAAAATCGGCACCAACCACACCCGGAACTACCTTACCGCCATGTTTTCTAGATGATGATAGTCCACTACTAAACGAACAAGACGAAGATGTCGAGACAAATTAGATTTCTTATTGGCTGATTGGTGGATCAATTTAACGGACAATCGCCACCCCTTAACATTTAATTAATTCGAATAGAACACATTCAGTTTATCGTTTCAAATAACAATTTTAACGTAATAAGAGTAAGTTAATCACAAAATGCTAAAAAAAAATCGTAAAACGGAACATTCAAAACATGCGAAAAATTAAATGGGAAATCTGAAATTTGTGCACATTTTTCTGAGGATTAAGACTCCATGTTCTTGTGATTGTTTCAGTTTTTATAATCATTGTTGAAAATACGCAAACTTAGAACAATAGCGACAGCTACTTTATTTTCACCTATCCTTGTTCGTTCTGACTTTTGAATGATAAAGTTGTTATAGAACATCGAAACAGAATTTGTGTATCTGAAAGGTCAAATATTTTATGTTTTTGCGTTTTCCTGCAGTAGAGGGACCACTTTTAGAAAAATTTTCTTTACACGACCAATAAACTGGTGGCGGATATGGAGCCGCCACCAGCGATTTTTCACCCAATATCAGAGCTGAATGTACAAGACAGTCAAGTGTGAGAGGCAAAATTGTTTGTTTGGTTGACCTACACACTGACCACACCGACTCATTGATGCAAAAAAGGCCTGCAACCTCTACCTCTCGCGTCTGTTTTATTGCATCGATGCGAGGATTTGTGCGAACAGGCGTCTGATTGCGAATCTTCAAAGAAAACAGATTATAGACGACACGTTTTTTTCTGCCCATTATCCGAATTTGTTATCTGTGAGAAGATTGTGTATGAATGCAGTAAGTAAATTCATATTTGCGGCAATTTTAGGCTTCTGTCACCGCACTGTGTATTTTGGTAGTTCGGGTTCGAGTCGGTCTCGGACTCGAATCCGCAATACGAATTTCAACGATTCTGCCGTAATTTTCATAAGAAACAAGTCCCACAAATAAAACAAAAGAATACTTTTGTACTATTTGTGGGACTTGTTTCTTATGAAAATTAAGGCAGGACTGATCACTTACCTTTTTTTCTTCCTCTTTGAGGATGAAGCAATGTTTTTTGTTTTATGCATCCGCCATTTCGCCAATATAAATTTTTCTTTATGACATTTTATCTCTAAATATTTAATTTTAATGAGAAATATACAGTTAGCAAGCTGACACTGGAACGAAGATGCTCAAAATTCCCAACAAATCTCTAAAACTTCCTAAAAAATCCCTAAATATCCAAAGAAATCCTTAAATATCCAAAAAAAATATCAATTATCCCAAAAATCTTCATTACAAAATTGGATCTTAATCGGAAGATTAGCACATTTTTTTAATTCCCCCATTACATTTCCAATAACTTAACTGTATTGGCTGTAAATAGTTTATGGAGACAGGCCGTTGCGAATTGTTTGATTTAGAGACATGTGTGCAGTATGCCTTAAAAATGTTGTTTAAAAATGACCGTTGTCTCGGTGGGGAGTTCTCTCTTAAATATCAGAACCACAACATTTTCACAATAAGGCAAAATTGTTTTAAATTAAAAAAAGAAAAATAAATAAAAATAGAATAAATTAAACGGAAGCAATGTCAACATCAACTTAGTTTTCCCTTTTTTTATTTAATCTAGAAATAAGTTTTAGAACAATGACTAAAACGAACGACATTTGGTCCCTTGCCTACAAATTATAAATATTTGCCTCGACGAAGAAAATATCTAATAGACAAGGTTCAGTACTGTAAAAAAACACCTTCACTGACATTTTTATTTGGTTTTTGTAAATAAGAAAATGTTTTTGAAAATGGTAAAGAAGGACAAACTGAATCCATTTCGCAAACATGAAACCATTTACTCAATGAATGTGTGTTTTGAGCAAAATTATAGTTATTCAATAAGTGTAAGAAGTAAATTTAATTTTTAAACTCGAAGGTAACATTGTGTAATCTTTTGGCTTGGATTGAACCTCATTAAGAAATAAATTTCAAAATATACAATACCAGTCTTTCATTGAAACGTAGGAATTCGATGCAAACTCGGTTAAAAATAAAAGTCTCAAAAAATCAAAAAACGTCTCAAAAGACAATAGATTTGAGACCGTGAGACTACATTTTTTGAACTTTTGAGAATTTTTTTTACCCGGGAACGCTCGACATCTCGAACTTTCAATCTGACGTTATACAGCCAACATTCATTCATCATACGATCATACCGCGTGTGCAAAGAATATTTTTCTTCCCGGTATCCAAAATTCGATTTTGCTGTATTTCCCGGTATCCGTGAAATTTGGAAAAATTAACCGGTGAAATACAGGAAGAGAATCACAAGCTTGTGGATCTTTCTTATTTCTCTTTTATCTCTTTTTTCACGCATTCGCTTGCATTTTGTGCATGTAAAACTCGGTTTTTCGGTGAAACGAGCTAAAACGAAACGTTGCACAATCTTACGATTCTTCTCCGGTGAAAGAATATTGATTTCCCTGTGGAAAAATATTGATTTCCCGGTGAAAAATAGAGAGTTAGGTGTTCAACGACTGCAGACGCAGGGCAATGACTGTGTTTAGGTGTAAATGATAAGATTTATATTTTATTGAGTACGTGCTGAGTATGAACAGTTCTTCGTACTGACATAGGACATAAAAAATGCTATAACGGAAACTAAAAGTATCAAAAGATGTGATGGTGTGAGCGCGCTGCAGGCGATTCAGAAAAAGCGAGGGTCCAGAAGGCGGCAGTCCCCTGTTTCCAAAATTTTCTACCTCCAATTTAAGAAAGGCATCAAACGCTCCCCCAACTATTCGAATCGAAATTTTGTGGTATTTTCAAATTATCTAACCCGTTTTTTATTGTTTTCGTAACTCAAATCCCTGCCTGTAAAGCCGGGACCCCTTCCACTAGAGATTGACATGTAGAACCAACATACCCGTGAAACCTTACAATCTGCTTAGTACGTTTCCCGGTGAGCAGCACGACTTCCCGGTGAGCTGTACCTCCCGATGGGCTAAATTTCCTTATCAGCTATATTTCCCGGTGAGCTTTACTTGAAAACTTTAAAATCAGGAAAAAATCGAATTCGGCGAATTTTCATTTTTTATTCCCACATTTCCCGGTATCCAAATTTTTCGCCAAAAAATTTCCCGGTATCCTCAATGCCAAAGATACCCACTATTTGCACACGCGTAATCTGTTATGACCCTCCCATTCCTCGAAGGAGAAAGACCCGACCTCATTGTTCGTTTCAATTACATCTACAAAATTTTGTCTTCGAATTTTCAATAATTTTTTTTATTTTCGAAATTTGCTCAATAATTTCAATATTTTTCGGAAACTTAAAATTATTTCGAAAATTTATTTGTAACGATCTCAGTCAAACTAATGTGACTCACCTAGGGCCAAAGTAATGGATTCTGCCGAATTCTAGACTTTTCTTTCTGAATTCTGGTGTCACTTCCGAAGGCACGAAATCCAGAGGCGTCAAAATCAGAACGACAAAACCGGAGGAGTCAAAATACGGAAGCGTCAAAATCAGGAGGCATCAAAATCCGGAGGCGTCAAGATCCAGAGATGTCAAAAGTAGGAGGCGTCAAAATACGAAAAAAATGCAAAAATCTAAGGGGCAGAGTACGGCCGCATGAAAGTACAATTGTTCATTCGAGGATATACAAAGTCCTGAGGCTTCAAAGTACGGACGCAACAAAATCCGGATGATCATCTAGAGCATGATGCCACTGGATTATGACGCCTCAGGATTTTGAAGGTAGTGGAATTCGACGACTCCAGACTTTGACGCCTCCGGATTTTGTCGACTCCGTATATTGTGCCTCCGGATTTGGAAGGTGAGTCCTAAATTCTATCTGCATTTATCTACAAAAGTCAGATCTCTAAAGAATGTGGCGTGCTTAGTTCTGCACTGCGAATACGGACGGACACTTTAGGGGCCATTCAAATAGTGCGCACTCTAAAAAAGACGGATTTTAGACCCCCTCCCCCACTTGCACGCAAAAATACATGAAACAAAATTCGAAATGATTTCGAATTCGAGACTTTTCTCAACCCCCCAACTGCTTTCGAGTATTTGTACAGAATTTCATTCAGTGTAAGTGTACTTAGAGTGCCGAGCTATTGAAACTTTGATGAAAATTTAATAAAAATGTAAATTTCAGTCAAACGCTTCCAAAAATTTCGTGTCGTAACCCAGGCCACCCTCCTCATCACGCTACGTAAGAAGAAGAAGAAGAGCATAACATACTTTACGAACAGTTCCTTACCTGTTAAAGTTTTAGCGACTTATTTTTTGTTGCTTCGTTTTCTGCCATGTTAGGACTATACGTTGTCTTTATGTCTTTGCTAAGGAAAACTTTCGACAGCTCTTTCGCATTCCAGCAAAATATTCCATTTTTCCAATGGAATTAAAATTCACCAAATGACTTTAAAGCACAAAGTTAACGCGATCGGTGTTTTGGCTTAACGGCAGCTTTATTTGTTTTATCGTAGTAAGAAGAGGGAAGAGAATATTGTTTTTAGTCGATGAAAAAATATAATCAACAGCTTTATTCATAAAACGTGTAACTGAGCTCTACTGCAAATCCTTTATGATAACACGCCAGAGCGAACGCAATGGGAAATAATCTGAAAGACGAATCACCAATTATAATTTCAAACTGCTTTTATTGTCACAGTTTTCATTGAATATTCACATTCTTTCTTCCTTACCTCGACTATTACAATATAATTTAGAAATTTTTGTGTCTTTTTTTCTTTATTGACGTTAGTCTTTATGAAATTTGAATTGGTTGTAATTTTGTCTCACTTCACATTTTTTTTTATTTTGAGTGAAACCGTTAAAAAATAAAATTAAAATTAAGAAATTTCATTCATGTTTTTTTCAATTAAATTAAGCTTAAAAATATAATCGCTTGCAAAGCTTACTTTTTAACGCACGTCACGCATAATTTTGGATAATAGTTTAATTGGATCAACAAAGATTGTTAGCCTGGAAAAAGAAAACCAAATGTTAGATTATTTACACAGATTGTGTGGCTTGTAGAATCTGTTCAACTCATTTTCCTTATGCTTCGTAAATTAAGCGTGTAAAGTGAATGTATTTAGCGAATTATAAGAAAAATGAATACATTAAGCCAGTTACAGTTAGAAAATACACACTAGATGTGTACTAGGGTAATCGTATGAAAAAAAAGCGGCGACAAAGTTGGGGGACCTAGCTGAAAACAGACCTTTATGGAGCCCTGAGAAAAAGTCAATATGGGAGCGATGAGATCCGACTGGATCTAGTGGTTGCTAATTGACGAAATTTGTGAAAAAACACGAAAATCGGTGAAAATGTAAACTTTAGAAAATTGATCATAACTAACAGATGATAAATATTTTTGTTAAGATAAAATCGTTGATTCCTCTTCAGAATACTCCAAATAAAAGGATTCAGACGTTTATTGGTGCATCACTTTTTCATGTTTTGAATCCAAATCCCAAACGCTTTGTAGGTCAATTTCGACTCAGAAGCTATGTCTTAGACTTTTACCAGGAGTCATATTACATCTGAATGGGAAAAATTCGGTAAAATGTCTTAAAATGACTTTTCCTCATACATTTTCTCAAAAATGATTTTAACGTTTGATGATGACGTTTTCTTATTTTTTATCGATAAATTCAAGGTTGGGTTAGCGTCGCTAATAGCGAAGCTAATATTGCAAACATCTCGCTAGTAGCGACTAGCGTTCGCTAAAACTGCTTTAGCGAAACGTTTTCGCTAGTCGCTAACGCATTCGCTAGTTTTATGGACTAAATCTTTTGATGAAGAAATAGAAACAAAATTTAAGGATTCAATTGACAAATCGATCTGCAACGACTTGAAGAAAGAACCAGAAGAGGATCGTCCTGATATTCAACATTTCAAGACATTTCAAAGACTTTTCGGCTACTCAGATGCAGGATTCTCAAGTCGGTTTATTTAGTCCATCGCTTTGTAAAGCAGAAGTGCTTATGAATAATTATATGTCTGACGACAATACCAAAACGAGTTCTTTCAAGGACTATCCTCAAATCGGACGTTTATTTATAAAGTACAACACCACAAATAACGGTAGTGCCGCGTGTAAAAGACTATTTAGCTTAGTAAAATACGTTTTGCGAGCTGATCGTTGCCAAATTAGCAACGAAAACTTTGAGGCTCAACTCATTTTGAAATCGAATCTATTCTCATCGAAAATGAGAGCAAAATAAATTCATTTTATATTTATTATAACAAAAATAAATCAAGATTTAGATCGGATAATCCTCTCGCATTTTTTAGTGAGAAGAAAATCGATATTTTTTTTCTTTAAAGTTACAATTTAATTTAGCGAAAAATTAGCGACCGCTAATAGCGGCCGCTACTAGCGCGCTAGTTTTTCTTCAGACTAGCGAATCAGTTAGCGACGCTAGTATTTTTTGAAAATAGCGTCGCTAAAAAAAATGACTAGCGAGCACAACCTTGGATAAATTACATAATTCTAAGCAAAAAATTGTTCTACGGTATATCTCTAAAACTTCCAGTTTTTTTTATACGGCTAATCGTGCATCACATCATCATAGTTTTAGAAGCGGACCTTGGACCTTCGGATTCTTACGGACTGCGTTACACTCTACCTTTTAAGAGATTTTTATTTCGATATCAGTCGTTTTCGAAGTTTTCAGTTGTTATAACTAAAATTTATGTGAAAAATTTTCTATTCTTTGAAAAAAATGTTCTCTTAGAAAAAACATTTTCTCTTAGAAAAAACATTTCTCCGAAAAAAAGTTTTCTTCGAAAAAAAATTGTCTGCGAAAAAAAATTGTACCGAAAAAATTTTCTCCGAAAAAATTTTTCGTCAAAAAAATGTTCTCAAAAAAAGAATTGCTCCAAAAATATTTTGGTCCAAAAAATTTTGTCTTAATAATTTTTCTTCGAAATAAAAATTTTCTCAAAAAAAAAAATTTAATCTAAAAAAATTTTTTCCAGAAAAACCTTTCTCCAAAAAAATTGTTCTCCGAAAAGAAATTTTCTTCCCGAAAAAAATTTTTCTCCAAAAAAATTTTCTCCTAAAAAAATTTTTGGCTGCCTTCAGAACACTTCGTGTTACCTTCGGTTACCATCGGAACACTTCGTATCACCTTCGACTACCTTCGGAATATTTTGTGGCACCTTCGCCTGCCTTCGGAACACTTCGTGTCACCTTCGGCTACCATCGAAACACCCCGTGTCACCTACGGCTACCTTCGGAACGCTTCGTTTCACCTTAGGCTACCTTCGTAACATTTCGTGTCACCCAAGCCTACCTTCGGAACACTTCGTGGCGCCTTCGGTTTCCTTTGGAACACTTCGTGTCACCTTAGGCTACCTTAGGAACACTTTGTGTCACCTTCGCCACACTTCGTGTCACCAATTCTTCTCCCTGATTCATATAACTTTCCCGAAGAAACAAACTGTCTAGGTATTCTTATTCAGAATTTAGCAAAAAATCCAAGATGGCGTCACTTTGACAGTTGGCAGCCATTTTCTTAAAATGCTTCTGACCTTCTGAGTCGAAATTCACCTACAAAGCGTTTGTGTTTTGGATTTAAAACATGAAAAATTGATGGTAAGACTCCTAGACTGGTCTCATCAATTTGCCACATTGACTGACTCTCAGCGCACTCCAAACGTTCAGATGCACCAATAAATAATCCTTTTATTTGGAGTATTCTGAAGAGGAATCAACAATTTTATCTTAACAAAAATATTTATCATCTGTTAGTTATGATCAATTCTTCTAAAGTCTACATTTTCACCGATTTTCGTGTTTTTTCACACATTTCGTCAATTAGCAACCCCTAGATCCACTAGGATCTCATCGCACCTATATTGACTTTTTCTCAGAGCACCATAAAGGTCTGTTTTTAGCTAGGTCCCCAAACTTTGCCGAAACTTTTATTTTTTGATACGTGTACGCACACCAGACCTAGGGAAAGTTTCCAACGCATGTGTATTGGAGTATCCTGAATTATATTTTATTTTTATGGACGAGAATGTGTTGGCGCTCATGTGGTAGAATTCAATTGTCCTTCTCTAGAGCACCGAACACTCTCGTCGTATAGAGTGAACACCTATCCGTCAACATCTTCCGAATGAGTGTATCATGAGACACTAGTCAGGTAGGTCGGTTTTCAAACTTTACGCTATTTTCCACATTTACATTTTCCATATATATATATATATATATATATATATATATATATATATATATATATATATATATATATATGTATATATATATATATATATATAGAACTATCAAATCTGCAGCTTCACGCTACAATAAAGTGCTATTCACAATGAAGTTAGCTGCACTTTTTACACTTGTATTCATTTTCTTCTCCCGAAAATGTAAAGTATTGATGGTGATACTAAGAGATGAGCAAATGCTACCGTAAATATTGAATTTCTTTCAATAAACCAACTAAATAATTTTTAATTTTATGGATGAATTTAATATCAAAGTTGGACATACCACAACGAGAATTGATTGAGCTGAAACTGTTCCTCCTCATTAGGTTACAAAAATAAAACTTAGATATGGAATATAAAAAACATAACCAAAGACCCGTACGTACCAAAATAGCAAGCAAATTTTGGATATATACGCAAACTTATCAGAATTGCAAATTTTCTAAAACTATCAAAATTCGAACGACCCACGGAAATTACCCTTTGCCCTTGGAAGCAACTTTCTAACTGCCATAGTTCTAGAGATATGAGTCATTCCTCCCAATTCTAAAATGGGTCATATCCCAGGATTGAGCAATTTTACCCCAAAACCCTGAAACACGTGTTCTCTAAAATGTTATTCTCCACAATTTTGTCTTTGAAAGCAATTTTCTAACTGCCGTACTTCTAGAGATATAAGTCATCCCTCTTGATTCTAGAAGTGACTGAATTCCAAGGATTGGGACATTTTTCGAGAAAACCCTAAGACACATGTTCTCTAAAATTTTATTTTCTACAACTTTGTCTTCGGAAGCAATTTTGTGACTGTTCTAGTTCTGGAGATATGGGTCATCCCGTCCAATTCTATAAATGGTGATATCCCAGGAATGAGTCATTTCTCCCTAAAACCCTGAAACATGTATTCTCTAAAATTTTATTCTCTACAACTTTGCCTTGGAAGCAACTTTCTACCTCCCATAATTCTAGAGATATGGGTCATCCTTCCCAATTCTAGAAGTCATCATATCACAGGATTGGGTAATTTTTCCCTAAAACACTGAAACAAGTTTTCTCTAAATTTGTATTCTCTACAATTTTGCCATTGACAGCAAGTCTCCATATTGCATAGTTGAGCGAGTATAGACGTATATGGCCAAGAAACTCAATTTCGTTCATTCTATTTTTCCCAGTGCCGACACCCCTCTCCACAAATTTCCCAGCTTTGTGAGATCAGATGTTTCATTTGGCACCAAAATGAACAATTTCCGTGCTATGCTTGCTCAGATATTTGCGAAAAAGTTTCATCGACCTTGTTTTTGGTCACTTTTTCGACCATATCTCCTAAAAACCGCTTGACCAATTTTGCTCATCTTTGAACTTGAATCATGGGACATATGTACCTTTCAGGGTGAACGGTGCAGCCGTTTAGAAAGAAACGACGGAACGGATAGATGGACATTTTTTTTGCTGATTCGTCATCTCTAGACGATATTGAATGCCTTCCCCTGCCTCCAACCTCGATCTACCCCATTTTATAATAAAATGTCTCGTAGTAAACGTGTGGGACCTTTGTACTTCGAACGGGTCCGAAAAGAGACAAATTACCGATATAAAATGAAAAAATATTGATGTTATGTCGGAATTTGCGTTGAATTGTAGCTTAGGTTAAACGTTATAAATTTAAGTTTCCACATCGACAGGAAGTCATTATCAATAAATTACCTTCTCAAAACGTTCCCAGGCTTTGCCACGCCAAAACGGTGCCCTAGAGAGTTCCTTGAAATTTTTAAAATTGCCATTTAACGATCTGAAAGAAACGATAAATAAAATTCCACAAAATAATTTTACGTAAGCAAAACAACCTGTGAGTTATGATACAATAAGCTGTTTTCATTCCGATTTGTGGCAGCACTTGAATAGCTTTCATGTCGCCCTTATTTAATAAATTAAGAACAGATTTGCAGTGATCGGCCTTAGTTAAAGATTGAACTTTGGCATTATCATGTTTCGCTTTTTTCTTGTTTGGTGTACGACGTCGCTTTGGTGGTGAAGGCGCCGGTTCTGGCATGACCGAATTTCTTTTCACAGCATTTTGCTGAATACGAACACTTCGGCGTCTTTGACTAACGTTAGCAAATCCTGTAATATCCTCAACGATTTGCTGAATGCGAGAACTTCGACGTCTACCGCCGTCATTTGTTTCAGTCCCAATATTTTGCTGAATACGAGCACTTCGTCGCTTTTCATGTATGTTAAGAACAACTGCAGGAACATCAGGGACTTTGAATTCGAAGGTTTTGCTTGTGTCCATCTCATCATTGGGAAGGTCATGAGGCTGTTGATTCTTGGATGAATCATGCGAATTGTGTTTGTCGCTTGTGTGTGTTAGCTGTTGTTGTGGTTGTGCTTTCGCTAAATTGGCAATCTGTCTTTCAACCAATCGAATGCATTCTTCTTTCGTCATAAACTCAGGGGAACTGAAAAGTACAAATAAAAAGTTAGGATATGCCTGCAAATTCAAGGAATGAAAACAAAATCTAAACTCACTCTGTTTTTGGAACGGCGACTTCTTTAACTGAAGGTTGTAATTTTGGAATCACAGTCGAATCAAGTTCTTCACTATCGCTCTCTGATGCAAAAGTCTCGTCGTTTTTCACCGGTGAGAAATTAATTGATTTAAGTCTTACGTTTCTCTTCTGAAGAGTTCTTTTCATTGCTTCGAAACATTGTTTTACTGTTGGACTTTCCCTGATGTTTCAACAAAACAACTTTATCACTTCGTAGAAATAAAAAATTTAAAATTAAGAAAAACTGGTTTTTGCGCTTACATTAACTCCGAGTTCTGTAAATTCATAACAGTGACATTGGTAGGACGGTTACATAAAGCGACGGGTGTTTGTGCTTCAGTGATTTTCATTGGGTTTCTTGTAAATAGAATAAATTTTTTGTAAAATTAACAATGATTTTTACACAGAAAATTGAACTCTTACGTTCGGTGGACCGGCCGTAATTTCACAGCAGTTGAAGTGGCGATCGGCCGTCTCATTGCAATTGGAGTTTCAAGATTTTCTTGGTTCGTTAAATTTATGGATTCGTCCTTTCTAGGAACCGAATTTTTCTGAAATCGTAAAAGAAAATTCATATTAGCCATAGAGATAGATAGATAAAGTGGGTAGGTCCGTAGCCAGGTCCGAGGCTTCACCTCCTGTCGTTTTAATTTTTCATTCAACAATAATAAAATTTCAGGTGACTCAAGTCCGAATCAAGGAATTTAGGGCTCTTTCGATTCCTCTTTGAAAATGAGCAGACACGTGTCTTTCAGTTTTTTTCTTTTAATTTTGTTTTTCGAGTATTATAAGGCGAAAGTTGAAATTAGCTTTTGAAAGTCGGCCATTTTTTCACCAATAACTGTCGAAGCTGGGGTCGCTGTCAACATTCAACCTCACAAAAAAAAAATTCTTATGTTATTTAAACTTCATGTCCGTACATAATATCAGCACTTTCCACCAACTATTTCCTGGGAAATAATTAAAATAAATTTTCAGACCCCCATGTAGTATACAACTTTCGCCTTGATATACTCGAAAGCGAAATTTTTTTGAAACTGAAAGACATGCGTCTGCTCATTTTCGAGGGAGAGTTGAATGAGAAATAAATCCCTTGATTCGTAAATGGCGTGAATGGAAACCACAGATTTCGCGATATCGCTTAAAAAAGGAATGCGAACGAGCGAAGCGACAATCAATTTGTTAGTGAATAATCATGGCCCAACGGTAGGCGGGGGTAACCTGTTTCGACAGGAATTTTGAAGCGAAAGTTCTTAGTAGGCAAGAATGGCTTAGTGGATGGCCAGCGAGCCTTCCCGGGAACTGATTGGTCAGATTTACAGATGGATCGAAATCTCGTGAAGGAGTAGGTGCTGGGCGGCATGGGGAAATTGCTTCTACCTGGGGGCTCTTGCCAGTGTGCTCCAAGCGGAGATCTTCGCGGTGCTGTCAGCAGCTCTGCCGGTTGGAACGCACGGCAAGAAGGTGCTTATCTGTTCGGACAGTAAGGAAATGATCAAGGCGCTGATGTCATCTAGAGTGACCTCCAAGCTAGTGAGAGTGCAGAGATTACTCGACCTGCGCGTGTAGAAGCGCTGGGGAGCTGGGTAATGAGGAGGCATGTGGAGCGCTGGGAAGGATACTATGGTGGTATCCAATCCACACCAAGCGCTTTTTCCCGAGACCTAATGTGGAATGGGCCAAATCTCTGCTAGGGATGGACAGGAATCGCATCAGGAGAGTGGTAGGTGCGGTCACTGGACATTGCGGGCTGAATGGGCACATGAAAAAGCTTCGGCGACCTCTATGTGTGCGTGTGGCTTAGAGGAAGAAACGGGATTTCATACAATATGTGAATGTCCTAGTTTCTTCCAACTGAGGCGCAGGCTGCTGGGAGGGTATGTTGTGAGACCGTCCGAAGCTGCAAACCTAGAACCAGCTACTTTGAGCAAGTTCTTGGAGGCGACAGGGAGGTTTAAGTAACTTGAGTGGGGAAGCCGATTTAAATGATGAACGGGAAAGGTACAAAGGATTGTCAGATCTGTTTCAAGATTGGTAAAACGATCGTCCCAAGCTGATAAATCTAAAGGGGGCCGTGACACAGGTCCGTACATTAAGGAACTTTTTAACTTCCCCTTTGCGACGTACCCCCCGGAAAATATATTTCCCGCATTTTACGCACAATTTTAGGTCGAAGGGCTTTTTTACTCATGAAAATCGGTTCAGCCGATCCGGAGATAAGAATTATAGAAGTTTCCATTTTTCAACACAACAAATTTTCCGTAGAACATTTTTAACTGGTCGATTTCGTCAAGCTTTGGTACTTTCTTACTTTGTTGAGATCGCGGAAACGGCTCGATCGATTTTGCTGAAATTATCATTATTTTACTTGACACGTATTTTTTTTTTCTTCAAAAAAACTGGCCATTCCTGGGATTTCTGGGATTTAGTCGCTTCCAGACTCAGCATGACAGCAATGTTGTGGATAATTAAATTTTAGCGAACAGTTGTCTCAGGGTTTCTAGAATTGGGAGAGATGACCCATATCTCTAGAGGCATTCAAATTGAGCAAAATTTTTAGGGGTTTTTGACGAGAAATAAACTTACAAAAGTAATGATATCCGCACAAAAAAAACTCCTTACAGAGAAGGTGTGACGAATGTCTTTTTGTCTACTTACAAAAGTTCTGAAATCAGATGAGGTTGATGCAAAGTTACGTTATGTTTTGAAAAAATTGCGTCACAAATGCCAGATCCAACAACGAAATATTTTTTCACCACTTTCAGTTTTCACACGTGAAAGTTTACATTTGCACAGTAGACTCTTCAAAAGTCACACACAAAAGTCACAACGTAGCTTTGCTTTCATTTTTTTTTTTTCGTATCGAATGCTGAATGCATCACTTTCCTCTGCTTTAAGAACTTTTGTATCTGGTTCTAGATTTCTGATTTCAGATCTTTTGTAAGTAGACAAAAAGACTTGCATCACACCTGAAAGAAGAGGTTGACAAAAATCTCCTCGTTGGCTTTATCTGCCTATTCTCTAAAAATTGGGAGATTTAAATAAATTCGGGAAACTCGCCCCCCTTAGCTACAGACATTAAAGTGACAGATAGAGTGAGAATTTTTGAAAATAGAAAAGTAGCGAATGTGGTCAGTGAAGGAAGCTAGAGCAGCAGTACAAAGGTGCACTGGTGAATTCATAGATTTTGTGATATCGAAAGAAGCTTCGTCAGAGGGAAAAGTGACAAAATTGATGAAAAAGACAAACAGTAGCTTTTCGCATGAGTTTAAACAAATATAGTAATCGAGAAAGTCTCTGAACTCATTCTTTCTTCTTGTAAAAATTTTTAACAAAAGTAAATCCTTTTCCTAAAGCATGCAGCAAACATTATTTCCAAAGACTTTAATTTGCACTTCATTATCAATTACTTCCTCATTTATTTAGACCCGTACGAAGTAACAGGGCTTATGCGTTTACCCCGACGTTTGTAATCAGTCGAGTTTCGACCCTGGAGTTGGTGGGTTTTTCTTCCAAATAAAAGATGTCTGGAGAAAAAATTTCGTCAGCCCGTCTGTCTGTCAACCCGACAACTAGAGTAAATCTTGACCGATTTTGAGATTTTCTTTGTCTGCTTTTTTTCGTCTTAATAGGGATTCGTGCGGGCCTGCGTAGCATATGTTTTTCATTATTTGTTTAATTAAAGATTCAAGTGTTTTCCATTCGTTTGCGAGTTTTATCAATTAAACTAAACAAACAACAACAAATCTGGCTAGGAAACTTTGAAAGAACTTTTTACATAGGTGTATCTATTTGATTTAGAAAATAACAAAGTCATCTGTAATTATTTACATTGAAGTCAATGCAATGTACACGGAAAGAAATCGCGTTAGGTTGTGTGTTGCGAATTTCGTGATTTTATGTGTCCTAAGAGAATAAATTCGATGATAATTTGATATTAGAAAAAGAAAGGAAATCTGAATTTTGAAATCAAAGAATAAACAAAATAAAATTTAAATTATTCTTGGTTTATCTGAGGTTTGTCGAAGCTACAAGTTCAATGAAGGGATTGTGCATCATTTTTTCGTTGTTCGGTTAACTTCACAACTCTATTTTCTTGAAATGTTACTGTGAAAGATTCGCATGTTCTAACATTTGAAGATACTTGTGGGTCTATCAAATATCTTTATTAGACGATAAAGAATACATTTTTAGTCAATTTACATGAGAAAACATAATCTAAGACCCGTACGTTCCCAAGTACTTTCTACTATCAAAATAATTCTTGATACTTAAAGTTTTGTCTTTTTATTTCTGTCTATATCTTCTTAATCTGAATCCCGCAGAAAATGCTCAAGTCAACGTCGAGTACCCTTCCGAATTACGTTTTCTATTATCATTGAAACTCGTTGCTCCATAGACAAAAATTTTCCCCTTAACGTAACAAAACACGGCTGACCCAAAGCTTTAATCTGAGGTCTGAGATCAATTTTTCAATGAGCGAAAATGCTCATCTCAACCTACTGTGTGCCGTTACCTTTGGGAGCTCATGGACCTCCAAGTAATTTGGTTTTCGGTCTTGTCTCCGGATTTTGTTCATTTTTGGACCCGTACGAAATTCAAAGGTTCTATACGTTTACTTCAAACCATTTTATTGTAACATGGGGTAGATGTAGGCAGGAGTGAGGGGGATGCATTTGATATCGTCTAGAGATGACGAATCAGCGAAAAAAATGTCTGTCCGTCCCGTCGTATTTTTCTAAACGGCTGCACCGATCACCCTGAACTTTTATTCGCCAGAAAGGTACATATGTCAAGTTCAAAGATGAGCCAAATCGGTCAAGTGGTTCCGGAGATATGGTCGAAAAAGTGACCAAAAACATGGTTTTTCGAGGGTTGGTGAAACTTTTTTGCGAATATCTCAGTAATCATAGCAGTACGGAAATTGTTCATTTTGGTGTCAAATGGTCTCACAAAAGTGCAAAAAAAATTTTTTTTTTTGGAAATTGGGTCGGTGGTCTGGGCACTGGGTCCAATACAATGGACGAAATTGAGTTTCTTGGCCATATACGAAAGCAGGTGGTTTTTCGTCCATATTGCAATATGGAGATTTACTGTCAAAGGCAAAGTTGTAGAGAATAAAATTCTAGAGAACATCCATTTCAGAGTCTTAGGGAAAAATGGCCCAATCTTAGGATATGATCACTTCTAGAATTGGGAGAGATGACCAATATCTCTAGAATTGTGAGTTAGAAAATTGCTTCCAAAGACAAACTTGTAGAAAATGAAACTTTGGAGAACACGTGTTTCAGGGTTTTAAGGAAAAATGGCCTAATCCTGGAATATGACCTCTTTTAGAATTGGGCGGTATGACCCCTATCTCTAGAACTATGAAAGTTAGAAAGTTGCTTCCAAAGGCAAAATTATAGAGAATAAAATTTTAGAGAACAAATTTTTCAGAAGTTTACTCGAGTCTTTTTGCCACATCTATTCTGATACGTACGGCTCTTTGTTTTAACTTAGACCTTCATGTACGTTGATTTTTTGAACTTTTGGTATGTCCAATCGGCGTACATACATCGATCTAACACATGATACAAACTCCGTATTGAACCTATGAGACCCAATTTTACTTCGCATGGGTCTAAAAACCGGTTGTGTTACTGTTTTGAAGCTGATTTAAAATGCTAGAGTTCACTAATTGCCTCAAAATATCATCTATAGACGAAAATGTATCCGCAACATTTTGTCAGTGTGCCTTTAATGTCATTTTATTGTAATCCCACCATAGATCACCAATTAAAGATAATAACGCGTTTGCAAGTTACGTCCAACAACGATATCATTCATCAACAAAACATCACTTGACCGACACAATAATATACGATCGCTGTCGCAAAAAAAAAATAAACGTAGTGTCGTAAGCCGCATCGATAATTTCGTTGCAAATAGGCAAAATGCCGAAGTGTTCCTCAAATTTAAAAATAAAAAGCTTTTGTTCATAAAATCAAAACAATTGCTGAAAGAAACATTTCGATATCTTTATAGAGATGGAGTTATCGACAAGAAAATCTAAAACGATCAATCGGTTATACGCGTTCCAAATGAAGCATAACTTTATTAAATTTCCGATTCGTTTCGTGTTCTACTTTTTTTAAATAGACACAATGTCATTGTAATATTTTTACATTGAGACTACACGCAGTTTGATTTTTGACTACTGGCATAAGCAGCAAACACATTACGTGAAAATGGAAACCGCACTGGAACTACCAACGGAAAGTAGCCGCACTCATTTGAATGAAATTATTACATCAATTTTGGATACAAATGATTTCAATCTGAATATTTCAATGGGATCATCGGTTGGCGACAACTACATTGGCGTTGTTTATCGCGTTAAAGCTACAAAAAATGATCGAAATGATTCAAAAGATGGGAAGTCGGGAAATTTGAGTGTAATTGTTAAATTGCCGCCTCAAAACGCTGCCCGTAGGGAGCAATTTTTCGTTGGACCTTGTTTTGTCCGAGAAATTTGGATATACGACGAAGTATTGAAATGATTTTATGTAAATGTTTAATGAAACTTAATGTTTGCACTTTAGCTGCTTCCATTGTTTCAACAATTTCAAAAAGGCAAAGGTATCGACACAACGGTTGATGGATTTTTTGAATTCGCAAAATGTTATCGAACTGTTGGCACGGAAATGGATGAGGCTCTTTTCTTTGAAGATCTCAAAACTTCTGGCTTTGAAATGCATAATCGACTGGAAGATGTAAATATATTTTAATTTCCATATATTCAGTGAATTCCTTACGGAAATTTCGTTTGGATAAATCTTTTTGTTCTAATACTTCAAAAATTTCACTGTAGAATTTTAAGAAAACATTTGAAAAGACCGTCACACAAAATTACTAGATCATCAGGAAAATTGAAGTTCGCGAACAGAATCAGATCACTCAACAAAAAATTGCAAATTTCCTGTACTCACAGCAATCTCCTCCGAGACGATTAATTTTTGTAACCTGAGTGATCCACTCTATCAGCGCCACTAGTCGAATTTCGACCCGGGAGTAAAGGGGAGCATCGATCAGAACCATGTCCGTCCGTCTACAGACTCAACCGATTTTCAAAAACTTTCTTTTCGCTAAAAGGTAATCAAAAAATCATTTATGGTATTGAATCTAGGCACTGTCGGCACAAAGGTCGTCGAGCTAGGGCCGTTTGAGTGGTTTTTGGTCTTTTGCACATAACTCGAGTAAATCCGATTTTCAAAGAAATGTTTCTCATCGAAAAGCCTAGGAATGTCTTAAATTTTATGGAAGAAAATTTTTTGATTAGAAGCCCTTGGACTCAGCCAGGACCCTGAAACTGAGTTTCTACTTGGGCCCAACGTGTTTGTTTACATAAAACGGGCAAATCCTAACCGATTTTGTTGATTCTTTTTCTATTTATGAGGTAACCGAGTACCGAGTCATATTCAAAAACAAAGTTGGCCCGGTGCCTGTGCTTAGGCTCAAGTGGGCCTCAGGTCGGTCGGTCCTAACCAAAAAAAATTTGTTTGCTTTTTTTCAGAGCAAATTGAGGGAAACATTTTTGTCTACGAATAATCGCGTGCAATATGAGTATTTTTGAGTCGCTGATCCTTTTTGTCACAGCATATGTGGGATAGCATGAACACTTGAACTGAGCAATAACTCTACCCTAGGAGCTAGGAGGAGAGGAGGGAATAGAAACTTCCCGTAAACGACCCGTACCCGATATAAGAGCTTAAGAAATGTTCATAATTTGGTTCAAACAGGGGAATTCTGCAAAAAAATTTTTGTCTGTCAGTTCTTCGACATGATAACTAGAGTAAATTTTCACTGATTTTGAGAATCTCTTGTCTTTTGTTGAATGGTTCTGGCTATAGGCTCCATAGAATGACTCACGCTATCGTCTGTAGATTATTAGTTTCTTTGTGGTGTTGCGGAAGAAACTAAGCGGAGCATTTTTGTCTATAAAGGCGAGGTCTGTGCTCTGGGCCCAGTTCATACCTATCCAAATTTTCTCGATTTTCTTTAATTTAAAGTAAAAAAAATTGTAATTTTTTTCGTTATAACACTGCATTGGACGGGTTGCTTTTCGAGCTATGCATTCATGCTATAATATTCAATTGAGTCTTGAGACACTCAAGGTATTCGCTCAGAGATTACAATGAGTTCTTCTAAATTCGCTATTTTCGTCACTGTCACGAGAAATTCAAATGGGATGATTTTTCGTGACGCAATCACAATTCTAATATGTTTGTGTATCACCAGATTTCCATCGAACATGTACAACTTGTGATGCAAGGATTGGGAAAATTTCATGCTTTGTCATTTGCTTTAAGAGTAAGTGAAAAATGTTTGATTTCAATTAGCAAAAATTACTGATATTCTATTTCAAAAGGATCAACAACCTGAAAAATTTGACTCGTTTAAAAGTTTGACAGAAATTTTTATGAATCGTCAGGATGACCAGAATTTTACCACTTATATGAAAACGTTAACGGAAAGGGCTCGAGCTACGTTAAGCCCGGACACCCATGCAGGTTTGATAGAAAAATTTACATCCCTTTTCGAAGGGAAAGAGCTTAGCGTTATGCTAGACTTGCTCAACGGAAGTTTATCGGAACCCTACGCGGTGGTTTGCCATGGAGATTGTTGGAACAACAATCTTCTATTTAAGTATGACGTAGGTTGCTATTTGAACAGAAAAGAATCAGCTTTGATGATTTTTATTCCTCCATTAGAGCAATGGAAAACCGAACGGAATACGCTTTCTCGATTGGCAGATCGCAAGATATGCATCGCCTGCCTGTGACATTTCTCATTACCTATTTTGTTGTACTACAAAGAAACTACGAGATCAACATTATGAATCTCTCCTGAAAATTTATTACAAAAGCTTCAGTGATCTTTTGAATCGGTAAGACTTAAGACACCAAAATGACTCCAAAAGGCAACACTTTCTATTACTCTCAATAGACTTGGATCGGATGCGGAAAAGCTCTTTTCATTTGAAGCTTTGTTGAACGAAATGAAGAAAAATGGCCGATACGGAATTCTAATAGCAATGGTTTTATTGCCACTAATAACATCGGTTGCTGACGATATTCCCGATCTGGATGAAGTGAGCGAAAAAATTAGACGAGGAGATAAGTTGGATGCAAAATTATTCATATTCGAGAAAACGGAAGACGTTTACAATACAAAGATGAGAGATATCATATTGGATATGGACAGACTAGGGTACATATGACAATGTTTAAATAGCATCACAATGTTTAACGTAAAATTACAATTTAACATTATACAAAAGATTGACAGATTTGATACTGAAGTTTTAGACCTGTTCGAAGATCGCCTAAGGAGTGATGAAATGTAACCGCGTTTTGTATCTCACCATCATAATCAACATCATCATCAAACTTTATAGACCACTAAGTACATTTCGATGTGATGTCTTTATGTCGCAACAGTCTCGCATGCAAAGGAGATGTATTGTTTGTCCAGTGAAATCTCCCTAACTTCTAAATCGGATTTAATTGAATCAATAAATGTTCTCTTTGGTCTGTACATCGATGATCCTCTTCGGCAGCCTGTCACTACCCATCCTTTGAACGTTCCCGAACCAGCGCAGATGGCTGATCCTTACCCGAACCGACGAAACCCCTAAATTTCCCTTAATATCGTCGATCCTGGTCAGAGTACTACCCCCGATCAAATTTTGCCATATTCCTGCGAACTCTCATATATCCGTATTCTACCCAACTTTCACTACGATACATAAACGCTGGCCTTCACTGTAAAATTCAAAGACAACAATTCGAAAAGGTTCTTAATTATTTTAATTTCAGTTGAAAAGCAACTTGCAAAAATGTGAACTGTCAAATTTGCGATGTTTTTTTAAAGTAGAATCCTGCGTAAATAACAAATTTGAGTTTAACAACATTGACTATGAAGGTCGAAAGTTGCTCTGAAAAATCATCGTAATCGAAGTTCATTTGCGATGTTGTTTCAGAACAAAATTTTACCTTCATACTCCCAAGCAGCAATTCTGAAAATTATAACTTATTAGTTGCCACAACTTTTGGGTAGCATTGCAATAGCCGTTGAAGAAGAGTTAATGCCGGGCTATAAAATAACCTAGGTTGACAAGCTGTTCTGTAACCGTGAATCAACAAAAATGTTTCGATCTCATTTTGTATTGATCACCGAAATTTAACTTTTTTATTTCAAAACAGTTTTAAGACGGTTGAATGATATAGGTTACTTTATAACCCGGCATTAAGAGCACGTCGCAAGAACTGTCAGCTTTGCGATGTCTTTTTTAGAACAGAATTCTGCGTGAATAACAAATTATTTAAAATTATAGCTCATACTATATACGATATATACTATAAGAGGATTACTCTGAAACGAATAATAGGTGAATCAGAATTCAAAAAGTTTAAGTAGGAAGGTACAAATTTGCTCTGAAATAACATCGCAAAGGAACTGGGAATGCAATGATTTTTCAGAGCAACTTTCGACCTTCATATTTAAACTTTTTGAATTCTGATTCATCTATTATTCGTTTAAGAGTTTTCCTTTTGCAATACATGAGCTATAATTTGCAACAATTTGTTATTTACGCAGGATTCTGTTCTAAAAAACATCGCAAATTTGACAGTTCACGTTTTTGCAACATGCTCTTAATTCGTCCTCATCGGTTATCGCAAATCTACCCAAATCTACCTCGGGTTTAAAATTTTTGTATTCTGATTTATTTATTATTTTCGTACGAGTCATACAGTACATGAGCTTAAATTTTGAAAAATTTTGTTATTTACGTAGGAATTTGTTCTAAAAAAACATCGCACATTTGACAGTTGACATTTTTGCGACGTGCTCTTCAGAGCATGTTACAAAAATGAGAAGTGTCAAATTTGCGATGTTTTAAAAAAAAAACCTTCGTAAATAACAGATTATTGAAAATTATAGCTTATGTACTGTGAGAGGATGACTGTTACATGAATAGTAGATGAATCAGAATTCAAAAAGTTTAAGTATGAAGGTAAAATTTGCTCTGAAAAAACATGGTCACATCTTATCGATGTGGACGCTCCCTTGACTTGTTTTGATTAACGTTTTAAAAAGTTATTATTTAAATAATGGATGCATTGAAATGTTTAAATACAAACCGTAAATAGAAAACATATGCAAGTATTACCTCTCAAATAGAAACAGAATGAAGAAAATCTGACAGAATGTATCATGCTCGCAGCGGTAGCGGAGTGCGTGACGCAGTCCCCACTCTCCAAAAAAAAAGTCCACAAACTCAAAAAAAAACCCATACAAAAAACTTTGGGACAAGGAGCCATATATACGCGAACATTTAAGTTTTTTTTCCATCGGCCCCCTTCCCCTCAGCAGATTTCCAACGAGCTCAAACTCATCAAAATCGGTTGGAAATTGGCTGAGATATCGAGGTTTGAAAATGACATTTTTCTATGGGCCATGGATTTTTCTATTGTTCTCATTATTATGAAAACTCTTTTCTGATCTGTCGGTTTCTATCTGTGTATCTATGTATCTATCTATTAATAATTTTCGATCTCGAGAATCAGACAGCCAATCCTCCTGAAATTTTCACCGAACGTCAGTCTCGGCCCAAACGAAAAGTTTCATAGGCCGCTTTTCCGAGAAAACTCTGGAAAAGCCGTGGCATGTGGAAAAGTGGTAAATTTTGAGTTTTTTTCAGGTAATGCTCGGAGTTTTCGAATTTTAGCTCCAGAGTGACAATAGTTACAGAGTTGGTTTCTTTGGGAAAAATGTAGAGTTTGGTCAATAGAATTTTTTGGGATCTTAAGAATATGGCTGCTAGTAGTGAATACTCAAAAATGCTATCTTCTGAATTAGAATACCTAGACATTCGAGGCATTCGCCGAGTCTTTGCGATGTTTTTTCAGATCAAATTTTTACACTAAGGCTCAATAATTATATATTCTGATTCAGAGAATCTATAAAGAGATGTGTTATGCAAACAGTAGATGTTTCGGAATTTAAAATTGATGATCACTGCCTTAGAAATATGCAATGAAAAAACGTCGCAAAACATAGAACTGTCAAAATACCTGACACGCTCTTAAGCCCACGCCGCGCTAAAAGTGTGTAGAATTAGGAATTATAGGAATATAAGAATTATATTACTTCATTACAATTGCACTAAAAGCAATGATTCTACATTATTTACAGAAGCCATCTTAAATGAATAATTACTATCGAATTCAGAACTATCGTACTTTTTCCATTTAGAAACGCCTACCTGAAAAATTAAATAACACTAATCAATCCTGTGAACAAAGTAACGTCGGTCATAAAAGCCACAAAGGAACAGCTCTCTTATCAGGGCATTGCAGATCCAGGGTTTTTTTGGCTCCACTAAGTGAGTTGGGAAACACTAATTCAGGTTTTCAGGTTTCAATTTACTTAACACTGATTTGAACAGAGCTATGGGACTTTTCGGTGTGCCGCCAAATTGGCTCCTTTTTTCGGTATTCAGTCACTACACTTTTTCTCTTTTTAGTGTCTGAAAAGAAGCCAGTTTGGCGTCACACTGAAAAGTTGGGTTAAAAATCGCCAGGACCGGATTTGTGGCTCTAGGACTGATTATCACCAGTCAAAATATCCCCGGACGAAATATCCCACAAAAAACGGGCAAAATATCCCCAGATGTAATGTCTACTCAGAAATGGTGAATATAGGTAGGTATTATCAATTAGATATGATATTGTGTGTTGGGGCCTGCCCCCTCACCCCCGCGCCAAACCTTGCAGGCGGCCTTACGTAAATGGGGCACTGCCCCAAACCCCGCTAGGGGTTCCGCCCCTTAGACCCCGCAAGAGGGATATTCCCCCTTTTTTCCGCGCTTTTTTGTTTTTGGTTGTTTATTTCAGGCCTGCGGCGCTAAGTACACTTTACATTAAATATTCTTAATTTTTTCAGTGTGGATATTTTGTTTGAAGGGATATTTTGTTCGGGGATATTTTGTCCTTTTTTTTAATGGAAAAATTGTGGTTATTATGTCCGGTTATTTTGTCTGGGGATATTTTGTCCACGGGGATATTTTGATTGGGGATATTTTTTTGGGATATTCGGTCCTAACCGTTGGATTTGTTAGTAAATAGGATACTGTCATTTAATTGTAAAGCATGACGGATGCGTAGTGCCTTGCAAAAATATAAAGTGAAAACATACCTTGTTTTCAGGCTGTGATATTTTTGGATTGCTTTTCAAATTCATTACTTTCTGAGCAAAGGTGAGAGAATTTATGGTTTCACTGACATCCTTTTTCAATGTACTTATGCAGATAACCAGCGTGGAAAAACCATTCACATTTAGTGAATCTGAAAAAAAAGGAATAACGAAACATTACAGAAAATGCGAGCGCATTGAGAAGTTTCGTTTTGAAATACCTTGTAACACGGATCCTAACACTGTGTCTCGATAAGGAACCCAACAACTACCATCGGACAAAGCTTTGAAAATATTTCCGATTCCGAGTAGACCACGATTGATGTTTGACCCTTCGGCTAATGCTTCCCCTTTGTGACCAGTACGTCGAACACCTTCCGATCCGGCAAGATCTACCAAATAAAACGAAGAAGACGAATTTTTCGTCTTTCTGTATATGACAACAATCCCATGAGATCGTGAACTGTTGGTATTCATTGCAGTTGGTCGGGTGCGTCGATTTTTATTTCCTAAAAATTATTCCATTAGAATCGAATCTGTCGACAATAATCCCATCGAATAAACCTTCGATTAGTATGAGCTCGGCGTCTATTAATTTAGTCAGTGGGCGCTTTACTCCACCGGTAAACTTGGAACCTTTTGTATTAATATGTTCATCTGTCTTATCTGATAGCAAATCGAAGACTTTTTCATTGTAAATTTCAAAGAAAGATATTTCGATTGTGGTTTCATTGTTGCTATTTTGCACCACTTCTAAAATCTCTTCCAGAGCTCTAGGAACTATTCCACGATTCAAGTTTTCGAAGTTCTAACAAAATGTTAAAAATTAAACAAATTTCCTCGATTTATTTTCATCATAATCCTACGTCAGCTTGTAAGCCCATTGTGTAAGATTTACCGGTACCACTTTGACCGTAAGCCATAACATTGCACGAATATCCTTCGAGGAACTTTTTTACTATCGGTTGAATCGATGTATAAATATCTTCTTGGCTGCACTTGTTGTCGAATACATGGCCGATTGTGAAGGGTCTGTCCTCGACAAATATTCTCTAAAAAATGTTTCGTTAAATGTTATGACGCTCAGCAAAGATTCTACTGCAGAAACAAAAACCTACGTTTTTAATTAAATCACAGTGACGTATAACAACATCATCGCTCGGGCCTGTTAACGGCCTTTCCCGGATTATGACTTTCACTACGTCAGTCATAATATTGCGTTAAATTTCCCAAAATATATTTATTTTTTCTACAAATTTGTATTGTTCCTCGGTGAACATCAACTGTCAATTTGAAATCAAAAAAATGCAAACACGGCGAAAATTGCAAACCGGGCGAACATCATGCCAATGTATAACAGTGTAAAGGCGGCGCAATCAAAGATGAAAATACATTTTTCTGCATGTATGTTTTTTCAATAAAAGATTCACTGCAAAAGTTTTGCTTTCAAATCACCAGTCAGTTTAATAAGTCTTATGGTCGTTTTTAATGAGAGGTTACCATAGCACCTAGAAACCACATTATAGGTATTTACATCACAAGGACATGTCATTTCGCGTAATGTATTGAGTTTTTCATGCTTGATAAGAGAACCGAAAGTACTTTCGGTTCTCTTAGCAAGCATGAACTGACTATTTACCTCTTTTCAAAATGTTTATTTTGATGATCTGGAAATTATTACCGAGCCGCAGATGTCCATATTTTACTAGTGTTGAGATTTTCTCTTTCAGTATTTTCCATAGTAAAATAGTTGAAAATTGTACAAAAAATCACATGGAGTGAGAATGGCGAACATTTTTCACAGACGCATAGTTGCTTCAAATGGCTAAAAAGCTACGTCCTAATTTGAAGGCAAAACTAGATGGTTATAAACTGCTGCGAAACGATAGACTCGCAAAAGGGGGTGGTGGAGTGGCAGCGTATGTAAAGGTAGCGATTTCTGAGGGCATGGACACTGAGTATTTGTTCTTTGAGGTGATTTTTCCGAACGTGAAATTTCTGGTATGAACATAAAAAAGCACTAACGATAGATTAAATTGAAAAACATGATTTAATACTGGATCGACTAGCGTCTCAATATAGTAAAGTGATATTAGCTGGGGGAGAATGGTCCTTGACTCTTATCACATTGACTGCTTGCATCTCAGATACCTGAAATGGGAATGAGTATACTCGTAGCGGCACTGAATGAGTTAAAGTATTTTAGTTCAGTGTACTAGATGTTGGTTTCGAGAAGTGCTGTCTAAATATTTGTTGGGGTCAATAGGTACGGAGCCTTCGAATTTTGAACCTGGTAAAAACCTTCCCTTAAAGATGTGCTAGCTAAAAATTCGCTTGAAGAGGTCACTTTCTTCAACCAGATATCACTGGGCCTGTCTTGTCATGATCTGATTATGGCTTCTTATCGTTTTCGGAAGTTTAAAGATACAACTGAGACCCGTGAGCAATATAGGAACAAAAATTTGGGACCCATAGCTCTGTGGAGGAACTTGAGGGATATGGGAGACTTGATCCCAACGGCCGTGATTGTTTCGACATGTTACCCCTATAGAAGTAACATCATTCGATCCATAAAATAATCTCCAACGTTACTGGCCTCGATGATATCACTTTGACATATTTATCTAAATTATCTTGCCTTTCAGACTAGGTCACTTATGCCTATGATCATATTCTCACCCTGTCAAGCTTCCGGCCGAAATTGTGGAAACGGGCAAAAGCACGCCCAGAGCATAAAAAGTCAAGAACTCAAGATCTTAAGGATTATCGCTAAATATGTTTACTGCCTGTATTTTCAAAAAAGCTTGAGAATCTGATGAAGGATCAGATTGTTTATTTTATAGAGACTCACAGTATGCTGACTTGGTACCCTTGGTTAGCCCGTTATAGTACCTCCTCAGCATTGCTAAAGGTGACAAGCGACATACTCAAGGGCTGCGAGCGTAGGAAGCTAGTGGCTTAATTGTTGCTTGATTTTACACGAGCTTTTGACACAGTTAACCATGAGCTTTTGTTGCGTAAACTCAAAATCAACTTCTTTTTCTCGCTGCTTTGACTGGTCAGTACAAAGCTGTTCAAATTGAGGTCTTCTTGTCTCCATTTCTGCCGATTTTGTCAGGTGTACCGCAAGGGTCAATTCTTGGCCCGCTCCTGTTTTCAATGTTCATCAATGATCTACCAGATAGGTTCAGGCACATGACTCCTCATTTGTTTGCTGACAACTTTCAATGTATTTTATTTTTAATTTTCCTGTTGATTAATTTAAGTTGCATCCAGTCATAGCTAATTAGATCTTTAATGTACAGATACTCAAATAACTGATGATGCATCTAACAAGATGCGAAACGTCTTAACAACGTACACTGAAAATAAAAGGAGCTGTTACTTTTAGTGTATTGTTGCTTTGACTCGTTAGATTTGTTCAATCAACTTTTAAAATTGCAGAAATAACGCTTCAATAGTTAAATTGACTTTTAAAATGTTAATTCAACTTTTGAATTGTCATTTCTGCAATTTTAAAAGTTCATTAAACAATCTAACTAGTCAAAGCAACAATACACCAAAAGTAACAGCTCCATTTATTTTCAGTGTAGTTTCAATTACCCAGGGGACCGGAAAATCGAGATTTCTATAATTTCAATGTTATGATGAGGCTGGTAGGGATTTCGTTTCTGTAATGAATTGTGCTAAAAAAATAAATGAAGATTGTTCTAAATTTAGTTTTAACAGGTCGATATTACCTGACCTGAACCTGAAATCTTAAATTTGAATTCAGGTCAGATCAGCTCAGGGGGGTGACAGGCCTTTGTTCTGAACCGTGCAAATGCTATTCAGAGTGAAGTTAGCTGCAGTTGCTATCGTAGCTAACTTCATTACAAACAAATCAGCTGATTTTTTGAATTTATCAATGAAGTCAGCTGATTTTGGTAAATTTGTGAATGAGATCAGCTGATTTGTTTGTAATGAAGTTAGCTACTATCCCAACTGCAGCTAACTTCACTCTAAATAGCATTTGCACGGTTCAGAACAAAGGACTGTCACCCCTCTGGATCAGTTCAGGTCAGTTGAAAAAAAAACTGACCTGACCTGAACCTGATTTTTGTTAAACGTGAAATTACCTGAATGACTTCGATATTTTTTATTTGCTTGGGAAAAATTGATTAGTTGTGTTTTCGAAAAAAACATGATACTCTGGTACCCTTTGTGTACTTATATCATATACGCGTTATTGACGTTGCATTATGTAGTCAAGCTAATTGAACGATTTTTCATTCATTCCTAGAGGAGTAAACGTTGTGGTCGTAAATTTGTGATATTTTGACTTTCTAGAGCCACAGGCGAATGTTATGAGCTGTAAGGCTCTTGAGACAGGCGAAAGTTTAGTAAATTAATTATATTTGTTCTATTTTGATTCGTCACTCACGGGGCGCTCGGAACAAGTTAGGTTCGACCTCACCATAACCTGATATACGTTAAAGCTCATCTAGCCAGGAAACTTGAAATTTGATCTTATTTCGGGCTTAGGTCTGATCAGGTTCATGTTGACCTGACAATTTGTATGAAAATATTCAGGCCAACCTGAACCTGACCTCACCAGAACCTGAAATAAAATCATATTTCAGGTTCGGTTCAGTTTCAATTTAACCTAAAATGCGATAATTAGGTTGTCAAAATCAGGTTTAGGTTAACCGAAACTAAAACAGGTCGAACCCGATTTTAACTATTTGGCATAATTCTCGAAAGGGGCGCCGCCTCTCACGGATTTTTTCGTCGGGGGCATCTGCCCCGGCTAACCGTGGGCTAACCGTGGAAGTCGGCGCGCCTGAATCCGGGCCTGTTTAACCGTATTTCTTTTGTCTAAAGAAATAAGGCTGCTTCTGTCGATGAGCTACGACGTGATGTAATATGGAACATATCAGACTACTTTTTGTTTACCATCAATCATGAATCGAAATGATAAATGAATAAACCTCAAATGAGTGTGTTGGGATCAAGAGTCGGTATATTCCAACTGTCAAAATAACATTTTAAACGTCAAATAACTAGAATTTCATTCGTCGGAGATTCTTTTTTGATCAAATATATTAACATAAGTGACATAAACATTTTGCACCATTTCCCTAACTGCTCGTTGACTTAAAGATTTGACGTTTAAAACGTCATTTTGACAGTTGGAATAAACCAACTTTTGATACCTACAAACTCAAACAATATTAATTTATTGACATATTATCAGGCTTCCGCTCATGTGTCAATACAAAACATAGTCCGAATGCAAAAAACAAAATTAAATCTCATCCGACTACATTTTTCATGAGACTCGTATGATCATTTTGGATTTCAGGTCATTCAGGTTTCAGGTCAATTTCAGGTCAGGTTGTAATTTAGAAAATCAGGTTCAGGTCGTACTCAGGTTCAGGTATTTCCAGGTCAGGTCAGGTTGACCTGACCTGACTTCGAGCCCTATTTTACACTATGAATGATTGTGGATAGACGAAATAGACCAGAGAGACTAATACGCCTAATAATATGTACATACGATAAGAAAATGTTGAACGAGCCGCTCACAGAGCTCATGGATGAAGTTGGCTACAAGCAGCATCTGTCATAAGTGACAGATCAGACAGAAAAGTAAAAGTGGCTGCTGGAAATGTAAATATAAATATTTTTATTGAAATTAAATACAATTCGCTTAATTTTTGATTCAAACGACATAATTTTGAAAGTGGAAACTTTTTTTTGAATTCTTATATTTCAAAGGTTTTGATTAAACTCACCCGTAAATAGTTCTTGAATTTTCTTTGGTTTAACTGTTCGCTTCCGGCTATCATTCTATTTCATACAAATTGAGGACATATATTTTTTAGACGGTAAGATGCAAAAATACGAGAAGCTGGAGAAGATCGGCGAGGGAACCTACGGAACGGTTTTCAAAGGAAAGAATCGTGATACCCTGGAAATAGTTGCATTAAAACGAGTTCGACTAGACGAAGATGATGAAGGTGTTCCCAGTTCAGCGCTGCGCGAAATTTGTTTGCTTAAAGTAGCGTCAATTTCATACAAATCAATTTTGACGTTCTCATCAAATCGTTATCGTTGCAGGAATTGAAACACAAAAACATCGTTAGGTTGTACGATGTTCTGCATTCCGATAAAAAATTGACGCTAGTCTTCGAACATTGTGATCAAGATCTTAAAAAGTATTTCGACAGTTTAAATGGTGATATTGACATGGATGTTGTGAAAAGTTTTATGTATCAACTGCTCCGGGGATTAGCGTTTTGTCACAGCCACAACGTACTTCATCGGGATTTGAAGCCACAGAACCTTCTGTAAGTGTACTTTTATTCACAACTTGTTAACACTCATAACTCTCACATTATTCTGAGGTTAACTTTCTATTTAAGCGTTTGAAAGACGTTAGTAATTGAAAAATGTTTGTGACCTTGCAGGATCAACAAAAATGGTGAACTGAAGCTTGCCGATTTTGGTCTAGCTAGAGCATTCGGCATACCCGTAAAATGTTATTCGGCAGAAGTCGTTACACTGTGGTATCGGCCACCCGATGTGTTGTTTGGAGCAAAGCTATACACGACCAGCATAGACATGTGGTCTGCCGGTATATTCTTTGCTGTTCCCTCTAATTTAATTGTTCCTTTCGAGCGTCCAATATTTTAGGTTGCATATTTACTGAGCTGGCTAATGCTGGTAGACCTTTATTTCCTGGTTCAGATGTGGACGATCAACTGAAAAGGATATTTAAACTTCTCGGCACCCCAACTGAGGACACTTGGCCAGGAGTAAGTCAGTTGGCAGACTACAAACCTTTTCCATGTAAGCTACTGACACAAAAAAGGATTTCTAGAAGTTAAAATTTTGTCTTTATCTCAGTGTATCATCCAACCACAGCGTGGAGTCAAGTTGTCCCTCGACTCAATTCAAAAGGTCGTGATTTGCTACAGAAGCTACTAGTGTGTCGACCAACATTACGAATGAACGCTGAACAAGCAATGACTCATCCGTACTTTACCGATAATTAAATTAAATTCATTGCGTGATTGACAGTGTGAGTGAAATGTGTGACATTTAACATAAATATTTATTTAGATTCTCCTTTTAGTGAATAGAGACTTTTGTATAATTTTATTTGCTATTAAAAAAGTGACATATACCTAGGAAAAGAATTGTTTGGCTTCTTTTCGGAATTGAAAAACTTTATCTGACTACCTCACGTTTATAGAAACCTTTAAATCGGCAATTAAACCATTCATTTAATCCTCCAGTCTAAGGGGCCGTTCATAAATTACGTAACGCAAGAGTGGGGAGGGAGGTATGAGGCAAGCGTTACGGTGAGAACAAAAATGGGTCATATTTGACTCTTTTAGCGTTACAGGGGGAGAGGGGGGGTCTGAACAATGTCAATTTTTGCGTTACGTAATTTTTGAACGGTTTCTAACGAATGTTTCAAAGAAAAAAGTTATTTAGGTCGCTTCACACATGACGAATTTCATCATGAAACTTTCTATACTTTGACATAAGCCGACGCCGCACTAAAAGCTAGTATTTCAGGTCAGTTCTGGTTTTCCTTTGTGTGTTAAATTGATTTGACTTGAAATGTACTAGTCCATTTGTTTGGCGAGTTGTAGAGTTTCGTGCGATAAACGCCGGACCAGACATGAGAGCCGAATGAAAAATGTCGGCGGCAGCTAGCCAATAAGAAACTATACGCGCCTGCTAAAACGTCGGCTCAAGCCGGTTTAAAACGACAGCCGGAAAAACATTTGTTTGAGTTGAAATTCGAAAAAAAAAATTATTTTTTTCCTTCACAAATAGCGAAATTTCCAGCTGTTTTCAAGCCGGTTTAAGCGAACGTTTAAGAGACCTAACGGCTGGCGGCTCGGCTGCTTGAAAAAGTGTCGGCGGCGGCTACAACTACAAGTTGGAGTCCATGGAATTGAGGTGTTTGCTAAATACGAATGAAATTCCAAGTCTAACGGCATCCGAGGTCATTGCTTTGCAAATTCTGTCTCTAATTCTGTGGAATTTTTGTCTAGGCAATCCGACTACTTTCTCATTACCCTCGATATTTGCATTACTCGACACCCATCACAGAACAACTCGGTTAGATGATGCTAATTCGTTAAGTGATTGCTAAGTATCGAGAGCTAACGTCGAAGTAAGTTTCATTGAAGAAAGGGCTTGGTTATCTGAGCGAGTGAGGATATATAATAACTATTTGACTTCATCATTTGGGAAAATCAAATTAGTGATTCAAAGACCAGATTGGCATTCCTTCAGTTCAATATTTAAAACAAGACGGTCAAGCTTGTCTCCGTTGTGGCTTCCACTTAGACCCGTTTTCACTTCTCGGATCTACGACTAGACCCTTCTTTTGCAATTCCTACCCATCGTGATGAATTCTTTCGCTCATTTATCATCACATAGTGAAAACTCTTGTAGCCACCGATAGGGTCGATGTGGGTAAAAATGTTTCCGTACATTGTCAGTAACCACTCAAAGATAAAACATCTGCTGTTTAATTTTCAAGTTTTATCAATGATGAGATTCAGTCTCAAGTTACAGTTTATAATTTCATGTGCACTTTCAACTGGAATGATTTCATGAACCTTAATAGCCGGCCAATAGCGCTGATTAACGATGGAATCAAACTTCTCAAGGTTTGGATTATTTCGTTCTTCTTGAGCTGATCTGCAATAAAATCGGTAAATTTGACTTTATTCTCTATCGCACTCGTTTCGGTACCTCATTCGGAATAAATCTAGAGACGTAGTGCACGGGATCGATGACACATCATCTGTAAATACTTGTTGCGTATCATAGAGAACTGATTCTCCAAACACTTCCACGAATGTGTCGACAGGAGGTGCTGATTTGCAAAGATTTATTAAAAGTATCACCTTTTTGACGTCATCTGGCAGCTGCAGATTGCTGATATTTTGTAGTTCAGAAGAAAATTCGTTGCTGGGTGATTTGAAACTTACCGATTCAAAGACGTTATTCGAATGTTGCCCAAATAATATACGCCGTCATTGTAGGTACAGTAGCCAATGACTGCACATTTTCCGTAATGTAAATTTACTCTGTTTTCGTTGAATGAAAAATCTTCAACAATTAATTTTTTATAGTGTTGGCAGTACACAAAATTCTTCTGAGTTTCCACCGTTTGCACTTCAGATTCTTCCATTGTAAAATTTTTGTTTTGTTTTTATCATTCACTGGCTTTCAAATTTCTAAGAACTAAATCAATCGAGACATATGTACAACAGCTTTTGACGCTACTGACTTACTTTGTCTTTGATCAATATCGCGTATCTTCACTCGATTAATATCAAATAATTTGTTCAGAAAAGGTGCAAATGAAGCCAAGCACATTGATACACAAGGGAACAGCAACAACGAAAAGTCGTCTCCTCATTATCTTTTTCGTATTTTCGTCTTTTGTTTGCGCCGGCATTTAGACGAAAATGACAAAAACGAACTTGCTATTGTTAACGAATTTTCTTCCGACCTTACAAGGTCTTGAGCTTGCACTTGTGCTAGACTTAATGCTTAAATGAGCCATAAGAATATCAGAGTGGAATTAAGAACAGCTGGCAGAGTTAGCTGCGGTTAGGCTCGGTTGGAGAAGGTATAGTGCCGGTTAAGTGAGTAACAACGAACGAGAAGTCACGCTAAGTCACGGTGATATTCAGAGTAGGATGGTCTTGTAATATTTCTATTTCTACCTCTTCACAATGGTACCAAAAGTCGTTTTTAAATCGTTTTAAAATATTTATACAGTCTGGAATTTTGGATTGACAAAAATTTGACAAAATTACCAGAACCTACACACAAATATCTCATTTGTCTAGCACTCGCATTCAAGACATGAACAGGTCCACATTACGAGGTGATAAAAAAGTCTAAGAAGTATGAAAATGCAACAAGTTCGAAGTTTGCAGCGATTACTTATTTTACTATTTCGGCGCTACAGTCACTTGTGGGCCTTGGCCTGCTCCAGAATTCCAATCCAAAGCTGCCTGTCTTTTTCCGCGTATTGCCAATTTCTTGCAGCGATTACACAGAGTTAATATGGCTTATGATCATTCCTCCACTCGTCTTTGGCTCGATCCGCAAACATCACGGCATTGGATTGGACCCCAAAAGTGAATAGTATATTTCAACAAACCCCAATACACACGAGATGTGTACCTTCGCGAGAGCGAAGCCCAAGCGAAAAGTACACATCGTATATGTATTGGGGTATTTTGAAAGATATTTTTCTGTAATAGTGAGAGTGTGTTGGTGCACATACCGCGGAAAGCAACTTTTCGTCCCAAGTGACGGGAAAATATTTTCCGTCACAACCAATACACTCTCTCGTTTACAGAAAAATAATTTTACTGTATACGGCGAGAGTGTGATGGTGTGCACTTCAGTCGCATGTTGAACGGAAGTAATTTTTCCGCCACATGACACCAACACACTCAAAGGAGTAGAATATTCTTCATAATAAGCAGAGCACATACATACTTGATGTGTACTTCGCTGCTTCGCTCGATCTCGTATGTATGAGCTTATGTTGAAAACTACTGCTACACATTAAAAGCAGGAAATAATTTGAAAAATGGAAAACTGACGAAAACCTAATATAAAAAATCTTTTATTTTCTTGGTAAAATACACAAAAACTTATCCTTCTCAGCGAGCGGCTGTAATATCTGAAATACGGTTTATGTGAATATTGCTGATGAATGTGTATGCATAAAGTTTTCATGCTGGTTTGTTGTTTGAGTATCATTTCATTGCTAACGTGCAATAAATAAACTCAAAAGTAAACAAGAGAAAATCATTCGTTGGACTCTATTGAAAGTTTGATAGTAAGAGCTTTCAATCGAATTTCTTTAGATTTCGTCGTACAGAATGAAAAGTTACAAAGTTACGTAAAACGTTGAAAATAATGATTCTGGAATTGGAATGTTGCATAATTCTGAAAATAAAAATCAGAGCTCTTCAAGTTTATCTTGGCTGACTCTACACAATTCCTGGAAGAGCTTACGAGTTATGCACGGAAGACGAGTAGATGACCTATTTTTTGCGAACCGACCTAAAGGGATCCTGTCAAAGGGGTTCCTGTAATTTTAATAGCACGTCGTTAATAAATGTAAAAGTTTGTTCTCGAAAAATGTGTGTCTACTCGTCACTTTTGTTTAGTGATAAAAATTTTTTAAGATTATCGGTTGACAGCAGAAATGTTTTCGCTCTCAACAGTTAAAGACTACGTCACGGTGAGCTTGAACCAACTTATACAGGAAGTCCGAGGTACACGAGATTTTTCTTCTGAAATTAGTTCAGGGACATCCCCTGAGATGTTTTATATGAAAATCAAAATTATCGAATATGCCCTTTTCGAAAAAATGGATAAAATTTAGATTTTCCCACACATTAATGTATATGACGGAATGTCTGAAATTGGAAAAATTCAAGTTTGTTTTGTTAGGTTGTTGAGATGCGCAAATGTTTAGTTACACAATACAAACATTTTTTATGACGGAAAGTCTGAAATTGGAAAAATTCAAGTTTGTTTTGTTAGGTTGTTGAGATGCGCAAATGTTTAGTTACACAATACAAACATTTTTTAGACCCGAAAAGGGATCTTATGCGTTTACCAACCTGGGAGTAGGGGGAAGGATCGATCATGCTCCTTAGATGACGAATCAGCAATAAAAAAAATGTCCGTCCGTCTGTCTGTCACCGCGATAATGTGAGTAAAATTTGACCTATTTTCAAAAATTGTTTTTTCCGTGAAAGGTAATCGAAAAATCTTTTATGAGAATGAATCTGAGCGCTGTCGGCCAAAGGGTCGCCGAGCTAGGGCCGTTTAAGTGGTTATTGGTGGTTTGAAAGGTCTGGGCATGCCTGAAAATTTATAGAAGAAACTTTTTTGATTTTGAGCTTTTGGACTCAGCCAGAGCCCAAAAACTGAGTCTCTACTTGGGCCAAACGTGTTTTTTCCACATAAATCGGGTAAATCTTATCCAATTTTCAAGAACTTTTTTTTCCTGAAAGATAATCAAAAAATTCATAACGGAATCGAATTTGGACAAAATCGGTTTAAAAACTTTTGAAGCTACGGTCAAAAAACGGGTAAAAAATGTGCTTTTTTCAGGTTTGTGGAACTTTTTCATTTATATCTCTGCGAAATTAGAACAGAAAACGGTCAGAAAATCATGAATTATGAAAATCATTTAAGGAAATCCGCTGAATGGTTCGGGCTCTAGTGTCCTTAGTGTGGGCCAAACTCACGCTACGCGACCCTACCCGATATTTGGTGGTTTTTCGTGAACATTCCTCGAATGATTAGGTTTTTCGTACAGTGTTGTAGAGAAAAAAGAGGAGACTTTTTTGTCCATGGAAGTATGGGTCAGAGGCCTCTCCTAGTCGCTCTAAGTCTTTTTTAAATTCTGGGCTTATTTTAAAGGGAGAGGTTTTTAGCGCTGCTGCCTCGTACGGGTTTGATCTTTCGGCAATTTCCAGTCCAATTTAGTGAGGACTTAATTCCATATACTTAAGAGTCCAGGCATACTACGGGTCCCTTGAAAATGTTGTGTATAGGGACGAAAACAAATAATTGACGGATTTTGAAGAAATTGGCGGGAGAAAAACGTTAATGGGCAATTCCATGCAATGAATTTCGAATATGAACTGTCAACCGTGTCAATGTCCTGAAGGTTACAAAGGTGCGAGAGTTGCGATGTATGAAACATTTTTCAGGAAAACCTTTATCTATAAGTCTCTTACAAAAAACATTGTCACCGGCCGGTTAACCGAAAAACGTTTCCAGGTCATCCATTTTTATATTTTCAACTTTCGAGTGGAATAGCCCTAATCCGGCTAAAATCAATGCTTTGTCGCACATAATTTCGAGATTCGTTGACCGCATCTTATTGTCCCCACACATTTGGGCATCCCAACAACCTAACAAAAAATTTTCCAATTTGAAATGTATGGAAAAGGACCCATTCGATGATTTTAATTTTCATCTTAAACATCTCAGGGGTTGTCCCTGAACTCATTTCAGATGAAAAATCATATATACCTCAGACGTCCTTTGTAAGTTGGTTCAAGATCACCGTGTGCGTGCAATCATAAACTTGCCTTATGAACCGTATCCAAGTACGAATCTAAGTCTCAATGTGTTTCACACCATTAAAATCTACCCAAATTTGAAATCTATGATGTCAATCGTCTTTGGAGACTATATGATTCTATAGAATTTTTAGGTAAACAAAAATATATCTACAATTTTGTTTTGCTTTTTATCTTTTGTTTGTTTTTTTATCTTTTGACCTTATTTTTTTATTAAATCGTTAATAAATATCGTCTTTACCTGACGCTTTGCTTCAATAATAAATTACAATTTTAGCTTTACATTATTCGCATGACAAAAACATTTTCTAATCATTTACCTTTGTCACTATCATAACGCTGATTACCTCGCTGATTACGCATTTATTCGAAGCTAAATTATCTAATCGATGGGCTTACTAATTCTTAAGTTGGTGTCAATAAAAAATTAATAAAAGCCACTTGTATACGATGTGGTTCATTGACTGTGTTATTGTCAACCGACGCATGAATACAATAAATGTTTACATATTTATTGTATGCGACAAGAGACAATGTAGTATTTGCAGATGATTTCTATATAGATAGCAAACATTTTTTTCGGAAATGAATTCTCTATTCGGACCGAAATGAAGGTCAAGTTTGTTAAGACATCACCGGACATCACCTTTAATCTGACTGATCAGAATCCGAATAACCTAATATAAAAAGGAATCTCAAACCCAAGAAGTAGGGTACGGAGTATCCATTTGTTTTGTGACTATTTATTTCCAATTCGTCAATGGCTGTGAAGCCCCTGACTACTCAGACTCACGATACCTAACTGAGATGAATCATTTTTCTGTCGAATCGTTTCGGTCGGAGTTTTCGACTTTGGCGGATACTGCTTGAACAATTAACAATTTTGTTAGCACCGTTAGCACCTCAGATCCAGCAAAAGGCCCAGTCACTCGTCACTTGTGTCATGTCACTCGTCAGTCAAAGAGAGCAGACGTGTTTTTTAAATCGCTCTTTCAAAATGTTATTCCGTGCTTCTTTGTGAATTTTTGTCTTATTTCGTAAAAATTTTGTTTAGGCTAATTTTGTATATCTAGTGAAACAGTGAATCGATTTGGAATTTAATTTCACAAAATCAACTTGATCACGAACAATTTTTGCGTGCAATGCTTTTGTTCTCTTTGTTCCAAAACATGTGCTTCGATGTAACAGTATTTCGTATTTCAATTTTAATGTTCGAAAGAACTTATTGCCGCAAGGCTCATAATGTCGGGACTCTTATTGAGCCGGACTCTATCGTTCTAATAAACTCTTTGTCTGAAGGCTCTTAAGGTCTAATCTTTGCACTTTTGCGCTACATGACTCGTGAACAGAATTAACTTATATTCAAGGACTTGTTTCATGCAATTTCAAGTTCATTTGTGTATCTAACTGTGAATTTGTTTTAAACTAGAATGCAGAATTGGCGGCTTCCTAATGATTTCTTTTTCGCTACAAACGGCATTTGCGCAGACCGTAATGTTGTCTTTTGTTTGCAGACTTGCTTGACTGAATGGTGATCAAAATGTTAGGAAAATTCTTTGCTGTATATGGCTCCACATTGTTTCTGTCGCTTTCATCATTGAATAGATGAAAATACATGTTGACAAAAACAAACTCAGGCACAGCCTGAGATAATAAAACTTTGCAACCTGAGGACATCCTAAGCAACGCCGTTAGTTTGGGAAAGACCCATACAACAGCAAATGCCTAACCTAACCCCATACAATGGGCCCAAACGGTGGCCTCCGTGCGTGCTCTACTCTGGTAGGGCGGCTAATTTTAATAAAAAAGGACCCAGAATTAGGAGGTGCTGTTTTAGGTTCCGATGGTTCATTGAAAACTTTGGAATCATCGAACGGCTTGGGTTGAGCGGCATCACTGCCGTGCATATCATTAAAACCTTGGGATGAAAGAGAGAAAAGATTTTGTATGGATTTTTTCATACGAAATCTTTTCTCTCTTTCATTTCAAGGTTTTTATGATTTCCACGGCAGATCAGATTGAGTCATTACAGATGAGGTCAGTGGATTCGATCCATTTGCGCTATAATGCTCGACTGAATGATGTCCGGATTGAATTTCGTTTACTAATGGGGAACAGATGACTGACATATTGTCTTGTTCGACTTTCGGCGATCAGGATATCAAAAATACAGAACTGTTATTGGTTTTGGCATTCATGTACGGATTTCGATTTCGATTACTTTTGGCAGCAGTGAGCGAACGTCTTGTGTAAGATGGTGATGAGGTTGGAATAATAAGAAACGTAAGCAAATGACCAATAAATAGTTGAAATGAAACAAAAACTCGATAGTTCTTATCAATAAGAATTGTAATTATTTCATTAGATCTACGGGACCACCTTTGCTACTACTTTTTACATTTTTTCACTGACATTTTTTGTTCCATTTTCACACTTTTAAGCGTAACCCACATGTGGGTAACGCTTACATGCTCGTATTTCTTTCTGTCGTCTGTATCACGCATATCTCGGCTCCTAGACCTTCCAGGGAGCTCAAACTTGTGCCATTCGAAAGCTGGAACGTTCTAAAACTTTCTAGAACTGTCAAGAACTTTCTGGGACTTTCTAGAACCTTCCAGAAATATTCAAAACTTTCCAGAACCTTCTAGAACTTTAATTTCTGGAACGTTTTGGTACTTTGAACTTTCGATAACATTCGGGAACCTTGGAGAATTTTCTGGAACTCTCGAGAACTTTCTGGAAATTTCTTCAACTTTTTAGAACTTTCCAGAAATCTCTAGAATTTTCTTGAACTTCCTACCACCTTACAGATCCACCACTCAAGATTGCTAAAACTGAGGAAAATTGCATCACACGCTCCGTTATGTATAAAGTTTCAAGAATTTTCGAGGTACTTAAAATTGTCAAATTAACCGGACGTCATTTATGAATGGCCCCTTACGCTGAAAAGCACTTTCAGCTTTAGCCATTGTGACATAAATAACTAATTCGAACTTTTAAGCAAACCTCTTTTCAAAACTATGAAAGCACACAAGATTTTTTTACCTACTTTGTTTACGTAGAAATGGAAAGACGTAAGAACAAAATTCAAACAATTTTCAAATGACTTCTTTGTACTCTACATTCGAGTGTCTGCGGCAATGTGACCGTTTAGCAATTTTCAACACTTTTTCCGACGGCGATGGGTGTTCTAGTCTAGTGCAAACATAAATTTTCCAATTATGTTGTTCTGTCGAAAGAAAACTTTTTACCAGATATGAAAGTGTTTTTTGTTCCACCAGCGCCGCAGGGTGGAACTACTCCGGGAAACGAACGTTTGGATGTAAATCAGGGCCTATTTTTTGAAAATTGGCGTTTCTAAAATTTCCAAATTATTTCTTGAATTTCTACAATTTCCAAAATATTTCTCTCATTTCTTTAATTTCTTTTTGAGAAATTGAAGAAATAGACTCGATTATATTCAGTTCTCGATCAATTTAATTTTGTTGCAATTCCGATGCCCGTTGATATTCGCTTATGAAGTCGGATTCATCAGAGTCTGGAACGATAAACCCATGGCACGATTTCAGCGACTCAATCGTCGAGCTGTGTGTGATTGGATGCAACGGTTTCAATGACTCCTCCTTCACTTTGTCGATCTCAAGACGTTCATCTAAACGTCCCAACAATGACTTCACAACAGCCTCTCGTTTAGCATAAATACTAACACCTCGAGTTCTTGATTCATTAACCAAATTATGTCCGTAAAAGAGTATATCATCGTCCACTTCATTGAGAAAATGTTCTTCCCAACCATTTTCTGTGCTTTGATGAATTGCGTTTCGTAGACTCTTCCTTTTTTTTCGGCAAATCCAAAATAGTATTCGCATCCGGTTCGAAAGTTTTTTGAAACATCTTGAGTAGACGCATTATGTCGGTTAAAAATGTAAGCCAATGTAAGCGATCGTAGAACGTTTGGCAGCCAACGGAAATATCGAAAACAATCAATCCGTACCAATAATTGATGTTGAAGAAGAAACCACCAGTACCACCATTGAACAGTTGGCATCCAGCGGCGAAACCAACCACTCCGTGCCACTTGGTAACGATGCCAGTTCCGTTGAAGCTATAACCGCCCAAAACAATCCAAATAAGTCGGAACAACGGAAGATTATCGACCATACGACTAAGCGAATGAGTAAAAAACGTGCTTCGAATGAAACCATCACAAGAAAACAAAGTTTATATAAACTTTTTGAGCTATTTTGGGATTAAATCTCAACCATTTTTAGTCTTTCAATTCTAGATAAGCCCCAACATTCCCAAAGAAGATTTCATGAAACTTCCCAAATATTTCTCAGATTTCTTCAATTTCTAAAATTTCCATAAAACATTTCCATAATTTCCTAAATTTCCACAATTTCTAAAATTTCTCAAGCATTTTTGAAAAATAGGCCCTGATGTAAATCCTAGATCATTCATTGGAGATTTGCGACTCCACGTAGCCAATGTTTTTATAGGTGTTATGTCACTGTAGTTGTTGGCCCTGTAGTTAATTCAGCTGTAGTAAGCTGACTTTAAGTACAAAGTTTCGCATAATCATCTGAATTAGCGCTGATTTTTCTTGGGTGCATCAGAGTGCATCATATTCATTATAACATATTAAAATTAGTACTGAGACCCATTAAAAAAAAATAAATTCACCAAACCATATTATTCATGAACACCATCCCCTGGTGTACGGTCGGGGAATGTTTGTCATAAATATAAATATTTAAAAACACTTCCTTTTTCTACACATTTTCCATATGTTCTGTGTGTGAATTTATTTCAGTAATACGAACTCCTGACCTTAGCAATAAGTGATAACATTCAGCTTTAACAAACTGTCACAATTCAACACCATTTACAAAAAACGGTAGTGGGAAGTTTTTTTTTTCATTTTTAAATAAATTAAAATCTAATTAAATTACAATTGACATCTACTTTTGAACCGATGAGTCTCCCTGTGATTGAATATTTAATGCCTACATAAACAACATTTCAATTGTATGTTTGACAATAGCAACGCTTTTGCTGTATGAAAATATCTATACAATCATCTACACGTATGTATGGTAAAATGGTAATAATGACACGAAGTTCTTCTCAGTTCTTGTTTAGCTTTTGTTGTGACTACAACACTCAATAAAACGAATCGCCAAACCGACTAAAAACCACTAGAAAATCCAAGAAGTAAAAAAAAAACAACAGTTAAAAGAAATCTTCAAGTGTTGAAAAACTCGTTTAATTAATTCTTTTGAAATTACTCACAAACGTCTCATCATTTCTTCAGATATTGGTATATTGATGAACTTCATCTTTATGTTTTATTGCGGAGAAACAAAACTGTTTTTCCAATCGCGATCGGTCAATTGCTTGAAATTTACATCAATGCTATTTTCTTTCTTTTGTAACGGATCTCTTTAGTCCCAGTTGTGTGTTTTTCGTATGGCTAACAGATGAGTTTAAGTGAATGGATGGTGATCTATTATAACGAATTTTTCGTATACGAGAAAAAAAAAAGCAATTTACTTTTGAAACTGATATACTATAATTTGTACACCTAACACCTCAATTATCGTTGTTATTGAGAAGTTTTTTTTATTGTTTTCATTTCCGAACTCATTAAAGGATTAAAGTTTAACCGTTGAAGGAAATTCAGAAAATTTGCTATACAAAAAACGTTTTTTTTCTTGTGATGAAATTAAACATTTTCGGATTGGAAAGTGATTAACAGTGACGAATGAATTAAGATACACTTAAAAGTATTACGAGCAATAAAATAGGAATATACCCACAATTACCATTCATCAACAACAATGCACCATGCATCGGCTCTAATTGAATATTCAACCAAGTGATTGGATAATGCCAATTTGCTTTCATTGAAAGGTATATTATGAATTATTTATACATTTTTTTTACACTAAGTCAATTTTTTTAGCTTAACCTTTGCTGTTGATTTTTATTACAAATTTATTAATTTTTGCTATAACTTGTGTCTCAATTTGATTGGCAAAATAAATTGAGATTACGTAGTCCATCAAATTAGACGTAAACCAGCAATAAGTTTTAAATAAACTTTTATTACACTTTGTTGGTTGTTTTGTAACGTTTTTCGTAGTACAAATAATTTCAACAATTATGTTAGCTGATGCATTCAATTTCTATAACAAATGACAAAGTGGAGATAAGGAAGAGTCAATTATAAGCACATTAGGCAAATATTTTATTACTAAAAGTCACGAAAAATAGTCTCTAAAACAGAGAATCTGTCTCAAAACTATCATCAAAGACACGCATCGTAACTTCCATTTATTTACGTCATCAGTCAAAAAACAAACTCATTTTCCATTCAGATCTTTCCTTCTTTGACATACACGTAAACATGATAGTCAGTTTAATTTTCGGCAGGAAAAGGAAAGACTTAATGGGTCTGATTTGTGATACTAGCCACACTCCAGGTTGTGGCTTAGAGAAATGTAAAATTTCAATAACGAGCCGAAGACGAGGTAAATGAGTACACCAGTCATTACGAGTATTGCAAAATCATTGAATGATTTTCTTTTAAACGGTTTACTATATCCTGTTTTATTACACGCATCAGACACATCGCCTTTTATTTTGCTCTATCGAAGTACAAGTATAAACCTAAGAATATAACCGATTTCTTCGTTGGGGATTTTGGACACGGCCATCCCTGGAAAATGGGCGTGTCAGTATTCAAAATTTTTACAGGCAAATGTCCCTCGAGGCATACACAACAACAATTGTGCAAAATATTCAGTCTAATAGTCAACATTAGTCAACATTAGTCATTCAGTCAATAGTCAACAAAAAACAAAATCTCCGTATACTCGTACTTTGGTGGTATATTTTGTGAAAAGAACTGTGATGCAAACAAACACATCCGAATGGAAATGGGAAAGTGATACTGATTTTCTTAGCCCCTGTCCCGCACTCTGAGATTTAATAGGAAGCATGGCTGCAGGCTGAACTGTGCTGTAATCAAGGTTTTGTTCCATGGAAAAGTTGGAGATAAAACTTCTATAAAACGATCTGTCATACAAAGTAACCCTCGAAATTGTAGATTTTAGTGTGCAGTCATCCTTCCCACGCAACATCACATAGGATTTGAAGATTTAAATCCCATTTAATCTCAGAGTGCAGGACCCCTCGGCCCCTAGTTTATGTACCACTGGTCCATCTGCTTACCCTTCTTTAGTACCAAAAACCATAATTGGTTTTATTATTTACTTCCTGAAGCTACAAAAAAACCCTCTATTTGTAGAGACCTTAACATTAATCAGAAGGGTAAATGAAGACTTGTTAAATCTTGTTCTTGTGGGTTTCTGATGCACCTGAGCTCTTTTCATCCAATCGTCGAATCATAGTGTAAAGCACTTAGTCCATAATCACCCCCTTATCATTGTTAGAATATTGTCCCATCCTGTCCGATCGATTCGACCGATCCGAAATTTTTAAAATTTATTGCTGGAAAAATACCAACATTTCCAGAAGGTTCTGCAACGCTTTGAAGAATTAAACGACAAAAAAACAACGAACCTTTTCGTATTACCAGATAGAGATGAACGGGTCGACCTATTTTTAAAACCCGACCCGGACCGAACCCGACCCGGACCGAACCCGACCCGGACCGAACCCGACCCGGACCGAACCCGACCCGAAAATTTTTTTCGAAACCCGACCCGGACCGAATCCGACCCGATTAAATTTTCGAAGCCCGAAACCCGAACTGTTTCGGTACAAGACCGGGACCGAACCCGACCAGATTAAATTATTGTGAGATGAATGTCAAAATTAGATAATCATTTTTAGAAACATCGGGAAAAATCCTATTTCAGTGAGCTCGAAATGTCATTGCTGTGAAGCTGTGAGACAAAATGTTAGCGTCCCTATCCGGGGAAATTAATTTTCACTTTCAATTTGAAGTTAATTGTCAGTTACAACGGTTACAATTGACAATTAGCTTGAAAATCGTCAAAAGATGAGCAACCGGAGGGCTCTACTAAAATTAATTTGGCTGTATCAACGTTACTTTGATACAAATGCAGAGGCATACTAAGCCCGACTAACTTTTAGACTATTCTGATTATTCATAAATCATCATAAACAATGAAATGAGTATTCTCAATCTAGTACTAACTGAAAGTCTAGAGTGGTTTGAGACGAGTTTATTAGTTACGAAATTTACATCAGCGTTGCAAAATATGAAATGTAAATAATAGACCGGGACCCGAAAAAAATAATACGAAAGCCCGACCCGATCCCGACCTGACCTAAGCCCGACCCGAGCCAGACCTGACCAAAACCCGACCCGACCCGAACCCGGCCCGATTAAAATTTTCGAAACCCGTGAGCCTGATAAAAACAATTCGGGTTCGGGTCGGGTTTTTCATAGTTTCGGGCGACTCGCTCATCTCTATTATCAGAGGTACACGAAAATCAAAGATTGAAGATATTTCACATTTTCTCAAATACAATTTCACACAATCCTTCATTCGAGAGGTCAAATAAATAAATTTAGGAAAATGTGATAAGAGTTACTCGATTTATGTACAAAATACTAAAAACCACTTATGTGGCTACAGATCATCAGCCCTTAGCCCAAAAACGCCCATCTTCCAACTCGACCCCACTTTTTCGATTACTTTTTAGCGGTTTTTTTAAATCGGTCAAGATTTGCTCGAGTTATAGTATCGCCTGTCAAAGTTTTTAGACCCGTACGTGCGTTCACCGCGACATTTGTAACCAGTCGAATTTCGACCCGGGAGTTGGATACTTTTTAGTTTCAGGGTCCAAATAAGAGTGGTTTAAGTGGTTTTTGGTCTTTTGTACATAACTCGAGTAAATTTTTTCCGATTTTCATATTTTTTGTTTGAAAGATCTAGGCATGCGTCACAATTTATGGAATTTATTTTTGAATTTTGAGCTTTTAGACTCTGCCAGAGCCCTACAACTAAGTCTTTACAAAGGCCCAACGTGCATAAAGCGGGCAAATATTATCCGATTTTCAAAATATTTTTTTATACTGAAAGATAATTGAAACTCTAGGTTGCATGGGTCCAGAAACGAAGAAATTTATAGGTACATAAGGGTCGTTGATAAGGACAACTTCTGGGGAATCTCTCTCGAAAGATTTCCTATTCCAGAAGATTTCAGTTGCAATTCAAAGAGGCAATGCAGCATGCATCTTGGCAACATTAGGGTAAAGTAGAGAATTTAAATTTTATTTATTGTAATTTGTTGTTGAAAAGATCGTTTTTTTACTGGCTGTGCCATTGTGAGTAGCATATTTTTCGCTTAATATTACGGTGTCGAATTTGAGCAAAATCAACTTAGAATTTTCGAAGTTAGGGTCGAAAAAAGTGGGGAAAACGTGGTTTTTTGAAAGTTGGTGAAACTTTTTGACTTTTATATCTGCGAAATTAGCACGTGAATTAGTGATCCGGGCTGCAGGGTCCTTGTCAGTTTAGTAGACCCAACTCATGCTACTACACTACATTATATTTGGTGGTTTTTCATGAATATTGATGAGGTTTTCTGTACATTGCTCGGGAGAAAAAGAGCCAAACTTTTTTGTCCGTGATGACCTGGGTCCGTGGCCTCTCCTTAGAGCCTCAGGTTGGTCTTAAGGTTGGCTCTAGCCAAAAAAATTTCTTTGTTGTGGAGCAAATTGAAGGGATCTTTTTTATCAATACAAAATATGAAATTTTTTTTACACTTTTTTCACACTTGCTTCGCACGTGTTTTTCAATACCTTTCGTCAATTTGCAATACAATGAGGGATTGTTTTGAAAAAGAGCCTGCCGAAATCGGATGCATCTCGCAGCGGTTTTTTTTTATACTTTCCTGGATATGTACTGGTCCCTAGAAGCCAAAAATATTTTTTAAAAAAATCGTCGATGTTTGTGTGGCTATTGAGAGGTGTTCAAAAACCGAAAACATGCACTTTTCTTACAGAAATTTCTCCGGCTGCAAGAAGCGCACAAGGTCGAGGGGGGCCCGTAGTTTCGGGGCAAAGGGGTCTTGTTGGGCTTAAAATTCATCCACAACGAAGTTATGAGCAGTTGAAAGTAGGGGTAAAATTTTGATTATTTCGGCTAACTTCAAACCATTCCTGTGCATCCGAAAAGCGTCTAAAACATTGAAAAACTGTTTTTCCTGGTTACTGCTGGTGCCAGCTTTCCAATAATACCAAACTTATGTCTTCACCAAGTTTTTTTTACAAATTTACGCTATCTTAGCTTCGCAATGACACTCATGCTTGTGGGTGTCCCTGGTAGGCCTGATACCTAGATGACGACAATGTAAGGGGCCATTCAAATAGTGCGCACTCTTTTTTGGAGGGAGAAGCTTGAGAAAAGCGTGCGCTCCATACATTTTAAATTTTTTTTCATGTATTTTTGCGTGTCTTTTTTAGCGTGCGCACTATTTGAATTGCCCCTAATTGTACTTTTTGAGTAAATGTGGCTGCATACCTAGTCAGTACCAAAATATTACATACAGTTTAATAAATTATTTGATTCGGGATCATTTTTACAGGAGATATATTGGCCTAAGTCATTTGAATAGCTTATATGACACTGTAAACTTAAAGAAATTAAAAGATAACTAAAATAACTAAACGCAATGCATTCATGCAAGCAATTCACCAAAGGTAAATATAACAACTAGCGACTGTTGATCATGATTCAAAATGTAATTCCAGTAAATGGTTCCACATAATTTTCTTTATCTCTAAAAAAATCTTTTTATCTAAAAATAAAAAATAGTAGTGCAAACAATAGGTTCGGAAGGTAACTATGCTGACCATTAAATAAATAATAGGCGTTATTCTGATAAATCCACCTTTTTCTTTGTGTAGTTTTATTAGGTTGTTGAACCATAAATACAAACATTTTGTCATGATTTGTTCTATACGTGTATAATATTTACCTCAAATGTATAAATTAACAATTTCTGGTTTTCTGACGACTTACATTTAAACAAATATTTTTTGTTTATTTTTGTAGAAAATCTTTTTCAATTTAATAAGAAAATTTACTTACTCTACTTCCAGTTTTGTTTTGAACCTAAAAGTTCTTTCGTGTGAGTAATTTTATCATCTCAACGACCGTCTCGTTAAAGAAAAAGGGACAGACCCTAATGAATCACTACTTAGAATATTGTGAATTGAATTGTACAGCGGGTGGGTGTAATTTTTTAGTTTTAAATACAATTAATGAAAGAAATCATAGACCACCATTTGTTGACCTTCAATATTTTTTCTTCGCAAGGTCGCAAACAAATTAGCAAAATTATAGAAGATAAAAACAAAATTAAAAATTAACCTTGTATTGTAAAATGAAAACGTGGAGTGTTTGTTCATTATATTTGGCAAGTACAATTTTTTTATTTTGTTGTCTTAACAATACAACACGAGAAATCGCTTAAACATCGACTCGTAATTTGGTTATTTTGTTCTATTATTTCCATATGCATTATTCAAACTGGCGTTCTGGGTAATATATGCATCGTTGAGTTGTTAACATTTTTTTGATTTGAAGACGTTGAAAAGAATCCATCAACCTCAACAACTTCCGTCTTAGGATACGTTTAAATCCATCATATGGGTCAAACTTTTATTCGTGAAAATCAAAAATATTTTTCTTTGTTTCAAAGATCCATCAGCAATTAACGCAAAAAACGATTGTAAAAAATGTGTAAAATGTGCAAATTTATTCTTTTATCCATTATCATGGCTTCGTAAAATAAATATCGCATATTCAATATTGCTATTGCTATTTGGTTAATGCGGCAACAATATGTCTTGATTGAGATTGGATTTACATAAAATAAGTCGATAACTTTTTAACGCTTTATAAGGAAAGTTTCACTCACCTTAAAAGTATTTTGAATGATTAAATATGTCCTTCTTTCTTTATTATCTACTTCAGATTTGGCTTTGTTAGTGTCATCATAGTTGTGTCGGTCGTCGATCCGATTTGCCAAACAAGTACGTAAAATTGGGTCAATAACATTTAAATGGGGAAATTCTCTTACACAATTCGAATTCACATTTTCTTGTTATCTATCCATAGACTTAATAAATTAGGTAGTTTGAAGTTTTTAGATAAAATTATGAAAATCAAGAGCGAAGCAAATGAACGTTTTCTATTTTTTTTTACTCTACGAAAACAACGTGGACACATAATTTTTGGCTCCCCTGGCTTCAAAATCGGGTTGCCCCAAAATCCAGACACTACAAAATCAGGACGCATCAATATCCGCACAATAAAAAAGCATGATTTGTCCGGATTTTGTATATTTCCGCAATAGTAAATTATTAGCATTAGTCGTGTGATAAGTTTAACAAACAATATAATGTTGTAGTTAGCATTCTGTTTCTTTTGTTCACTTTATTGAAAACATAATTTGGAAAATTGTGTGATATAAAATTTTACAATAAAAATATTTCATCCCACCGAGATGATTCGGGAAAGGTTCGTAGAAAGCAGCTAGCATTGAAATTTTGCAACGCGATGCTTGATCGTTGATACAAAAATTGAGTTGCATTAAACTCACCCGTCACTTCCGCAATCATCCTATCGGAAGTTGGTAGTTGGTAAATTTTTTGGACAGATTGATTCGATTGCAACTGGCACGGAAATGTGGTTTTCAGCAAGTGTGATGTCCAATGTGTCCAGGCACGTTGCACTCCATGTTAAAAATCGACCTCTAGACCAAGGGATCATCATTATTCCGTCTGCTCTTTCTCTGTTGCCACTATTCGAACCACCCGGCTCCAAACGTGAAGGTATTTGAGCCGATGCGAGTGCCAATTTCAAAATTTTGCTTACTTCGAAGTGTCTTCCGAACCTGCCAGCACTTCGACGACATGCCAGGCCATACATTTCTAATTGATGTTTTGCTCTGCGGTGGAAGCATTGTAAGTTTCTGCGCAAATACTACAAAACGACTACATTTACTACAAAGAACAAAGGCTGAGTTTACACTGTTACTGAGTCACCCTCTTCAGAAACATCTTAAGATTGATCTGGCAATCGTTTTAAATTACTGTGTGTAACTGATCGTGGATTTTCAACTTTTTTTTTTGCTAATTTTCATATAATTTTTTGTCCGGATTTCTGAGGTAATACCATATTTTGACGCCTCCTGATTTAGTAGTGTCCGGATTTTGAAGGGTCTGAATTTTGTGGCGTCCGGATTTTGTAAGGACATCTCCAAAACAGATCAGATCTAAAAAATTAGTGACTTCCGTCCACTTTCTTTGGTTATTTACAGAAGTCCAGTATTTAGAATTGCAAGTCATTTCTAATTTCGGCAATATTATTCATAATCAGCAAGTTTAGGAAGTGTGTACAGCACACCATGTCTCTTGATTGTTTTGCCACTCCTCTGCATTTATCTGCAACTATGATCTTTTAATCACTTTTTTCGTAAAGGAGTTAAGAATTATTTGAAGATTTGAATGTCAGGAGTATTCGTCACATAGTTAAGTGAGTCGTCATGTCTCAGATTTCACAGAGATATCTCAAAGGTCGATGTATTATCAGAAGTTTAAAGCAAGGTATTTGACTACACGAATCGTAACAATATAGGACGATATCCTTGCTCTCGTTTCCCCGGAACCGCTCACTCTCATTCTCCAGCCAACTGCCTCTCTTCGCTGATCATCTCTCCATGCGCCTTCCCCATTATCTTTGCAATTACATTACCTGCCACTTTCTACATCTACTCATCGCGACACATCTCCAAAATTATGTTCTCGGCCTTTGCGTCTGGCTGCTCCTGTGAGTAGCACTGTGATGTGTAAATTTTTAATTCTTCACTCTTGCTAAATAACATAAGTGTGTCTTGTTTTCTCACACATCACATCCAACCGACTTATTTAAAAGCCATAAAAAAGTCATCACAGGAATGTTACGCTTATGTAAATTTACATTGACATAAATCAAAGCGTAACATTTAGAAATGAAGTCCTCTCTAGTTTTCAATTTGAGTGTTTTCTGGTGTTTATCGCAATTTACTCCTTTCATTAAGATGATTTGCAAGAATCAAAATGGCAATGCCCCTGAACGCTAACTTCATAGACCTTTTTCATATCTTCTTTTAATAAAATCTGTGAACGGTGTATTGATTTCAACAATTTAATCTTGCTGGGAGAGTTGTGTTACACAACCACAATGTGTGTGCTGCTTTATAGAATTCTGGTTCGTCGTAATGCTTAAGTCGTGCATAAACAATCTTTCGTTTGCGATTTCGTGTTCGTTACAAACCTCGTCAAACTTGAAAATTATTCAAGTTTCAAGAATTTCTAAGAATCTAATAGAATTATTGATTCTGTTATATTGGGAAGGAGGCTTTGTAATCGATTCCCAGCATGCTGAACTTGAGTAACGTAAATATGTTTCCATCAACCCGTCAAACATTCTTTAAGATTTCTTCAACGAAAATACGAAAATACTCATTTTTTCTATTTTTTATATTTCTTGCGGGATATATGAACTTGAACATATCATGGAAAGAGTGAAGTTTCCACGAAACAAAAAAATTATGCGCGGCCGCAAAAACACTTTTAGGAGTGAATGGTCGTCAATGAGTGGTCAATATAAGAGAGATAAGACAACGAACCACATATTTCGTTAATTTTTCTGAGCAGTAAGACGTCAATAAGGCAGCTCATACCTCAATCACCGTTTGTTAAATACTTTCTAAAGTGAATACTTTCCCTCTGACAGAGTTATCTATAAAATAAACACCAAAAATTATCAAAGTTAATTGAAAGTAGCCTGTATCAACCCTAGGGAAAAAAGTGAAATGGTTTAATCAGCAAGAGCATGAAAAGTACGGCGCATAATTCGGGCTAAAAATGAAAAGCCACTTCTTCGTGTCTCGGGTCATCTAAATTAACAATAAAATTAGATTTTTCAACTTTTTATCCCTAGTTGTCCAAAACTATTACGCACGCATAGTGGAATATTAAGCGTGTAAAGGGATTTATTTTCTTAACGAGACGCAAGACCCACAGTTAATCGTAAACATCTTTGAAAAACATTAGCCATTTATTTTACGCATCAGTTCGATCTCTTGTCCGTAAAAACAAAAATATTTTAAAATCTCATCATATTCTGCATGTCATTATCAGAGGCATGGATTTATACAATGGAGTATGAAAGGTAGATTACAATAGATACGAACCTGAGAGATGCATACATAACCATAGAACGACTTAAAATAGCAATATTTATGGCAACTGCAACACCCATTTGTACATATTTCACAAAAATAAAATGAGTATAAATTTTCAATTCAAATTTTAATTCAGAGAAAAATATTTTGTTGCAAAATATATAGACCATAACGATTTTTATGAAACATAAAACTAATATGTTAATTAGCTAAATATTATTATTTTTATTTTTTTTGGTAAATTGAACTAGCTTACAAAAATTCCGTCCAGTCGATATTGTCATTTTTATTGTCGTCGTTACAAATTGTTATATTTTTCCATAGAAAATGTTTATCACCAATAGCTTCGGGTTATACCCGGATACGAATTGGGCAACAATATTGTTTGATTGAATGAGAGGCGGTTTCGCTACTATGCATCACATGTAAGAATGCTTCTATCATCTAAAAGTTAGTACTTCGGATCGATAATATTTTGTCCCATTTAAAAAAACTCTTCTCCCAAAAATATGTCATTGTTTGTATGACCCCATTTCCCCGAAAGCTAGACTTTCAGAAAGGAATACTATAAAGTGGGTCGAAATACATTGTTTTCCAATACGTAAGTCCCTGCTGTGCCTATCCACTTGAATATATTGCTTAGGGCTTCGTTTCGTTCTAAATTTGGAGTCCAACGAAAATAATTTATTTAGGATAGGACTAATTCCATCGGTAACCCATAAATTCTCGCTACCATGTCACCTGGTGAACGAATGTGTTTTGTCTCATGTAAATATAAATCACATTGAAAGAGTGAAAGAGATGAAATTCGTTACCCAGGTGACGCTACCGACAGAATTAGCCATAGAGTCAATCGCACGGAATAGCTGTGCCTATTTCATATGGGCAGTTCTTAACCAAAAATCTATGGCAGCCCGTTCTATACACTTAACATTTGAAACAGAGAATTTTGACATTTGGAGCAGACTATGTTCAGTTCATGATATCGACGTTATGCGCTTGATAGATGTCGCACTTTTCGTTGAGAATGGCCTATGGCCACCTGCCCTCTTTTTCCAATTTATCCTCAGAACTCAGTTCAGTTTTTGCTTTCACACGAGACGGACGTCTTTTCATTTCACTATTAGCATTGTATTGTTGTTTAGTATTTTTACATTGTCGGTCCCGTTTTTATTTTTTATTTATTTCGTGTAAATTCTGTTGCTTTGGCTGAACTCATGTGCTGGTCAACGTAGCTGCTTGCTGGTGGATTTTGCTCGTTTTCGTATTAAATGCCGATGATGCTGGTTTCGAGTTCCTGTATTGTTTGTGCAGATGTCTAACTTTTACTATTATGTACACGAAAGGCGCCGTTGCTAAAATCACTAGTTCCTGACGATTGCGACTGGAGGTTCGTACAAAACGTGAATGTAAATCATTTCAACAATGAGACTTCTTTACGTTGCTTGTCAACATTCGATTCTATAGGAACTTATTCCTTATAAATGCTATTCTGAGTCGGCTATATTCCGTGACAATCTGATATGAAGCGTAACTTTGGAATGGTCTTACATAACCTATACTTTGAAATCATTATTGCCGCAACAGCCTTCGCTACTCATTGTTGGGGCCAAGCTCCCCTCATCCTCATCGTCTAAAAAAAAACAATTTTACGTCCTGTCTGTCCTGTCTTCTTCGACCATGCGAACATTTAATCGATCACAATCGTTTCTACATTAACATTTGGATTTTGATTTGATACGAAATCGATTGGAATGCTGATGACTGATGTTCGATAGTGATTTTGATTACTTTTTTTTCGCAAACTGGCTAATTCGATTATATTCTCGCTACTACTATGTTCATGCGTGGTTTTTGATCGTTTATTAGACAATAAAATTATTATCATCATCATCATTAAATGTGGCTTAAAAGGCTGTAAGGCCTTATACATGATGCCAATAAAACATACATACAACTTCTTAACCCGTTTTGCTCATTTGCTCACGTATTTAGTGCGGCATGAACTTATGTCATTTCATGACGAAATTCGTAATATGTCATGACATGTCAGGCGAAGAAAAATTGTGCGGTTGTCAGCTTATGCACTTCATCACATTTCATATACACTTAAGCCGAAGCGACGACATCGCACTTTATTATTTTACAGAGAGAAAAACATTTTTTTCTGTCAAGTTCAACTCGAGTGATCCTGCCACAGTCAGACAGATGGACAAAAATGTTTTTGTACATTTCTCTTAGAACTCAAAACGGAAATTTATATGAGGGATACAACAACAATTTTGACAATATTTGGACCAGTACGAAGTACAATGATCCTATACGTTTACTGCAAACAATTTTACTGTAAGATGGGGTAGATACATGTTGGAATTGAGGGGATGCATCTATTATTGTCTAGAGATGACGAATCAGCAATAAAAAAAATGTCCGTCTGTCTGTCTGTCCTTCAGTCTCCACTTTTTTTTTCAAACGTCTCAACCGATCACTCTGATTTTTTCCCTGAAAGGTAGATACATTTATCCCATGATTCAAGTTCGGAGATAAGCAAAATCGGTCAAGTGGTTCCGGAGATATGGTCGAAAAAGTGACCAATAGCATGGTTTTTCGAGGGTCAGTGAAACTTTTTCGCAAATATCTCAGCAAGCAGAGCACGGAAATTGTTCATTTTGGTGTCAAATGAAAGCATTTGATCTCACAAAACTGGGATTTTTTTTTTGTGGAAATTGGGACAGTGGTCTGGGCGCTGGAATGGAATGGACAAAATTGAGTTTCTTGGCCATTTAGGTTTTTCGTCTTTATTATTTCCTCAAGTATGCAATATGAAAATTTACTGTCGAAGGCAAAGTTGTAGATAATAAAATATTAGCGAACAGGTGTCTCAAGGTTTTTAAAAAAATGGCCCACTCCTGGAATATTACCACTTCTAGCATTGCGCGGGATGACCCATATCTCTAAAACTATGGCACTTAGAAAGTTGCTTCCTAAGGCGAATTTGCAGAGAATAAAATTTTAGAGAACATGGAATGTGACCGTTTCTAGAATTGGGCGATATGACCCGTATCTCTAGAACTATATAAGCTAGAAAGTTGCTACCAAAGGTGAAGTTGTAGAAAATAAAATTTTAGAAAACACGTGTATCAGGGTTCAATGGAAAAATTTTCAAATTCCGGGATAAAGCAACTTCTAGAATTGTATGACACATATGAAATTACGGCAGTTTGAAGTTTGCTTCTTAAGGCAAAGTAGGTTTGAATTACATTTTGGAGAAAATGGTTTCAGGATTTCTTGAAGAAACTACGGTGGTCCTATTTTTGACATGGCGCAGGGGAGAACATTTAGGCCGTCAAAATCAGAGGTCTCAGACGTACTTCGGTAGGAATTTGGTATTACCTTGGTTAATTTCTATGGATCTTTGAAATTCTTATAGTTATGAAAGACAAAACATTGGATTGTTTGCTCATTTCTATATTTAGATATGTTCGAGTCTTTTTGCAAGATCTATTCTGTTTGCCACATACGTATGGGTCTTTGGTTATGTTTTTAAATAATTTAAATCAGGCGCGTCTGAGTTACTATGTCACATATGGCTTACATCTCGCTGCATTTGTCACAAATTGGATCGATTACCACTCTGACTGTTGGCAAATTCTAGTCTTAAATCGTTTAGCATTTCCACAATCTCCTCTTTCCGCTTAAAGCCATCGTGCTTTCTTAATTTAAATATTATTGACTTGTTGCAAACCAATTTCAAACCGAATTGGTTGGTGTGTTAACCTTAACGACTTCTTTTTGTTTTCTGAATCAATGATAGGGATAAAGCAACATTTTGCAGAGAGCAGCACTCGAACTATAATTTAAACTAAGCGAGTCAAAGATCAATAAATGCGACTGAAATTATTTTTTGCTCTTCCATAAACAACGAAACAAAGATGGTGTCTTATTTATGTAACACATTCTTTGATTTCGTAGAATAAAAAGTTTCATCTAACAAGAGTGATTTTTTTTTGCTAGGAATGAGGTGTAAATATCAGATCATATTTTATAAAATATCAAATCATTGAATCCATTTAAATTGAAATTACGATGCCATCATCCGGTGTTGAGAAAGGCATTTTATTATAAAAATTCACCTCACGGTTTTCGTGAATAAACTTCGACGAATCAAAGCGTTATAAATAAAATGTTTGATTTGAAAAATTGTTATTCGAAATCAATTTCAACTTCTGCATGCCGCTGGTTTCATATTTCAATTTTTTTTTACATTTGGTTCTTGATTGAAATAACAATTCTTTCGACTTTTTACTGATACAAAAAATTTTACCTCTCGAATGTTAAAAAAAGTGAATAGAAAAGTAGTTAAAAGGTTTTTCGCTGGTCGTGCGCAAATGAAATTCTAAAAATTAAATTAATTCTCCATTAATTAAAATCAATTCGAATTCCAACAAAATGGATCACTTCGGTATTTTTCTTTGAATGTTCTCGATGGAAAAAATTTCACGGTAATTTGTTGTGGTTCAGGCAATAATTTTGCAGTTCACAACTTTCGTTATTTCCCGAATAAACTAGGTGCACTATACGGACAAAATTAGCTTGGATTTAAAGTATTTCAAAACTCCGCCCATTAGTTTTGGAGTGTGAAGGAAAGGTAACGGCCATTGTGACAAGCATGAAAAATGATGAATAGTGACCCATGTGTTATCAAAGGCATAATAGGAGAAAGTTAGCGCTGTACGGGTTGACGTTTTTTCCGAATCTTTCCCAAACCAAACCCGATCCAAAATAAAATCAAACCCGTCCCAAACCCAACACTAACTGAACCAATAGATTTGTGCAAAGAACTTTTTAGACCCGTACGAAGAACGATGTTCTTCGAAGACGGGTCTATTGTGTTTACCACGACGTTTGTAATCAGTCGAATTTCGACCCAGGAGTAGGGGTTTGTTTGAAAGGTCTGTGCATAACCGACAATTTATGGAAGAAACTTATTTGATTTTGAGCCCATGAACTTAGCTAGGGCACATCTTTTCCGATTAAAAAAAAAAATTAATCGAAAGGTCTACGAATGTCTCACATTTTATAAAAGAAACGTTTTTGATTAGAAATCCTAGGACTCAGCCAGGACCCTGAAACTGAGTTTCTACTAGGACCCAACATAAATCGGGCAAATCCTAACCGATCTTCTTGATTTTTTTTCTATTTGAGAGGTAGCTAAGTACCGAATTATATTCGAAAAGAAATTTGAGCCCGGTGCCTACGCTTATGGCTCAAATGGGCCTCAGGTCGGTCCTACGTTCGGCCCTAACCAAAAAATTTTTTTTTGCTATGTTGCAGAGCAAATTGAGGGAAACATTTTTGTCTATAGAAGCATGTGTCTGAGGCCTCTACTTAGGGCCGTAGGTCGGTCCTAAGGTCGGCCCTTGACAAAATTTTTTTTACTGTGTCGTAGATAAAATTAAGGGAAACATTTTCTTCTATGGAAGTATGTGTCCGAAGCATTTCTTTATGGCCCTAGGTCGGCCCCAGACAAAAAAAATCGTTTTTTGCTGTGTTGTGGAGAAAATTGAGGAAAATATTTTTCCAGGGCCTCTCCTGAGAGGAGCCCTAAGTCGGCTCTAGCCAAAAAAATGGTTTTTGTTATGTTTTAGGGAAAATTGAAGTGAATATCTTTGTCCATTTGGGGATTAATTTTGTGCCTCCTCGGCGATTTCCAATAAAATTTAATGTGGACATAATTTCATACATTTAAGAGTTAAGGTTAATATTTACTTAAATACGTTCGAGTCTTTTCGTAACATCAACTCCGTTTGCCACATCTATTCTGATACGTACGGGTCCCTTGCAAATGTTAAAGCATTAAGACCATTTTGCAAATTATACTAAAATCTTTCGAATTTCAAAATACAGTCACGGCAAAATGAATATTAGTTTTGTACTTATGCGCAGGTTTTTAACACCACAACGACCTGCGCATGACCGTAATTCTTGGAAAAGCCTTACAAAGTTAGAATGCCCCCAATTTTTTAGGAAATTCTCTAGCACCCAATTATTATTAAGAGTCAATTTGCGAATAGTTCAGGCGGCTTATATGAAAGTGAACTTTCATAACATTTAAGTTTATATTTGTGTAATAATGACTGATTGTTGTTTTTCAATCAGTAAATTACCCGAAGTCGACACCACTATTCGTTTTTATTTACTGGAGTTATTCTCAATATAAAATTTTTACGATTTTCTTACATGACCCTTCAAAGTTACTTCCAGAACCTGAATGACATGATAAAAGTCAGCTGTCTTCCGCTTCATAATTCTCAGAAAGGACCAAGGAATCGACTAAGCCGCCTCGCTTCGATATCTGGAACCACTTGTATTTTAATCACCTGAACTCTTCGCGAAATGACTCTTAAGTATAATAAATGACTCGGACATTTTAAATTATTGATTCCTAAAACTGCAACCATTGTTTTCATTCAAAATATTTATTTTGACGACATATTTATGTTTCATCTAATGTAGGCTGCGATCAATATTTAGCAGAAATTCAAGTTGAAATGCATAGAAAAATATGTTTATAAACGTGTGAAAGCTGTTCTGGAAACTACTTACTATGTGTAGATGTCGCTAGACTTGTTATCATTGATAAGTTCCCGTCACACGTATAACATAAAGGGACTAAAGAGGATTATCATGCACCCAAACCACACTTTTACGATTTTAATAAAAAGGATAACCATGCGCTCAAACCACACTTTTACGATTTAAAAGCAAGAATTAGGATAAAGTACCAAATGCCATTGAAAGCCCTTGAACGTGAAATGCTTTATCCTGGTTTCAAATCACACTGTTAGGTAAGGGAACAACATCACACTATTAAAAAAAGTAAAAGTTTATTCCTTTATTTAATGACAAGACTTTGGGATGACTTTTAGTGGGGACAAGAACAGAATATTTAAAAGTGTGAAGGGTATATGAGGTGAATCATACGAAAAAAGATTGTTCATGTCGGATGATTTACCGTAAATTTTACAATGTTAAAAAAGCTTATTGTTATGAGCTGCAGTTGTAGTTATTCATATTGATGCGATCATGGTGCACTCAAAACGAAAATAGTGTTCGAAAAATACGATACAAAGAAACGTTACAGAAACGATTTCAATTCTCAAGAAAACACGTCAATTCTCTGTGGCAAATAAATAAATGTTAATGTCTCAGATCTCATATACAAAGCAAGTAAAAGATATTCTTCTCCGCTCTATGGTTGGTTATTCTTTATGGTTTTGTTGTTATTTTTTTTTGTGGTTGTGCTGTTGTTATATTACTACTTATAATTGAAATTGTATTAAGTAATTGCTGTTAGAATAAACCGGTTTCAATATTTGAAGAAAAAGTATTATTCACATTTTACCATTCAACTTTTATTTGCTTATTGACATTCAGCATTCGGTGTGTCTAAACCACAAAGATATTACACATAAATTTGACTTAATACATTCGTATAAGTTGTTCAGATTTCCAATTCTTTTTCATCTAATTTATTAATTCTTTTATAAGCGCCTACATCCAATCAATGAACTTTGTTCATTTTTTTGAGACGCTCCAAGAAAAACGTCGTTGTTGTCAAGCTGGTAAAAAAGACAAATATGGGTCTATGTCTGTCCACCCATTAGAATCTACATATTTCCGATGTCAATTTTAAAACGTAGATGAATTATAATTGTAACTCGGATTGTAATTGGAACTTCTGTAAAACATTTACTTTCCACTATTCATGCAAGCTAGAAAGAGACCCACACGAAAAGCTAGGACTCGGCTCAACTCATTGAAGAGCTACAAAATAAAGAAATGGCCTGAATCCAATTATAGATCGAAGTAAATCTTTTCCAATTCGCGAAAAAAAATTAGACACTATTTCTGAAAGCTTATATTTTAAAGTCCCAACTGGGTAAGGGTGGGTCGTTAAATGCAAAATGTTTTTTTTTTTTAACTCTGGACCTAGTCTCATCGACGTATTTGATCATTTATAGCATTTTGGGTCAAAAGAAAAATTTTAAAAAGTCCTATGAAACTATGAAGTAGATTTAAAAACTCCTTTCGCGGAAGAATCTGAACTTAATATCCTTCAAAATGAGCCTAATTTATAAAAAAAAATTTACATTTACTATTTTTATAGTTTAAGTTTAAAAAATCTAAGAAAAATTGACATCCGCCGAACTATTTGCTCTCAAAAAAAATGTGTTTGCAACGAATTTCTCATTTTCTTTTGCTGTGCTGTTTTTCTTTAACCCTAAGGAACTCATAACAGCGAATTGCGGAAAAATTTACATCTTATATTAGCTCGTATTAGTCACGTAAACTGTCAAATTTTCAAAAAACTGCTTTGGACAAGCAATAGGGGGCTGTCCACAAATTACGTATGCGTTTTTTTTTACATTTTTGGCCCTGGCTCCCCCCCCCCCATACACTTCCGTTCGATTTTTGTCGTGTACGTACGATTTCCCATACAATTAAAAAAATATTTTAAAAAAATCTCTTTATTCGTCAGTGCCTGCGTCATATGCTCATCAATGGAAATTACAGGAATTTTTTTTAATTTCCTTTTGTTTTTTTTTTTTATTTCGGAAATCGACTCATCAGAATATTCCACGTCGTTACGTCGTTTATATTCAACCAGTCGGCTTCCTCTACATCGTCTCGGGCTACAATTGCCAACAGTTCGTTGGCTCGAAGAGCCCGATACGTCTCGGTCTTACTTTCGGAACGATTGTCTCCTTCTCATGTAAATGTTTTTTGTGTTCTTTCAGCCCCATCAGGCTCGCAAAGTACTTCCCACATTCGAAACACGTTCGCGAACTGATAATTTTCGACACTGAAGGGCAGTACACATTGTATGTACTTTGACACTTTCCGGCACAATGTCCTTAAAGAAAGTCGCGTGAAAAGCGACGCATAGTGGCAGTTTTCTTCACACGCTTTTTTCGCAGATGACACACCTTCATCGTTTTGTTCCAGAACAATCAGCGGAGGCATGAAGGTAAACGGAAAAATTGAAACAGGTTCCTTCGTAATTTGCCACAGCAATCTTCGTTTCGATATTTCACGATTTGTGTGAAATACTGACTCGTTTGAACGTGCTGGGATTTCCACCTTGCGTCCTTTTCTATCAGATCTTCAACATCGATTCTTTTATCGATTTCGATGATAATCCAGATTTCATAATGCAGAGATGTAATAGAAAATCTTTTAAATTTTTCGTCGACTCTCATGCATTTACGAATCCGTTAGTTGTCAACTTAAAATATTTCAAAAAAATGATTTTAAATAAATACATCAAATGGATGTTGTGATTCAGTTAATTTCTTCGTACGTACAACCGCGCTCGACCCA
>CM055406.1:33544963-33630424 GCA_029228625.1 Pseudolycoriella hygida | reverse complement strand
CGTACACTTCCATACGAATTTTGAGACCCCCTCCCCCCTAAGTGTGTACGTAATTTGTGGACAGCCCCTAACCGGACTTTTCAAAATTTTTCTTTTGACGCAAAATGCTATGAATGATCGAATACGTCGATGAAAATAGGTGCTGAGTAGAAAAAAAACATTTTTTTAAAAACAATTTCTTTAGATTAGATTAGAGTGCGAAATTGGGGATGTTCCAGCCGGACGCTAGAACAGGATCACAGATCTGTGATCCTTTGTCCCTAAATCCCAGAGCCTGAATATAAGTAAAACCTGCCAGCACCTGGATGCATGCAGCAAAGGCAGTAGCCATCGAAGATGGGTGTATCTTACTGACGGAGTAATTGAAACTTAAGGTGTACCCTGAGATAGGAGGTCAGAAAGGATGATCACCAGAAACAGAGGGATGACCACAAGTATTTTAAATTGTCTGCCCCATAGACATTTCATGCGGAATATTGCCCCTCGAAAACCAATATTGGAGTGCTACTGCTCTTCGTCTCCTTTTCTCGTTACAATTAAACTTGAGGCAATTTTTTTTTCTCATGTGGTCAATCTTATTTTGGTTCTTTACATTTTTTCGTTTTGACACTACTACTCGCCTACTCCTTTATAGAAAGAAGTGTGCGGGTCGACCTTTTTTTCCAAATGAGACCCGTACCTAACCAAAATAAAAATTCAAACCCGTACCCTAACCGAATCCGATCTAAAATGAAAATTTTAAACCCAACCCGAAACGAACTCGTATAAAAATCAACAAGCCAACCTGACCCCCTAAGCGAACCCGATCCGAAATAAAAAATTCAAACCCGAACCAAACCCGAAACCCTGAAGTTGAAGTCTTCCCCGAACCCGAAAAAAAAAGAAAATGAAAATCCGATCCAATCCGACCCAGCAAATTGATTCGGGTTCAGGTCGGGTCGGTTTTTTAGTTGAGTTTCATCTATCCTCTACTCCTCAGTCAATCCACAAAATGTTACATACCCCGATCAGATACAAAACCAGTACAGCACTATGCGAGTTTCTAAAAATTGTGAGCAGCACAAATACCGATAATAACTCAAAATTACACAATCCTATTTCTCGTACTTTGCACACCGGGAGCAAATAATAAATTATAACTAATTGATGTCGAACGCAAATTGTTAGTTCGAAATATTCTCTAAGAACATTCGTGGATGGGCCCTTAAATTACTAATGCGACCAACTATCGTTTAATGTATCATGTAATCATAGTCACACCTTGACTGTAATTGCGCGCTAACTCAGAGAAAATAATTATCCATGTACGTCCATTCTCCTCACATCACCTTTTTGCTTCTATAAGTTTAGAGTTACAATTACAGTCATTGAAAAGATTAGGCATCCCCAATTTGATTTAATTTAATCGAAGAAAAACGTAATGCGTGAGAAGACAACAAGGAAGACATTCGATAATTAAGTGTTTCATGTCTAATTTGGAGCTTAAAAAAAATGCATAGTTCCTTAATTAGAAGGCACTTGTTCAATTTGCTATTTAATTTTAATTCGATTCTACATGAAAAAGGTCATTTCAGGTTGAGAATTCACAAAATCTGTGGCTTGTGTTACTTTGCTACATTAAATTCTCATAATTTAAGAATAAAAAAACAATGAAACATTTTTGTTTCTGGTTGCGGCAACGACACGCAATGTTGGTTTACAAAAAACTTTAATAATTTGTATGTAATCCCATATTAATGTAACAACAAAAAGTTACACACTCAAGTTTTCTACATTCATACAAAAAGGTGAACTTAACACATTTTAAAAAGCGGTTGCTATTTGATCATTGAATTGGAATCAAAATATGAATAATTGATTGAGGCTTTACTTCCGTCCGCTCTGATAAAGTTTAAGGTTCTCTCAAACTGATTTTGACCAAAGCTTTTCTATAAATAAACAGACATGCTGCGCCCATTAATTATACCTCGAAGCAAAAAAAACATTGTATGAAAATAAATAAAAAGAAATTGTAATAAAGTGAACATCAAAACAAGAATCACTAGAGAAACTGAAACCAGAATGCATCTGTAACCTACATAATCCGGCTTAATAAATTAATGAACAAGTAAAGCATAAATTATTTAAATTTAACACTTAAATGTTCGTTTAGCGTAGGCTTTTGTATACCTCCTTCTCACTGCAAATATACAACAGCAACGGATTGAATGGATTTTTTTTAATTTCATATGAAATATTAATGCAGAATTAATTATAATACAAACATTGGTAAGCCATATTATGAGAACAATTCATTTAATTAACATTTATAGATTTAACGGTCTGCCGTACACCTTGATGGATCCACTGATCGGTAACTTAACTATCGACAAGACTTACACTCTATACTCAGATGAGGTGCTTTCGCTCTTCCAATCCTGTTTGGCATACGATTACTAATAAGATTTTATATTCACTTAGCAAAATAAACAAATGATTCACTTTTGAGAAGTGTGATCACATACAGCTCGAAATGAAATCATTGTTGCTACAAAAATAGTCAAATGAAAAAAAATTAGTTAAAGTCAGTTTCAGGTAAAGCATGTTATTGAGAATACAATTACATAGTGCGATTATTAGTCTGTGTTTTACCCGGTTGGAAACTTAATATGACATGAAAGCGAAACTCATGTAACTCAAGTTTGTTCCGATACATTGGTTTTATGCTCAGCTGGTTCACGAATATGATAAACCAGAATACTCTGTAGCTTGTAGGAATTGGGAAATTATTAATTTACGCGAAATGTCGTAGAGTTAACCTCAGAAAAACTATTTTTTCTTAGAAACATAAACAAAGACCCGTACGTATCAGAATAGATTTGGCAAACAGGATGGATGTTGCAAAAAGTCTCGAACGTATCTAAATATAGAAATGAACAAACGATCTGATGTTTTGTGCTCTTTAATAACTATAAGAATTTCAAAGATCCATAGAAATCTCCCAAGGTAATGTCAAATGCCCTATCGAAAGTACGTCTGAAACCATTGATTTTGACAACCGAAATGTTTTCCTCTACACCATATCACAAAGAGGACCAACCAATTTTTCTCCAAGATATCCTGAATCTATTTTCTCTATAATGGAATTCTCACCAAGTTTTCCTTTAGAAGCAAATTTCTAACTGCCATAGTTCTCGAGATATCCGTCATCCCTCACAATTCTAGATGTTGTTTTATTCCGGGATTTTGTCATTTTTTTCTAAACTCCTGAAAAATGTGTTCTCTAAAATTTTATTCTCTACAGTTTTGGCTTTGGAAGTGGAAGCAACTTTCTAACTGCCATGGTTTTAGAGATATGAGTCATCACTCACAATTCTAAAAGTGGCTGAATCCCGGGATTAGGTTATTTTCCCTTAAAACCCTGAAACACGTGTTCTCTAAAACTGTATTCTCTACAACTTTGCCTTTGGAAGCAACTTTCCAACTGCCATAGATCCAGAGATAAGATTCATCCCTGCCAATTCTAGAAGTGACTAAATCCCGGGATTATGTCGTTTTTCCTTAAAACAATGAAAAACACGTATTCTCCATTGTCTCTGTTCTCGTATTGTCTTTGGAAGCAATTTTCTAACTGTCATAGTTCTAGAGATATGAGTCATCCCTCCAAGCTGTAGAAGTGGTCTTATCCCAGGAATGGGTCGCCTTTCCCTAAAACCATGAAATAAATGTTTTCCGAAATTTTATGCTCTACAACTTGGCCTTTGGAAGGAACTTCCTTACTCTCATAGTTCTAGAGATATGTCTCATCCCTCCCAATTCTAGAAGTGGTCATATCTCAGGATTGGGCCATTTTTCCTTAAAACCGTGAAACACGTGTTACATAAAATTTCATTCTCTATAACTTTGCCTTTCACAGTAAATCTCTATATTGCATAGTTGAGCATCTTGTGAAGGCATGTCACTTTCAGGAAAAAAAGTGAGGAGTGATCGGTCGAGCCGTTTGGAAAAAAAGTGAGACGGACGGACGGACATTTTTTTTATTACTGATTCGTCATCTTTGGACAATAATAAATATATCCCCCCACCTCTTACCTCGATCTACCCCATGTTACAATAAAGTTGTTTGTAGTAAACGAGCATCTTTGTTCTGGGTTCGTGTCCAAAAAGAATTAATTTATTCATTACTATGGTGAGGGTCGTGTAACATATCGTAAGGTTCAAAACAATTGTCTTATTTTGCCGCCTCCGATTCAATGTCATTTGTGGTTGTTGTGTTGCTTACATTCGACGAAGGGGGTAGCAAAATTTTTAAGTCGATCAGCAGTACAAAAAAATTTAAAATGCATGAGCACAACTCTGTTAATTTTTGCAAAATGTAAAAGACTTCCTTTAACAGAGTGTATGGTTACAAGGCCCACTTGCTGCAATTGCTGGATAGTTTTGATTTTTCATTCCTACCTACGCCAAACCATCAATTCATTTCTTGATCAAAAAGCGTCTTCGAAAGAAAATTAGCTCTGAGTTTTCATGCGCACTAAGGCGATGGAAACTTTAGTCACATTTCCTCCAAAGAAAATTGGTACTGAATTCCATTTGCTAATCCCTTTAAAACATTGTAATAGTCCCTCAATAGATTTTCTCTCCCTAATTTAAATTCTTAGATCCTAAAAGCGGAACGGAAATAGCTTTCAGGACGTGTTTTGCGTTAGTTTAACTGCTTAATTAAGTTAATCTTGTATCATAGGTATCACAACAATTTCAAACCTGAGCGACATGTACACTCACGGAAATATATTTTTGCATTAATAGAATTTTGTACTTCTGCGCAGCTTTTTAACACTTGCGCAGAAGTACAAAATTCTACATAACTTTAAAAGAAACCATTTCAGGATTATTTAATATTTAAATTTTAAACGAGTTTTTGTGAACATGTGAAACAAATCATCAAAAAATTACCTGAGAATTAGACTTTAATTCTAGAAAAAAGTAATTACCAACACCTAAAAATTGTGTAAAAGTCACAAGCTGAGAATAATTTAATAATGAATAGATTTTAAGTTTTACATGATGTTTTCCTCGTAAAGTACATGCTACATAAACAAAAAACATTGTTATTTTTAATTCTGAAAATGTATACATAATTTCTCATAATTTGCATAAAAATTATGTGAGCTAATTTAGTATGTGATGTCTCACTACAATTACCAGAAGCCTGTCGTGTTAAAAAACTATTTGTTTCATTTCAACGACAAAGATTTTTGGCATGCAGTTAATGCAATGGCTGTTTTATAAGAAAAAAAACTATGAAATTATTGCAACAAATGAACTCTTTCGTAAGAGTTTGATCAATGAAAAATTTATTAGGAGTTTGCTGGTAACACAATAATGATTTCAAAGTCGGGGAAGTAGAGTTGATGTTGAGTCGAATGCTGAAATCTAAGCGAAATGTATAGCTCTGCAGTACACTTTATACCTAAAACAGATTTAAAAACGAAGCAGTTCAGGCTTGTTTCGAGGCTTAATTCACCGAAAGTCGCAATGACTCCTGATATCGAAGTCCCAATGTCGAATGTCGTGTCTTTTATTTCCAACCCCTACAATGGTCTTACATTAAGAGTATGAACTTGACGCGATTTTCATATCAGAGATACGAAGTTTGTATGTGCTATGATTATAAGTGTAATTCCACGGTCATGTAGATTATATACTTCACAGCGATGCACAATTAGAATGACCCGCTTATCAAAAAGACAATTTTTTCTAATTGTGCATCGCCGTAATTTACTAACTTCATTCCGAAATTTTCATTCAAAGTGACCTAACCGATTTCAACAAACTTTTGTTCGGTTGAAACAAGCAAATATTATAGAGCCTTAGCAAACCGGATTACTGAGTTGCAAGAGCATACACCTCAGACAAGATGTGAGGTTGCATCTGTTCTGGGAAGTTAAATCTCAGATGATATGAGATGTTCCGAGCCCGCTACGCCCTAGACACACCAGACGATGTGAGATGTACATTTTGGACCATGAAGGGTTACAACATATGAGATGTACTTCTTAACTTCGTTTCACTGAACGGTTTTTTTTCGATTAAATGTAATTGATACGAAGTGATGACTAAATAACAGCGTCATCTTTAGCGTAATTTAAATGTCACAATAAATATGACATGAACCATATAAAATGCAATGCTCTGTTTATTTTCCATCAAAATTATTTTTTGTGACACTAACAATGAACACGAACAAAGGGTAATTGAACGACCTGAAGCCAAGGATGAGCTGATAGTTGATAAATATGAAGATTTTCAGTTAAATACCGCAATGCAATGTCGGATTTACCGACTAGAAGCACGTAAGTTGAAAGATTTTGAGCAGTAGGTCAACAAAATATATCCATTACACAAAATGAGAGGCGAAATGAATCAGAAAATCATGTTTTAACAACTGCGAAACTTTCGTTTATTGTGTATTTGAAACGTGACTTTAATATGGTTAGCAATCGAATTTTAAAAATGAAATGTTTCCTATAAAATGCTTTTTAACATAACAAAAATTCAATTTTCTGCTAATTATTTATTTTGTCATGTCATTACAATAGAATAATTATGTTCAAATACACTCATTTGTCACAAATCAGGCAGACAATTTATTTAAATAAATCCAATCGATTGAAAAAAAAAACAATAAATCAGTTTGTTGAAAAGAGTGTAACTTTTTTATTGCAATCAGGCATGTAATTAGCCGTTTATATCCCCGAACGTAGAAGTGTAATGGATATGTTATAGTCGAGTTTTATTCAAACTAAGAGGGGAAGTTTTCTCGAATCGATTCCGTAGCCCAAAGTAGCACAAAATATATTTATTGGCCCCAAAATATATTTTTCTGTATACGTGAGATTCTATTGGTTGTAAGGGAAAATATTTTCCCATCACTTGGGACGAAAAGTTGGTTTCCGCGGTATGTGCACCAACACACTCTCACTATTACAGAAAAATATCTTTCAAAATACCCCAATACACACTCGATGCGTACTTTTCGCTTGGGCTTCGCCCGCGCGTACGTACACATCTCGTGTGTATTGGGGTATGTTGAAATATACTATTTTTGGTTTTTTAAAAGAAACTTGTCGGCGGTAAAAATCCACTTCATTTTTTTAAATTTTGTACTTTAAAGCGTCGTCAGTGCTATCTATTTTGCGCAATGCTTCCAAATTTATTGTTCCCGCACGATGAATTTGATGGAGAAATGAGTTGCATTCAATTTTTTTTTGTGCAAGCATGTCATGTGAATTTTCTTCAGAATTTGTTACTTCGAATTTTCCCAAAATAACATGCTTACATCCCTGTGAAAAATCAATCGAATTGGGTACCGTTGGAAAGCCTTTACAGGAAACATTGGGCAAAATAGGCGAAGTACAAAAATTGAAAAAAATGAAGACGGAATCGACTCACATCACAGTAATACTACATAACGACTCGCGCGATTAGACATATCTACCTTTTTGTGTGTGCTAATAAGCAAAAAACATATTTTGTTTAGATCCTAAACCACATAAGGTAATTTCACATTTTAATAATTCATACTGCGTTTTTTAATTAAAAAAATGTTTGTTAATACGCTCGTTAATCCATGGCGAATTCTTTACAATATTTTTGTAATAATATTTAAAATCCTATAATCATAGCACAAATCTTAGTGCCGGAAATGACTGTACGGGATGTACAGAATCTCGTAATTATCATAAGTATAACCAATTTGAACATTGTTTCTAACTAAACCAAACAAAAAGTTAATATTTATTTCGAAAGATGTTTAAATCTTCATTTAATGATTAACGATAACCAAGTTGTTATAACCATAATAATTTTGAAATGAAAATAAAATTTACCAAAATTACAAGCATGCGTGTAATAGATGAGTGATGAGTAATGTTGTAACCAGAGGCGCCGGATTTCAAAGATTTTGTTCTTTTATTGTATTTCTTACTATTACACATTAGCATCGTTCCAAATGTGCCTAATGAGCATAAAAAGTCTTTCATCGAAATTTTTGTATTAATGCCACCAGTTCTAATTTATCTACTCTAGGAATGCTCGAACAGTAATTTTCCTAACGCATGTGAGAACACTTTTTCAACATGTATGCAGTTGTAGCAGGAGTCGGTATAGAGTTCTGGTGTCACAACAGCTAAAAAGGCTTTGTGTATATGTCAGAAACAATATAGAACTTTTTAGTTCTGCGAAATCGGGTACTTTCCGTAACTAAAAAACCCAGTTACGAAAACAGTTTTTTTGTCACTACTTTTGAGTTGTGAAATTTTTTTTGTCACAAGTTGCGAAATAGTTATTTATGCAAGTAGTTGCGAAGTGGAGTTGTTTTTGTCACTAGATGTGGAGTTATCGAACGAGCGAAGCGAGTTGGATAACCACATCGTGTGATAAAAACAACCAATTTCGCAACGTGTTTTATATAAGACTTTATGCAACTAGTGAAACGTGAACTTTTGAACTTTTTATCACTAGTGACAAAAAATTTTTTTTTGTCATCCAAATGAGTGATGAAAAGTTACTTTTTGTCACTTGTGACAAAGAGTAATTTTTTATCACTCAAATGAACTTTTTATCACTAGTGATAAAAAGTAAAACCAGTTATAAAACGACCTCTCTAATGTCACCGAAAGTGACCGAAAGTTCACTTTTCACAACGGCGTTGCATAAACAGTTTTTCTTTCGCTGTGACAAACGAAATTGCATGAAACGTACTATGAAACACGTTACTAAAAGTGGGCGTTTTCGTCACACTACGTGATTTCTTGTGACATCTAGTGACAACAGCACCTTTGTTTCGTAACTCGTTGCATAAATTACTATTTGATAACGAGGCAATTTTATCATTTTCATTACAGCACTAGTGCTGTAACAAATATTTAAAAATTCATTACATCAAAAAAAAATTGCTGATGTTCAAGTCAAAAACTTGCTTTTTAGTCACTTTTCACAACTTCTCATCCTAATCTTTCTCTTGAATTCTGTGATGACCAGATGAGTCACGCTTGCCTCACATATTTTATAACTTTGTTACTAATTTTTTATCATTATCACAAAGGCGTGTTAGTTATGGCAACTTAAGCCTACATTCAAGACAGAGAAATTTACATGCACATCACTCAGACCTATTTACATAGTCACCCCTCACCACACAAGAAGTAGGCTCTCACTGGCAACTTTGATAGTAAACAGATGCAAATGGAATACGATTATCAAAAGTTTAATCTAAAGTCACTTTCATTTTCAAAATAACGAAAAGAATAATTAGAATTTAGTAATTAATTTATTAGTGTTGAACACAAGGACCACACCGCGCCCCCGGATAGCCCGAAAGGATTTCTTCTATACATTTTAAAGCTATTGCGGGATTGCAATCATTTCTGCGAAACGTTCTTCTTATCCCTCGTGTAAAAAATTTTATGAGCAAACAAACAAAACACTTAGCGAACTAATTGAGTGGTGGTATGTACAAGTAATTAACTAACTGACAGGTGGGAAATAAATAAGGGAAATAATAATGGTTAAAAGTGAGCCTCAAAAGGTTATTTCTGGGCCTAAATTCTGTGAGGAAATCTGACGATAATTGTCCGTCTGCACATAAAAAAATTTTACTTCTCTAGGTAATGTGAATTAGACGCTACTGTTTATAAAAAAGTGCAACTACCTACCGAAATTTCGGATTAATCAGGACAAAATTAGCCACCACACAGTGCCTAAAATAACATATATTGGAGGAGGAAATGTGCATCGGACGCCCACAGTCGTCCTCCAACGCCCTTTTCGTCCTTCCCAGCCTCGTTTTAGAAATTCTACTCAGATATCGATCAAGAATACAAAAATCGCATGAAAAATGTGAAGAATGATCGGTCAACCGGACACTTCTTGGTGCTTTCTTAGTAGCGACCGACACCAACAAGTAACATAAAAACTGTATCGCGACGGTTAATCGACGGAACATCATCTTCTGACCGTGCGTGCAAATAGTGTAATATACTGCTACCTACCTAGGATACCGGGAACGGGAAGTTTTTCCGCCAAAAAATCGGATACCGGGAAATCCATTTGAAAGGAAAGCGAAAACGAACGGGAAGAAAGAATTGCCAGGGAATTACAACAAAGGGGAAAAAGGCAAGGAAGATAAGGAAGAAAAATGGTGCAAAGATGTCAAAGGATCCAGAAGTGGAAAATGATTAAGAAATGGGAAATGGCTGTAAAACGGAAAATAACTGAAAAACGAGAAATTATTAAGAAACGCGAAGTGTCTCCACACTGAGTTTGAGTTCGAAACATGAAAAAATTTTGCTCGCTTCGCTCACAATTTCTTTTAAAAAGATTAATGGGTCGACGGAAGCATGCGGAACGTAGAAAGCATATGAGGCAGGCGTTCATACAAAGCGCTTCTTCCCGAAGCCCGACGCGAAATGGGCGAATGACCTGCTAAATAGAGACCAAGTCGTATTTGGAGAGTAGTAGAGGCGACCACTGGACACTGTGGGCTAAACCGACACCTGAATAGACTACGGCTGTCGGAAGTCCCTCTTGCGGATTAGAAGAAGAAACGGGCAAACACGTGATATGTGATTGCTCCCAATTCCTCCAAACTAGACGCACAGACTTCGTTGTGAGACAATCTGAAGCTATCAAACTTGGACCTGCTAATTTAGACTGAAAGAATGCGATTTTGTTTTGTCTCTCTGTGAAAGTCCTCCCCAGTGGAAATTATTAATTTTAGGCTCTACCCCACAAATAAAATTTTTAACAGCGAGAGAGAGAGAGAGAGAAAGTTGACGAACCATGGAGGAATATTGAATTAGACCTCGAGGATGTGAGCATCAAACTATTTAGAGATCATGAAAGTAGAGTTCATTCTTTTCACTCTGTGAGCATCGAAATTTAATTTGCTGACGCTGTAAAATGTATGTCTCAAATACAATTTCGGCAATTTACAATCGGCTAATTTCACCTCAGTATCTCCTTAAACTGGTGAGCAACATTAGTAAAATTGGAATAAAAAAATTCATTTAACGTACTTTCCCATACTCTCTCTCTTTTACTCTCTGTAGGTTATGTTTATTAAAGACGAGACTATTACTGGACTGATTCAATATATTATTTATTTGCATTAACAAACGCATCAATCATCTCAAAAGAAATGCTTAAGAGAATTACTTATTGGCTCATGTTTAACACATTTTCCATTAAATAAAATTGAAGAAAGTTATCTGGAGCAAGGTATTTGCATAACGTCTTGTTAATGCGTAAGGCAATAAATTTCCTTAGCTCAAAAATTGATAAGAATTTCATTTCAAATATTTGTCCAATGCTTTGGTGGTCGTTCGGAAGTTCGTCAACCAGTTATGAGCTGAACACTGTGCAACAGCATAACAATTTTTCTTTGACTATGTAACAGCAGGTTAGAGAGAATACCTTGAGTTTTTATAATTATTGCTCTCAGGCAATTAAAGATCATTATTAACAATTGCTGCACAAATTAACATAATTTTGACATGGAACGTTTTTGATCCGAAAATTGAATATAATTAAAATATAATTTGATTCAAAAATATTAACTTGGCTAACTCAATTTCGAAATGACTTTATAGACCAAGGACAGGAATTCTATTTGCTTTATGAAAATGTGCAATGAGTGTGCGTGGTATACCGATAATATCTCCAACAAATCTCTTACACAAATATACTGAACTATGAGATCATGTACGCAATCATTGGCATTTCATGTTTCTCTTTTGTTTATTTCCAGGTGTCATCAGCTTAGAAAGTGCTTTTAATTTGGATTCAATTTATTTTCCATAAAAACATCGGTTGAAACATCATGACTTCTGAACGTTCAATTCCACACCTTCGAGATATTTTCGGCTTAAACGGCTACACATCATCGCACAACCAAAATGTAAATAATCCAAATAACGTCATCGATCCATATGGCCATCAGCAACAGGAAGTGGCTTTGTCAGCGAAAAAACAATCTCGAAAAAAACGTGAAAACAGTAAAACACTCACCGGCGATGTGAAAACATTGGAAAGACACTTGAGTATGAAAAAGACGATTCGAAAAAAAATCATGCGTGATTTGCAGCAAGCATTTGTTGACGATCCCAACGAATTTAAAGTGGAAAATAAAAATTCGGAACATTTGAAGGCTGAACTAAATTTGGAAGCGTTGAGATTTGGTGAAAATCCAGCGAAAAAATCCGATAACTTTTTGGTTATGTTGAGAGGTGATCAGAAAAGTGGTTACGATTATTCCAGTAACAGCGCCCAAAGTAGGGGATATGATTATGATTCGCCACCACAGCCAGCAGAAAAACAAAGTTTCTGGAAACGTTTTACGTTAAAAAACAAGGCGAAGCGATAATTACTTTCAGTTTTGCGAGAGAAAGGTTGCAGCGTATACCTTTTTTTCTATATCTTCGTATCAGTGTGCGGTGAATGGTTAACAATTTGGATTTGCATTGTGGACATAGGGAATATACCTACATGAAGCAGCAGAGTAAATAATTAAAAATGGGGCTGTTCACAAATGACGTACGGTTTTTCAGCGATTTGTCCCGTGTAAATGGTTCTTGATACACTTGTTAAATGCGTAAGCGCATGCGTTCAATATCACATTGTTATTTTTAGCGACGTTTTTATTTTTCGGAGAATTATGCATCGAAACATCGACAATTTGGTCATTTGTGGCAGCTTCCACAGCAGCTTTGATCGTGTTGAGCCTTGTTGATCCTTGCTACTTGTACATCCGTTTTAAAGGTTTTTCCATCGGATGATTGTAGACGAATCAATTTCTTGATTCTCATGATTTCTGATACAAAAAACTTTGCTTGCGTTGCCAAAGCACTACAAACGACTACCTACTACCTACCTACTATTTACTAGTAGAAATATAGTTCGAGTCGAAGGACACCATGCCGTTCGTAAGGAATGATAGAAAAATGGTTCATTAGAGATTTTTTACACCAGCAAATTTATTCGTTTTCATCAGCAAAAATTTCTTTTCTTCCAGCAAAGTTGTTTTTTGTTCAGAAAATTTATTCTTTTATAGTAGAGCCCCAGGTAGGTATTAGTAAGATTATGGCCGCGTGCAGGGCGTTTTATTACAAGAGTTTTGTAGATACTAAAAGGGAGTAATTTTGCTGAAAAATTTAATTAATTTTGGTGGTAAAATAGAAAAATTTTTCTGAAAAAAAAAACATTTAATTTACTGGTCTTAAAATGAAATCTGCTGGATAAAGCAATAAATTTTCTGGTCGAAAAGAATAATTTTGCTGGCCAAAGAATAATTTTGCTGGTCGAAAAATAAATGCCAATTCGAATTCCGCAGCTGCATTTACTTAAAATAATCGAATATTAGTACCAAGTACAAGGACATTCATTTTGTCGCTTCATATTATGAATTTCCTCATAAAATGTTGACATAAGCCGATGCCGCACCGGACCAGAAAATAACCAGAGACGATCCAGGCATTCCCAGAACGTAGCTCTCAACAGCATCTCGTTCCGTAGCATTACAACCGCTTACATTCATTTATACTTTTACATGCATTCGTATACAAGTGCGATAATAAACCATTTACACGGAAGATATTGTAATTTAAAATATGAGATGAAGTCAGCGCTAATGGATGAAATTTAAGCAATAAGTTTTTGGCAATAAATAATTATAATTTTTCTTCAACTCCAAATCGTTTGTATAATTTATTACGTGCTTTTGGAGGTTAACGACAATAAGTGTTTAATTAAAATGTATGAAAACAAATCTACTGTGATAAACAATTGAAAAAAAAATGAAAAATGGTTTTGTTATTAGAGAAAGTTTTATATTCGTTGTTTGGTCGAATAAGCGAAAAGGATTAGGCTTTTCGTTAGGTATAATGTGCTCGATAAATTACAATTAAATATTAGAAATTAAGAGAAAAAATCTTACACTTACTGTTGATTCAAAGGTTAATGGATTGCGATTGCACTCTGGAAAAGAATATCGTTCTATATAAGAATATTGATGACGGACATCCAGCTATGTTCCAGCTGGTTTAGTACGTAAACGAACAGTTATAGCTCGTCCAAAATGAAATTGATACGAAAAAAAATGTTTTATTTAAAACAAAAGATTTGTACATTTCTTATGAACTTCATTTTGGACAAGCTGTATATTGAAGAAAGTTTGAGTGTCTACATATGGAAACATCCATAAATTCCTACATAAAGCCTTGGATATTGCCATTTCCGAGGATTTATAGCGGTATTTATGGAGCTTCCTGCAAGACTAAAATGTTACTTCCATGAGATGTTCCAACATATTAGAGTGACTTATTCATCGAAGATTCGATTATAAAAATATACTTTAACATGAAATCCGAATAGTTTCGTTTTTGTTATTATTTCTTCTCTTTGTTCATAAGCAAAAAAATTTGTTTAAATTAATTTTTTATTAATTCACTGTGGATTTAATTTCTAAATGTTACACTTTGATTTATGTCAATAAGAAATGTCAAAGTGTAACATTTCGAAATCACGTCCACTGTAGAAATCCCATATGATTTCTATACAAAATACATTTAAAAAAATTAGATAAGATTGAGTTTATTAATTTTAGTAATTTTGTGTATATTGTTGCGGTAATAAACAAATTCAATAATTTCAAAAAAAAATTGTTTTTATATTCCGGCCAAATATGATAATAGATGAAGCTGTAGGGTCAACGAACGTAGCGACGCAACACCTGTTTTCATTTTTCTGGTTTTCCTGTAGCATCTGCCCATTTGAACAAATGAATAAGCTGCCGATTACGCAATGGAGCTTTTTCCACAAGAAAATATCCATCATGTGAATAAAACTCCCACTATAAAGTGAGGTGCGAGTTGTCCAAAAAGCCCGTGTCGCTCATATTTTGGGTTAAAAGCGATTGAATTGATGATCATTGTAGAGAGGTAGAAGACAAAGTTATTTCACCATTTTGGCATGCTGAGAAGAGCTGGTATTGGTCAGAGGAGCCGCCGTTGCTTCAATTACGTCCAAAAAAATATCATGAATTCTTTGAACCTTTGCTGATATGAGAAAATTATAAAAACTAGAAAATGTATGTAAGTGGCGCTGGGAACTACATTATCGCCCAAAATTATTTTCGACAATTTTAGCAATGTACGTGTCGAGGAAGGTATATGTCTCACAAATTGATGTCGTACTTTGTTCTGAAAATCTTCGAACCAGCAAGCAATTATGGTTCGTTCATGCATTAAGTTGATCTTTCCTCTAGTGCATGAACCTACTATGTGTTAAATCCGAAGTACACAGCCTTCAGAATTTTTCTATTTTTCTCATATCAGCAAAGGTACAAAGAATTCATGATATTTTTAGACCTGCACGAAGTCCCTTAGATCTATAGGTCGGTGCGGCACGGGAGGGTTTCCCCAAATTGCCATTTCGGCGATTTCCAATGACTTTGATCTAATAAAATTGTATGACATTCCTTAATATTCTATAGAATTTTAGTTTTGCAACAGTTATTCTTTTCCAATGTCTATTCTGATACGTGCGGGTTGACTTGCACTAGCGATATGTTTTTCGACGAAATTGAAGCAAAATTGGATTTTATAGAGCCAACAGAAGTTTTAGACAACGGCAGCTCCTCTGACCAATCTTGGCCGCTCTCAGCATGCGAACATAGTGAAATAACTTTGTCTTTTACCACTCTACAATAATCAACAATCCAATCGCTTTTATTCCAAAATATGAGCGAAAGGACAACTCATCAATCAGGAAATTTACTAGCGACGATTTTTGAGCCGAAATGCGCCGCCGCCGATAAAAAAATTGACTCGCGCTGAAGTCAGCCGCCAGTAAAAATTCTCAGCCGATGTAAGCCGCCGCCGACAGCTTAAACAATTTTAATCGCCGCCGCCGAAAAAAAGTGGACCGACGCACGGGTCTAGTATAAACTCAAAGCTTTATTCCGTTCAGTCCGCCCTGGTATTGTCATCCATCAAGAGTTATGTTTATGTCATCTTTTGGGAATCCGATGAAGTTACAACAGAGAAATACACTTGGTCACAACAAGCTAGAAGACAGTTGACTGAACCATAACAACCATTTACTCGACCTACCTCTTTCGTAAAGCCGTCATTGCAATGTTTTATCGCTCTGATGTCACATCGGATCTGCCATCATAGATTTCTGTCTCTTTTACCAATAACTCATCAGATTTTTTGTCAGTTAGGGCCGACCATTTCTAATCGATGCACTGCACGCAGGTCTCGGTCCGTGCTACCCAGTCATCATTAAAACCTTTTAAGAAGCCCTTTCTAGAACGTCTTCCCCACCAAAACACTGGCTGGACAGTTGTGCACCTGGCATATGACCCGAACTCCTACCTTCCGTTCATATGCTGTCAGGTGCTGTCCATCTACCCAGCTCAGGTCTAGTCTTATTCTGCACATTGCATGTATTTCCTGTTCGCGTATCGACTTATACGAAACCGAGCCACGTACCATCCAGATTGCAGGCCCTGCTCAAGAACCGGCAATCTGGCATTGAATAAAATCCAGGTATAGTACTATGAACTTTATGAAACCGTTAGACTTTCCTATTTGGGTCTCCACCAAACCAGTGCTGCGCCGAGTTTCATAACTACCCTGCGGTCTGCCATCACTCATCCACCAGTGGACCTCGGCCTCCCTGTAGCGCCATAAGCTTTCGCTCATTGAAATAGTCAAATGTAACTATCGAACCATTTACTTTACTTTATAGGCGCTACAGCCACTTGTGGGCCTTGGCCTAGTCGAGAGCATCTTCTTCCCAGCTCTCGTAGATCGAATTCGACTCTATCAATCTATCTCATTTTCGGTCCATCAACTCTTCTTCGACCTTCAGGACTGTTTCGGAATAATGTCAATGAGGCTCTGTTTTCCTCCATACGTTCTACATGTCCTGCCTGTAAGCCTCGAGTTCCCCGAAGGTTTTAGATTTATCAGTTTGGGACGACCTATTGTTGGTCTTGAAACACAGATCCTGGGATCCTTTGTTCCTTTTCCCGTTCATCATATAAATCATTATGTGAGCCTTCCTGTCGCTTCTAAGAACCGGTCCAAAATGACAGGTCCACATTTGATAGCCTCAGATGGTCTCACAGTGAAATTCCCAAGAATCCTGCGTCTCATTTGGAGGAATTTAGGGCAATCACATATCACGTGTATGCCCGTTTCCTCTTCTAATCCGCAAGAACATCTTGGGGTCTCCGACAACCGCATCTTATTCAGGTGTTGGTTCAGCCCACAATGCCCAGTGGTCGCCCCTACTACCCTTCTGATACGATCACGGTCCATTTTGATAAGGTCCTTGGCCCATCTTTCATCAGGTTTCGGGAAGAATCGCTTCGTATGCGCGCCTCCTACATACGCTTCCCAGCGTTCTGCGTGTCTCCGTCGCACCCAGTTGCTTAATGCATCATTGCATAGTGCCTGGGGTATTGGTAGACGTGGCTCCACTCCGCTTGTTGTGGTAGCGGAGCCCACCCTAGCTAGCTCATCTGACCTTTCGTTTCCCTCCACGCCCGAGTGTCCAGGTACCCAAACCAAGGTAATCTGATTACTCAGTCCCATGTAGTTTAGATAATCCTTTCCTTCTTTCATCAGCTTGGAGGTCGAGGTGGGTGACATGAGCGCCCTAATCATCTCTTTACTGTCGGAACAGATAAAGATCTCTCTTCCCTGCGTCCCCGCCGGCAGTGATTCTTGAGCTCCCATGAGAGCTGCGTAGACCTCTGCCTGGAGGACACTGGAAGTTTTGCCCAAATGGAACCAACTGCCATGTGCAGTGTCTGGATCGTATATTTCAGCCCCTGCTTTTTCTACGGCCTTGGATCCATCAGTGAAAAACATTTTCGCATTTCTAGGCAAACAGGTTGGCCACCCATCTAGCCATTCTTGCCTGCTCGGAAATATCGCTTCAAAACGTCTAGTGAAGTCAGTTACTGGCGCCATCCGGTCCCTCGGCATGTCAAAAATCGGGTCCGAAACAACGTCCCTAATTCTGCCATGCCCTACACGGAAGTACGGGGCCCATAATCCTGACTGCTCTATCCTATCCGCAGTGGCGAAAGCTCTGGCCTTAATTACTAAGTCCAAAGGCGGTATCGCTAACAGCGTTTCCAAGGCCGCGGTGGCCGTGGTCTTCATAGCTCCAGTTATGCTTATGCACACTAGCCTTTGTATCCCCGAAGGTTGCTCGATTGTTGAAGGGTTTTCTTCCTGTTCTCCATCTTTCGTTGCATTAACTTTTCCACATTTCAGCTTACGCGTACTATGTGTCCCAACCAGGTCGCCAGCCTCGACTAGGACTTGGACTTGGACCAGACTACGACTTGGACGTAAAGAGAACACTTGGCGGGTGGACAGTTACACGTCTGGCTGTAAGACCCATTACTGCATACATTCAAACGCTACCCTATCTACCTGCCCAATCGCCACATTCAAGGCAAAATCATCTGGTCCACAAACCGAGTTGAAGGTTGGGCCGGCAGGTAATACGAGGCAACAGAGTATCAGAGCTTTGACATAACAGCTGAGTAGGACGACAGTTAGGCAAAGCAATGCTTCAGTCGTGCGACTGTCTTCACAAATATTTGGTGAGTGATAGGGTGACATGAAAGTGGTATGGTTCATCCTTTAGGAATGTAACATAAATAGCCATAAGGTTATATTGTGCTTGCAACACATTGCTTACTTCACATTGGAAGTCGTTATTTCCGGGTCCATTTTGTACGTTCCCGGAGAGCAGACCAAATGCAATTTAACTCGAAATAAAATCTATGAAACAGAAAATTGTAAATTCGCTTCGATGTTTTCACTTGGTCAAGGCACTGCTGAAAAAATATTTTGAACTATTTAAAGTATTTAAACCACATCACCATTTAAAGTTTATTTATTTATTTTTGTAGTCATAAGACTTTACAGGTAATTTCATACTAAATGAAGAGTCAGTTCTGTTGCCATTTCCATGTAGACTTAGTAGACAAACAAGTACAGCAACGAGTGTATTTCGATTAGATTATACGATATTTGAAATAGTAATACACAGAAACCTCGGAAAAGTTAATTCTCAGAAAAGTTAATCCTTCGGAAAAGTTAATCGACTTTTAATTAACTCTCACGTAATTTGTTGAAGAAATAAATAATTTTTTGCTAAACCTCGCCATATCCCAAGTAACAATTTGAAAACCAATAACTTATGGGTTAAAATGACGTCATTATAATGTTGTCAGGATTGTTATTTAAAAGTCATTGCCCAGTTTTAAAAAGACCTAAGTTATTTAACCGTAAAATGACGGCTTTTTAACAAAAAAGCTTTTCGAAGGAAACTTATTGCTCGAATAACGGTCTGTTGACGGTTAAATAACTTAGGTCTTTTTATAACTGCGCAGTGACCTTTAAATAACGGTCCTGGCAATGTTATAATGACGATATTTTAACCAATAATTTTTTGGTTTTCAAATTGTAACTTGGGATAGTTTTTATGGCAAACTGTATAACGCCGCTCTGGCTAAGCTCATCTGTCATACACATAAAGGGACTACACATAATTTTGTCACTTGCAATTTTTTTCTGGGTACTAAATTAAGCATCGCTAATCTCCTCGAAATGTGTTCGAACATTGTTAAAGGCTACATTAACAAAGACAAGAAACAGGTCAAGTAACTTGTTAGTACTTTAAGCGGATCAATAAAAATTAATTTTTAAAATGCGATTTTGCCTATTTTTATCGATTTTGAAAAACCCTTGGAAAAGTTAATTTTTCGGAAAAGTCAATCACTTCTGGCCGATTTTAATTAACTTTTGCGAGGTTTCTCTGTATCTAAACAAATCGGTCTTCATTACTCATCATCGATATTCAGATTCTCCATCTCTTCAGCATCCAGTTCTTCTCCGCTTTCATCCGAAGCTTCCATGAATTCCTCTTCTTCAGATAAAGTGTAAGTCGAATCTGGATTCCAAATTTGGCACTGAAAGATTGCATGAAAAATCTTATCGACTTCCTCGGTGTCGGATGGAATCAAGCATATTTCAACAATGCTTGGCCTGTTCGCTTCATCATCCTCCTCGTAATTCCCCTCGTCGACATCACTGTCTTTACTCGAATATCGATCTAAAACACCTGGCCGTAATAAATCATAGTCCAACAGGAAATATACACATTTAACGGGGTCCTTTGAAATCGTATGTAAATTGATTACAACCCACGGTATTGAAATACCATCATTTCGTACGTCACCTTGCCAATGCAGATATTTGTTTGTTATGTACAAATTTCCAGCGCTGAGTAGCGTATTATTTATTTTCAATTTTACGTTAGATGCCTTATAAAATACGCCATATGCTGGGATGCAAATTGGTGAAATTGTGATCATATTTGTTTTTGTATTGAGTAATTACTGGAATTATTAAAAAATTTACTTTCAGTCTATTTAACGACACACAACAAACCGGCGAATTCAACAACTTGATGTTACACTACTACACTGTTAACATTACAAATGCTATAATGACGGACTAGGCCAGAGAGATGATATGGAGCGAAGATTTTGTTTCGATAAAAACCCAGATAAAACGCCAAATTGTGCCCGCTGATGACATACAGCAGTAACTTTCTTTTTATTGTACATACGTTTCACTTGAAATTAGATTTTTCAACTATTTTACCATCTGTCAGAAAGAGCAATCAAATTCAAACGCAGCCAACAATTTACTTAACTTTGTTACATTCTCTCTTTTGAAATAAAAAATCAAACTCATTATCGATTTCATTTACTTAATATTGATTAAGAATTGAGAGAAAGAGAGTACGTTTCAATGCTGAGGTTGAAAATGATTCGTACTTTGAATAAAACTTCGCGTTGCATTTTCTTTGGCTTTCTTTCTACAATATGATGACTTTGAAAATTAGTCTTAAAATGATGTCAATTTTGAACGTCACCCTGTGAATTTCGAAGATATGTATATTTTTTATACTTCTTGCACTGATTGCTGTCAAATAAGTGTGTCTTGTTTACTCTCATGTGTCATCACGCGTGATGGATTTTAAAGGCATTTAAAATGAATTTTTTGTTCACATACATCATTTTTTAACACCTGCAGGTGTTAAAAAATGATGTATGAGAAATTCGAATCTAGTAGCCAGTAACATCGTTATACTTTTCAATTTGACACCAAGACTGTTCTCTATGTGCCTCTGATATTCGGTCTGGTGTCAAAAATTCGTAGAAAATTTCAACTTGACTCCAGCCTCCCGTCACCATCTACATTTTTAAAATAAAACAGCTTAAGAACGCAGCCGCCTATCAAGATGAAAATGGTGCATTTTTAACTGTTCCTCAATGCCGTCATAGTGATATGCTTTAATTTTTGACACTAACCTGTCTACTTTGTGCCATTTAACCATGACAAAGTACGTATCCGGGGGTCAAATTGGTAAGTATTAAGTAGCGATAGCTACTTTATGTTTTCATTCTTCCTGTCCGTCCGTCCGTCTGTGCACTACACCTCACTGCACTTTTTTTATAAGGGTGAGGAAATCTTCAGAGACACCCGGTCCTCCTAGACCAAGGTAGTGTTGGATTCCTTTCTTCAATGACCTACCAACTGAAACCTCTTTCCTTACTCTCCACACTTTCTTCTCCCCGGAGCCGCCTTGCAGCATTACTTCGGGGAGGAGTTGTGATTTAGCAAGTACTCTCTCAGATCAAGTGGCAGTCTTCTTTGATCGTCTCTCCATGCGCTTTGCAGCTTCCCCATTATTTTTGCAACTACATTATCCGCTACTTTCCACACCTCCTCATCGCGACACATCTTCGATATTATGTTTTCGGCATATACCTCTGACCTACTCGCCGTCATCAGCTCACCTCGCTCTTGTTCGAAGCGGATGTAGACAAATAATACGTGCTGTCTCTTCTTCCCTCTTGCATGTCGTGCAGAAAGATGCACCTAGGGAATCAACTTCTTTGACTTCATTCTATCGCTACTTTGCAATATCCATTTCAATGGTTTGTTTTCCTATTCGCTGTTGGCTCTAACATTTCCTAACATCACTATTTGACACCTGGCTGCTCACTCTTCCACTTGTTGCAACTTTCCGATGGCTGCGTACTTTAGATTCAAGATCCATTAGCCTCATACACTGGAGGAAGGATCAATCTAGTTCAATAAAGAACTATAATTGCTGGATGTTTCGGAGATTTTCAGAAAAAGTGTAAGATAGTATTTACGCCATCAATTTGTGAAAAACCACCTTTACCCAGTTGAAAGTCAGTTTTGAACGTGCAATGTGAATGTGAAAATTATTTATTTATAATTTTATAGAAATGTTGAACAAGTAATGGGCCATTCCAAATATATGTAATGTAAGGAACAAAAATTTCTCCTGAGTCGTCCAAGCGTCCAAATTTTGTGTTTTATGAAAAAATTGTTCACAACTTTAATATCTAATTTTCTGCCGAACGTATAACTTAGCTATTTCCTGCGGTTAAGGCAGTATTTCCGTTCCTTACATTACAGGCGTCACTGTTTGCATAGACTGACACTTTTGGAAAGTTTGAGTGGTAGTGATGCATAATTTTTAAAGCGAAATTATGAGAAAAATGGTATTTCTGAAACTAAATCTGAAAAAAAGTTTTAACTCCACGAGTGGGACCCGAACCCAGAATCTTCACCTTTCCGGGGTCCTGCTCTACCAATTAAGCTACCGTGGACATTTTCAATTCAGATCTAATTTCAAACCGTTGCTTACATACTAACACATGCATTAATAGCCAAAGCTGACGCATTTTCGTTCTCACGAAATGTGCACGCTTTTTTGCCACCTACAAATATCTGTGTCTGTTTATTCTCATAACTGCATGTCCATTAATTCGGGTTCGAGTTCCAGTCGTGAAGTTAAAATTTTTTAGGAGAAGATGAGTCTATTAAAAAACGAGCCAAGAGCAGGGATAATTTCAAAATTGAAAAAATATTTTCTCAAAAGTAGTACCTGGCCAAGAGTGAGCTATAAAATTCATCCATGGCGATAGAGTAATTTCAGAGGAGTGCACAAATAAAGTTAGGGGCCGTTTATAAATTACGTAACGCATTTTGGGACCTCCTCCTCCTGTCACGCAAGTCAAGTCACAAGCAAGTAAAAAACTCTCTACAAACAACCGCAATTTCAATCATAAAATTTGCAACATCTGCATACCATTTAAATATTTATTTCCAGAGAAATCATTTCTCTGATTATTTTTTATCGTTTCTCACCCATATAGTCAGAAAATGCGATAGAATGATGAAGGTTGATAAACGTCAAATGAAATGTCGATATGATAGAGAGTGAAGGTAGTGTTTTGCCAATAGGGTCGAACCTTGTTTGTATTAAAGTTGCAAGGATCCAAATACAGTGATTTGATTAGTAAATTAAAAAAAAAGTTTGTTCGATATGGGCTCCATAGCAAGCAGACAAAATGCTGATGTGGAAGAAGCAGACGTTGGTTCCAATTATGCATACAAATATCCACCGAAATCAGGTCAGTAAATGGCGTCGATAATGTTTTTTTTACAATTTTATGAGTTTAAGTTTACGGAAGTGACTGACTCTAAAAGTTGATTTTGTTCTTTGAAAAACAAAAACGTCCCAATTGACTACAGCCCTTGACAAAAATAAAGAAACCAAAATTCAATGTTTATTTGTTAGCTTGTTATGTCAGTTAATTCTTGGGTCAATTATTGGGTATCAATCAGGAAACTTAAGACTTAACTTTTATATTCAGGAAATTATTTTGGTTCACATTTCATAATGGGTGGTGAAAGATTCGACACGCCACAGCCTGAAGCATATTTATTCGGTGAAAATGCAGATTTGAATTTTCTTGGCAGTAGACCAACAGCGGTACAGTTCTATAAAGTCGAGTTGTTCCAGACGACTAACTGATTAAAATTTCTAGTTTCCTTATCCACCACCGCAAGCAAATGAACCAACAAAAACTCTAAAAAGTTTAGTCAATATTCGCAAAGAATCGGTACGTTTTACTAAAGCGCCGGATTGTGCGACTAAAATTCATGGCGATGGTACGACAAACAAGGGCAACTCATTTAATATCGAATTTATCTACGAAGCGGACACAAAATGTGCGGTGACAATATACTACTTTTGTACGGAAGATATTACATCAAACGGAGTGAAGTAAGTTCAAAAATGATTGTGAAAATAAAATTACGATTTGAATAAAAACGATTTACGTTCCACAGTTACAATTCAAAGGATACATCATTGACATCAGACACCTTCCACTGTAATCGTGGCGTAAATCAACTGTTTTCACAAAGTTCGCATATTTTCAACCCTAGTTTATATTCTGACGAAGAACTGTGTTACAATGCTGAGAGAGATGTGTATCCAATAGTTATTCACTGTGTCGTCGAAGAAGGAATCGAAGGTATTTCTGTTGTAAAATAGAACGAAACTAAATGTCATAATTTCGCAAGCTGAACTTATGAATTGTCAGCACTTCTTAACGTGAACCAAGAGACCTAAACGTTTTCAATGAACACCAACTGTAGTTAGATAAAAAACACAAAATTTTAGTATCTAAAATAGTGACATTTTTGCTTAGACCTATTGCCGATAGACAATAAATCTACTCTACCAAATGGTTCGTGATCGTGAATGAACCTTTTATAATACGATATTCATGAATTCAACTAGTCCGTTCTAAGAAGTCATAAAAAACGGGAAGTGAAGTATTTTCTCCAGGATTACCTTCAAGAAATTACCATGACTGCAAATGAAATAAGAACAATTATACGTTACATTTATTAAGAAGCGACACCTACTTTATATTTTCACCCTTATGTCCGTCCGTGCGTTGGTGTACAGTCACAAAAATAACACAAAATGACGTCACACAAGTCACTTCGTACGAACGACGTCAAATGAAGTCACAAATATGACGTCGTCAAAATGACGTCACACAAATGACGTCATAAATATGACTTCATAAATATGACGTCACAAAAATAACGACGAAAAATCGACGTCTCAAATACGAAGTCACAAAAATGACGTAAAATATACGACGTCACAAATATAACCAAAAGTCATGACGTCATAGATATTGTTTCGTTTAGTTCTTCACAATACAATATCGGTACTTTTCTATACCAATGTCAGTGGTTTATTAAGTAGCGAAAATTACGTCACAAATACGAGCCACAAAAATGACGTCACAAATACGGTGTCAGACAAAAAATGACCTTGACCTTGACGTCACAAAAATGACATTACAAATGCTACGTCACAATAATGACGTCGCAAAAATGACGTCACAAAAATGACATTCAAATGCTACGTCACAAAAATGACGTCGCATAAATGATGTCACGCATATGACAGAAAGAAAATCAATTGTTAAAAAAAAATCCTCAAATTCATTTAGAATCCTCAAAAAAATCTTTTGCATTTGGAATCCTCAAAAAAATCTTTTGAATTGCATGAAAATCCTTTGAAATTCAAGAAAATCCTTGGGAATCAAAGAAAATGATAGAAAATCGTTGGAAATAAAAAAAATCCTTTGAAGATTTTCCTTTTGCACTCAAAATACACGATTATCTGTTCTTCGATTCAGCTGCTCCTGAGTCGACGGAGACAAAACTTTACTTTATCAGAAATTTACTTTCCGTTAATACCCTAGACTATACCCTAGCGTATTTTACGCAATACTCGCCCCACATGGTGAACGTGGGACTGATACTATTAAGAAATTATCAATAAATCAATGTGGTGAGCGAAAAAGGTTATTTATTGATGTGTTCGGATGCCAATCTCCTTAAAAAAACTAACACGAAAATTGATTGATTGCAGCGGAAACAAAACAGTCACACACAACAATTTGTGTAGTCGATCATCACTCCGATGGAACATACGTTTTAAGGGCTTTAAAACAAAAAATTTACGTGGATGGTCTGTGCTATTTGCTACAAGAAATATACGGCATCGAGAATAAGAACATTAATAAGGTCAACAACCACTCAGCATTGTTCGCCGACCTACGTTAATCAATTCATTTTTGTTTTTTCGTTCAGGTGTCAGTTGATGACGAAACAGACGATAACGGGAGTGAGTGTGTCATTTGCATGAGCGACACTCGAGACACATTAATTTTACCATGTAGACATTTATGTTTGTGTAATTCCTGTGCTGACTCCCTCAGATATCAGGTTAGTATCAATAACAAATCGATCTTGGTAATTTTTCTTTGAGAAATTTCTCAATTTTTTGATCTAAAAATTCGATAAAAATATTGAGAAATATCTCAACTACAGTTAGTAGTTCGATGAATTCTAAGTGTGAAAACATTAATCTAGGCAAACAACTGTCCAATTTGTCGAGCTCCATTCCGAGCTCTGCTGCAGATTCGAGCCGTTCAAAAAAGTGTAGCCAGTGCTTTGAATATAACTTCACAACAAGACGTATGTAGATGAAAGCTTTTAGTTCCATCAGAAAATCGTTTCAGATCGATTTAAATTTTTTTAGGGTGACAATATACCACTTGGATATGCTCCTATTTCATTAATTGAAGCACTGAATGGACCACCACAAGTAACTACGAGAAATCAACCAAGCGCTGACGTCAATGACAGTGGTGACGCTGATGCAACAAATGTAAGCTCATTGATCCTTTTGTAATATCGCAATCATCGTTTAAATTTTGATTCAATATTTTCAGGCTGCAGAAATACTAAATCGTGGCACTGACAGTGGACAAAAAGAATCTGCAAGAATATCGAAAACAAAAAATCCGCCAGAGGTACGAAATTCGAACTTTAGTGAACTAGTGTTAACGGGGAATAGTGCCCCTGAGACTGATCGCGAAACATAAGGTACATGTTAACGTACACATACACATTACATCCGTGGAATAACATCTTCATTTTGTATATTTTTTTTACATTATTGTTGACTAATATCTTACCATAGGTGGCTTTAATATCATTGTCAATAACCTCAACAAAGAAGTATTTTTTCGTTAAGCTCTCCAAAGCTCGAAAGAAAAATGAATCTCAGAAATTCATTTCGTAAGGTGATAGAAAATCTAGAGGTAAAACGACTTCTAAAAATCGTGTAACTGGATTTTTTTAAATCAAAGGATTTTTTTGGATGTGAGTCTGTCAATAAAATTAATCAAAAGTACCAATACTTTAATTCAATGTACCGTTAAAACGCTACCGATATTAAATGTAAACCTACCACTGAAACAAATTAAAGTTACAGATAAATCTTGTACAATCGCGTTTTTTACCGGTACTTTTTTAACTGTAGAATCGTTTTAGCAACGGTCGAAAATATTATCCCGATTTGTTTATCTTGTGACAGGATTTGTAAGAGACTTGCTCCTCGTAACAAGTATTGTTGCACTTCGGAGAGTCCAAAATATTTTTTTTTTTTAATTTTTTAAAGTGAAAATTTACATTTGTACAAATCAAAAACCAGGCTATTAGAGACCGGTACAACACCTTAACTCTTGCCAATTTTGACTCAAAAAATTGAAAAAAATTCGCACCGTCAACAATATTTTCTCTCACCTTTTAAGACTCTGAGATCCATTTTTCTTTCCAGCACCTCTGAATATCCTCCTTTCAGCTCTATCTTTAAGCGAAATCCACTTTAAGTTTTCCTGAAATAGGCTAAGAGAAGATGCGTCGTTACCGAACGATTTCTACATTTCCATTTTTAGCTTTTACACAACCTATAATATCGAATAAGGTTTCCAAATTGTTCAAATAAAGTGACAATGTTCGCGTGAAGTGTGTGTGATTAAATTTATGAAAAATGGACAATGGAATTAGTTCAAAGTGATGTCGGAACACCATGCAATTTGGTAAAAGGAATGAGCTTACCTGTTACTCGGTAAAATTGGCAGCTAGCATTGCTAGCACCGGAAGTCTCAAAATTATTAGACGCATCACTTAGTTTTTTCTCAGATCGAAAAAGTATGAGCGCAAAGAAGTAATTGAAATTTTTGATGCGCTTGAGGTGCTGAGGATTCAGTTATATGAAAAAGTTGTCAAGCAGTAAACCATTCAGCAGATGTGAGTCTATCGCCTAATTTTCAATAACCTCTCAAGTTAAACGAAATTTGAATCGTCTGTCTAACTCCGATCTCTTAGGCGACATGAATTATCACACAGGGAATTATCCTCCAGACTGAAAAAAATAGGAATTATCATCTAGGGAATTATCGCCCAGACGAATGAGAATTATCACCCGGAGAATAATCACCCAGGAAGTTTAAAGCGTCAAATTTGTATGAGAATAATGCTTTTTGTATAAGGAAAATGCTATTTTGTATGAACAAAATGCCAACCTGGGTGATAATTCCTGGGCGATAATTCCATGAGTGATAATTCCTGGGGGAAAATTCCCGTCACCAATCGAGTATCATCCATAGTACGAAAATTACACTTCCGCTCACACTTTAGTTAACTTGTTACGGCACTTCAAGCTCATTTACAGTTGGAAACATTTGGAATTTTCGGAATGTGTCATATGAGCAACGTTTCGTTAGTTAAAAAAAAATAACGGAAAATGTCAAAAAGAGAAAAGTCGCAAAACTGCCTTTTTAGAGGAACATGCTTTACGAACAGTTACATTGAGTTGTGTGGCGGTCGTTTTTTAGCTTCACATAAGAATACATTAACAAAAATTTGGTACTTTGATCAAGGGAACAAGTACTAGAATGAGAAAAAATCCGTAAATTAGGAGGAACCATTCTAAGAATAGGGTTTAGTTGAGTGTCGAATCCTATTCAGCTACGAAAAAATGGATGTCGCCCCCTACAGGCGGCTACTGTTGTCTGATGAAAAGTTATGCTCTATTGTGTGAAGGTAAAAAAAAACCTCAAAACGAAAAAGACAAAGGATTTTGGCTGGACAATTTCATACCAAATGTTCTGTCTATTTCATTTCGAGGATCTTTAACTTCTTTGGATGCCTAAGGCGAAAAGATCTTAAACTTAGTTAGACTTAGTTTTCATTCAACTAGTTTGGGTACCAGGTCATAGTGGTATCGCTGGAAACGATCAATCCGACGTTCTAGCAAGAATAGCTTCATCTTCTCCTTTTACAGGTCCAGAACCGAGTATACCCGTAGCAGTATCTGGGCCATTCCATTGAGAAGTTGGAAAATGTGTTACGGGGGAACCGTCTTCTGGCTAAGAATGCAAAGGTTGGACTTCTTTCGCATGAAGGAGTTGTACATTGAACCTAGCAAGAACACATGGTTTCCTCGCAACCTACCAATGTAATCGCCCATCTACTCTATTTGACATTATCACTCGATGACACCTTCTCTAATCATTGGAAAACTCTACGCCATGCAAGCCATGCTAAAAACTGCTTCCGCATAAATAAAAAATTCTCCAAGGAACTCCTTTCACTCTCCAAGAGAGACGTAAAAAGGGTCACTGACATTCTGACCGGTCACTGCAACCTTAACAAACATATTTTCACCATCGGTCTTGCCAATAGTCCTCTATGCAACCACTGTGGTGACATTGAAACCGACGAACACCTACTTTGTCACTGCCGAGCCTACATCATGGCTAGACCAAATACTTTGGTTCTTATATTGTAAACCACTCCCCTAAGACAATACTAAATTACTTAAATCGAATCAAAACTAATCAAACCGTACAAAACCAACATCAAAAGGAAAATCCTCCAACCTTGTGGGTATGCACAACAGGCCCATTGGCGGCTTAGGTGCTAGGTATCATCAGTATGATGTCCTGCCCACTTTATCCTATCCTATCCTATCCATTACATTCGTTTATGTGGAGCGAAAATGGTGTTACCGAGTTGTACCGAAACAAAAATTTTACTTAAAACCGAAAGAAACGTTCCTAGAAATCACCAAACTTACAGACAAGAAATTTTGGAAAAAATACTACTTAAAGCAATACACTGACGAAATATGACGCACATACATTAAATTCGATTGCTACTGTCCAATCATATGAAAAACGGTCAATCTATTTTCACTGAAAGTGTGTGGTTGTAGCGTTAAGCTCAATAGTCTCATAATGTAATTAGCAGAATCCATAGTAATCTATTGCTCTTTTTCAACTCCCTTTGTATGGTTTTTTCATACCTCTCCCCTTATTTATACGAATCTTTTAGGACAAATTGAGGACATTTTTCTACATCACGATATTCTCAAAAGTATTTAGTTGCCAAGTTTGCTTAATTCAATTTTTGCAATGTTTTAATGTAACATTCTTAAGAGCACGTCGTAAAAATATGAGCTGTCAAATTTGCGATGTTTTTTTAGAACAAGATTCTGCGTAAATAACAAATTATTCAAAATTATAGCTCGCGTACTGTTAGAGGATGATCTTACACGAATAGTCGATGAGGTTTAAGTTGGAGTGAGGATGAAGTTTAATATTATGAAGATACAAATTTGCTTTGAAATAACATCGTATCACCCTATGTTCTAATTTAGTACACGCAAATTCCCAAGACGTCTAGCTACGACAAATTCTAATTTCTACAGGATATAATAGGACATGCTTATTGAGTACGATTGTTTTAGATGATCAAAATAAAATTTGTAGAAAACTTTGCCTTTTTCTTATTTCACCGTAATAAGCACACAATTTAAATGTTTATGAAAGTCATTTTTTCATCCCTCCTCCCAATGTGAATGTCGAATTACACCAGCCCATAGGTTCATAATTTTCATTTGACGACAAAAAAGGACACAAACGCTTGTCGACCTATACTCCAGATGTACGAAAATATCTTTCAGATTTTCCAGGTTTTTCAATCCAAATTTTAATTCGTTATTCCACACAATGTCTCGATCTCCAAATTATAGGGCTGCTATTAAAACAAATTCTAAAGAAAAGAAGAAGATCTCAGATTCGTGTGTCTATGAAATTCCTATCTTATTGAATTACACAACTCTTATTGCTGTATGACGTTACACTTCTCCTGTGAAAACAATTATCGGTCTTAGAGCTGGCGCTCCGTGTTCTGGTTGGGAAATATTCCGTCACCTTTTTGTTGTAATTAACTAATGTGAAGATTTGTTGATTCAAACTGCCAACTTCTTCCAAGCAACGTATTTCGATAAAAGAGCTCACCACACGTTTTTAATATCTAGATACGAATGTCGGTTTTAATGGCAAAAGACGATCCGAATAACGTGAAACATTCAACCACATCCAATAATATTCGAGAAAAAAGTCCACGATTGAAAAACAACGTTAAAATCCAAGCAAATCGTGACAGTGTAAAAATTATTAATGAAAAAAATGCGGCAAATCTTCAGGTTAGTGGTTGGCATTGATGGTTTTAGACGAGGAAATTGTTTGATGCATTTATACACTTTTATCACACAGCCGGCTGAAGTGGATGAAGATAGTGACGCTGAAAAATTATCTCCATTGCTGGATCCGAAAATCAACGACGGATTTAACAATAACAAAATTCCGAACTCGGCATTGCATATTGAAGGAGTTGTCGAGTCCATCGATGATACAGACACGGAAATCGATGATCACGAGGTTGATTGATAAACGAATATAGCTTTGAACGAAGGGTTTACTGATAAGTTTGCTTTTAGAAAAAATCTCGGCCTGTTTTGACAACAGATAATGAAGCTATTTTAGCTGGTGCCGAAGATTCAGAAGATTACTATACCCCAGAAGATCCTCATACTACGATTTTAAGTCCTTTGTGTCCGGAAAAAGTATGGAGATGAAACGTTTCCTTTTAAGAAATTGTGTTTATTTATTTGCCGTATTAAAAATCTATAATTGCTATTTATGCTGCATGCACTAATAACAAAATAAAAATTAATGAAAGCAATTTTCTTTTAAGTATCTAGCGAAAAAGTCTTTTTACACGCTGCAATGTAAATATTTTCTTTTCATTTAAAATAATTTTTTTATTTATTATTTGACGCTTTGAGTATGTATTTAACCATGAAATTATTAAGATAATTTATTCAACAAGTGGTTTAACAATAGTTACATAATATTTGGCTGTGGTAAAGAGTTATGGGAAATAAAACCTAAATTGTTGATTACGATGACTCGCCTTTTCTACCGTGAACAAAAACTTCTTTAATTTTAAGCTTCAAACAAAAATTGGAAAACGGAAATAACAAAAAATCGTGTTCATGCTTTTGGATTAGGTTCGAAAGTGGCTTATATTATCGTAAGGGAGTCAAAGTAAAATAGTTAAATAGTCACAAGCATGAAAAGTGCGTTTCATAACTCGTGACGAAAATGTTTTCTCGACTTTTCAACCATTCAAACAACTATTACTCACACGACTAACAGGAAGTGTAAAAATTGAGTGAAAACCTATTTTTCATGTGCTAAGTTGTGATACCGAAGGAATTTTTTATTTTAGGAAAGTGACGTCGTTCTATACCGTAGGTAAAATCTTTTGTACAGCAACGGAAAAGTGAAAACCTACAAGTTTCTGATTTATATGGTAAATTCGTATAATAAATCAGAAACTTGTCGGTTTTCACTTTTCCGTTCCTGTATATTCACATAGGTTTATGCGCGTGTTTATTGGTCTGCAGAAGCAAAACAAGCAAACAATGGACTGCCATATTTCATCCCTCCCAATTGTAGAAGTGGCCATATTCCAGCATTGGGTCATTTTACCTTTAAACCCTGAATCGCGTGTTCCCTAAAATTTTATTCTCTACAACTTTGCTTTTGACAGTAAATCTCCATATTGCATAGTTAAGGAAATATAGACGAAAAACTATCTGCTTTCGTATATGGCCAAAAAACTCAATTTCGTCCATTCCATTGGTCCCTGTGCCCAGAACACTGACCCGATTTTCACAAAAAAGTTCTTCCCAGCAGTTTTCTAAAACCAAATGCTTTAATTTGACACCAAAATGAGGAAATTCCGTGCGCTACTTGCCGAGATATTCGCGAAACAGTTACATCGACGCTCGAAAATCTATGTCCGACCTCCACTTCTTCGACTATATCTTCGGAACTGCTTGACCGATTTTGCTCATCCTCGAACTTGAATCATGCGAGGCATGTACATGTACATATCTTTCAGGGAAAAAAAAAGTTTGAGGTGATCGATTGAGCCATTTGGAAAAAAAGTGGAGACGTACGGACGGTCATTTTTTTATTGCTGACTCGTCATCACTAAACGATAATAATTAACTCACAGCTCGATCTACCCCATGTTACAATAAAGTTGTTTGCAGTAAACGTAAAGGACCTTTCTACTTCGTACGGGTCTAACAATCGCCTAGAACTTTTTGTTTAATTTTGTCGCTAATTTAATTTTTTTCGCCGAAATTCGTTGAAAATCTTCGCTAATTTTCTCTAAGTTTTACTTCCTTATGTTGCCAATTTTTTTGAATTGAAATAACAAATGTATATACTTTTCTTTGAATGAGTGCATCAGCTGGTGGAAAATCGAATGGTAACTTTCAAATTGTAAAATTTTTATGAGTATTTTACTTATCAGTGGAAGGCAAACGTATGATTGAGTACATTGCGCTCTTGAAACTACCCCATAATATCCTATGGTCAAAAAACGCACACCGAATGACTTAATGATTCGACAATGATTAGATAGAGTTAAGTCTGTGGCACTCACAGAAAAAGTTACTAATTCTTTGAATTAATCGCTGAACTCGCTGAGAAAATTGTAACTCGAGTATTGTGGCACTCTTTGCTGATTAAAACTTCATTCTAATTGTAATCTTCTCTGCTCTCTACAAAACTTCTTCTCTCTCGTTAAAGAATTTTCTATTTCTCTCGTTTCATTCTCATGATGACTACTTTACCGTGTCAACCATAAATACGGCATTTATAGTTTTTTAGTTTCTTTTAACGGCATAGTTTCTTTGAACTGATAAAATTGCTAAAAGAATCACACAGCGTTTGTATTAAAACAATGTAGTGACTCTAAACGCACTCATTTCAACTAAGACAAATTTTGCAACGCTTGAAGAGGTCGTTGTTTTCTCACATTAAACTTTCGAGAAGTCAAGTGTCTGCCCTGAGTAGAGGTGTGCGGGCACGTATGATTTTTAGGCCCGTTTTCAAGCCCACCCGCCCAATACCGGGCAGGGGCACCTTTATTTCGAAAACGGGTGGGCACAAGCTGCCCATTTTCAAAATCGAACGGGCACGGGTGGTCACGGGCAGACGAAAAGTTATGCCCGCAACCTCTTTACTAAACATTTTACATTTTGTGAAAATGTAAACAAAACAAATTAATTTTTCCATTGATTTCATGTCATACGCCAAAATTTAAAATGAGTGAATTCGATGTTTAAACTAAACTTGACTTACGGCTTTTTAAATTCTGTATAACTTATTTATCGAAATTTTTATTGAATATCATTAGTATATTCTTGAGGAGATCATACATTGTAGCCGGCTCCACTCAAAAACATAAAAAATTCGAAAGAACATTTTTTTTAGATAAGGTGTTTATGATTGTTACGGTACTTCGAACAATAGGGATCGTCCATGAAATTACGTGACGCTTTTTCAGTGCTGCCATCAATTTGGAATCGTTATATCTCAATAAGTAAGCATTTTTCTCGGTCGAATGTATGACCCTAGATGGTGATACGGATCAAATTTCGACTAATACTTACTCGTTGAGACAACTTAAAATTGATGGCAGCGCTGAAAAAAGCGTTACGTAATTTATGAACGATCCCTAAGATATTGCAGCCACGAAAAGTACCTTTTCAATTTGTCACATCTGGCAGTAAGAAATGAATTTACCTTACACAACTAGGAAGAGTACGGTAAAGTGGAACTTGGTGTAAATTGATGTAATGTAAGCGGATTTTCATGGATGCTTCCATGTGCCACGTGTACCACATACCTAAGGGTCGAAACACATTAGGGGCTGTCTCTAAATTACGTAACAGGCTTAGACATCCTCCCCTCCCCTCGGTGTCAAATCGCGTAACAATCTCTTGAACCCCCTTGAACTTTTACAGAGTGATCAATGTCGAAAGTTGTGGTATGTGTGGTTACCTTGGACAGCTCTGGACTCAGTCTCACAAAAGATAGAGTGACCGAAGAAAAGTCCAAAATTTTTCCTGTTTCCACACCCACGAAACTACGGCTTGAACTAATTTTATATGAAAGTGGATAGTAGGGCCGAGCTGGTAATGAATTCTTAAGTTGATCCTCGTGCTACTTCCCCCCCCCCCCTCCTCCTTCCAGAAGTTTCCGGTGCAGGCATTACTTTGACTATCTATTGAGCGGAGACCCTTTAACCGATTTCTGAGATATGGTGACCGAAAAAAATTGTCAACGTCAGAAAAATCATCAAAGTCGAAAAAAGATGCGTTTCGGCGATTTTGATATTCGCGTGAAATTAGTCCCAGGGGGCTCCCCGACAAATGTTAGGCGGGAAACCCCGAGTGCTAACAATTGTAACTAAAAGTTTGTTCAGGCTCACCGTGAATATTTTGTCACATAACCTTTTTCATCAAATAAAGAAAGTTAGATATATTTCCATCCAAACGAACAAACAACTTAAGTGAAAACAAAATTCTTCTGATCCCTCAGCAAACTTAAGAGCCAGAAATAGACAGAAATACTGAAAATTTTGTATTCCTGAGCGAAAGCTCATTTGTATGGAGACAAAATACGCTCTAACTCACTTTCGTTTAATTTCTGAATTGTTGCACTCTGAGATGACACTAGTTCCATTAGTTGCTATTATACGTGTTATCCTTCGCCCATTTAAAATCTTTTGAAATACAGATATCGAACAGCTTCTGCACACCCTCGCTAAACGCAGACACTCGCAAACCCTACGTTTTCGTGTTATTTCGAGCCCTTTTGTGGTCAATATTGAGAGCTACTCAATTTTTTGTTTCACAAATGCTATTTTTGCTTTGGAATGTGCATTCACATTGAACAACGTTCAGTCAGCCACAGTTTCATTTTGTTAATAGTTTTGTTTATAACGTTCCGGTTGTTTTTGGTTTAATTGACTGATTTTTGCATGGCTTCCGAAAGGTATGTTGAAACTATGTAGCAATGGATTTTTATAATTTAAAGATTTTTCAATTGCTAAAGGTCGCGATAAAGATTATGCTTTTCATGTCGCTTCTTTTTACAGAACAAGGCAACAGAATTCGGAAAGTCAAAAGAAAATCTTTCAACTGTCCCAGTCATTCCTCCAACGCTTAAGGCTCTCAAAGAGAACAGTAACTCCATTCCAGGTAATTTATTTTCTTGTATTTTTGACGAACGTTTATTCATCGCTTGTTGAGTGTACAGGAAGTCCAATCAGTGGAAGCTCTGCCGTGTCAACACGAAGCTCTAGTGATAGTTATTCATCCAGTTCTTCTACAAGGCAACTTCTATCATCCGTACCTGCTACAAATGAAACACCGCTACACATTTTAGATGTTAAAATGTGTGACGACAAGCAACATTCACTGGATAAAGCTGTACATGTTTGAATGCGAAGAAGTCGACGTTTGTCAAGTCGTCTTGTTTCTTATTTTTTATTTCCATTTGTCATCGCGCCATAGGCTATTCATTGACACTTGGTGATTGAATCAAAAAAATGCTTCATTTATTTTCTGTATCTATTTACTTGAATCTATGCCATCGTAACGGATGTAATAAAACGTTTGTCAAACGAAATCAATTTTTTAACTAAGTATGACGAAACGATTCCGTTTTCCCCACGCAAAAGATGTTGCTTTAACCTGCCCTAATTTGCATAAGAAACTTAGTGCGAAAGAGACAAAAAACTTTGTGTGGACTTTTGTATAGATTTTCTTTTCTCTCTTTCGCACTAAGTTTCTTGTGCAAATAACGATAGAACTGCCAGCAACTTATGTTGAATACATGAGCTTAGTGCTGAACTACGAAGGAAAATGTTCATTTCGTATTTACGTATTCGACGTGTTTACGCAATTCACCACTCTGCATTGTCGGCTTATGTCAATGAACAATTTGATGAATAAGTGTATAGGCTAACAAACCAACAATTTTTTCTCGCTTTACGTATTTTAAATTTCGTCAAAAAATTTTTTATTATATTGACCAAATCTCGAAAATGCCCTTCCATTCGGACGACTATTCGAACTGAATCACAAAATTGAAATCTAAAAAATCTACGTTTGCTTGTAAAATAATAATAAATAATTAAATAAATAAACAAAAAATAAATAATAATAATCGAAACGCAGAAATACTCTGAGGTGGAAACAGAACTAATTAAGTTTGAGAATTCTGTCTTTTTGTGAATTATTACGAAGGTAAAGCAGATGTCAGCTCTGTAAGACTAGTTTAAAAAATATGTGAATCATCACGCGAGTGAGCCGAAAAAAAATTGGCGGCGTCCAGTCAAAGAAAAAAGACAGGCTAAGCAGTCGAAAAAATGTTGACGGCGTTCAGGACTAGCCGCCATGCCGGTGAAAAAGTCGGATGGCGACCGCGCTAGTACAAATTTTCTTTTTTTCTTCGAAAATGAAAATATTAAGTTAAGTTAAGATTGCGGTTTTCGCGAGTGGTCCAAGAGGGGTTAAAGCGTATACAAGTGTGTTATGCAGTAAGCCTGCAAACTGGTCAAGGGCATAGCGGAACTGCCCTCTTTCCAACTTACTACGTTCCCGTCGTGGGCCCTGTTACGCTAAATCCTTTCCTTACCGAACAAAAAGAGAGGAAGCAGCAACATTGGGTTTTTTTATCAACAACCACTACTTCCCTGTTACCTAGCCTCTTAGATGGCTTAACCCTTAGGGTACTAGTGTGACCATTTCTGAGAAAAATCTCAAATTATCCAAAACGCTCCAGATTGTGACAGGAACATGCAAAAGAGTCATGTGGGGGCTCTTTGGAAAGCTGTAGACAGGGGCTTTCTAAAACAACAGGACAAAAATCTGTAGGAGTTACAGTTTCTCAGATAAATTACTAACTTTCACGCTATTGATCACTGAGAAATGCAAATTTCCTAAAATATAACACGCAAAAAATTTAGTACCCAAAGGGTTAAGTAAATTTCATAAGGGCAGTACGCGCAATACAAGTGCGTTATCCAGTAACTCAGAGAACATAACGAAATAAGTAAGGGCATGATGGCACTATAGACTCTGCTGTTCAAGTTTAGTTTCTACGTACATGACGTGAGACGACGCAGCCAGACGGACGTAGGAGCGTATTAGAAGCAGAGCGGCAGCAGTAGTCGGCACTATTGGTTTAAAGACCAAGGCCAATTACAGTAAGACCATTTTATGTGTCCCGCCACCACTCCTCTGAGCGGGTCTAGCATACCCTAAAAAGAACTGGTGTGAGAACTGGCGATTCTGTACCGCGGAAGAATCCCCCGAGACGTTCCTACTGTCTCAACCTATTTTTGAGCAAATTGTTAAAAAAATTGGGAAAAATGTTCTTGAATTGACAAACGGGATGTGTGATTCAATAAATGAGTTTTCGATGATTTCGAAAATTGAGCAGCGCAGTGCTCTGCAATTTTCAACTAAAATTCTTATTAAAAACCTATAAAAAGCCCCAGCCGGCGTCAGCCGGTCACATCTTTCTGCGGCGGTTAATAGCGTCCGCCAAATTTTAGCCGACCCTACCTGAAACGTAAGCGGCGGCGGCTGGTCATGTATCACTCAGTTTTTGGGCGGCTGAAAATCGGAAGCCTTGCGTCCTGTATTCTACGTGTTTCAGTGAAGAAAATACGAATTTTATATGGTTGAAACACGAGAAACTTCTTTCTATCTATACTATCGCCGGAAATGGGAGCGAATTTAGGGGATCATATTAAGAAGAGGCCATGATGTGTTTACGGAAATAGATCTTTGCAACCTAAGGACATCATGAGTTATGAAAAGTCACTCAAATCAGCAGTTAACGCATAATGCTGCCGTCGCGTCGGTCGTAAGGAAAAAAACTTAGAGAAAAGATGCGAAGATTTTCAACGAATTTCACCGAAAATCAAATTAACGACAAAATTAAACAGAACAGTCGCCGAGAATGTTTGCTGTTAAAAGGAAAAGAACTGAGAGAAAATCAACGAAATTCGCTGAAAAAATTAAATTTACGAAAAAGTTAAGCAAAACAATCGCAGTGAGTCTTTTGTTTAATTTTCGCTAATTTGTTTATAATTTTAATTTGTTTTTTTCCTTATGACAGCAGAATGGGCGTCCAATTTAATTGTGAAAGTAATGCGATAATGAATTAGACGAACAGATTATGTAATTCCTCGATCTTTTGTATGAAGTAATTTTCGATACTCGATATTTCTCGACGCGTTAACGGTTCAGTTAACGTATTGTTGTGTTTACTTAAATATATTTAGAGTAAAGTAAGAAAAAACAGGCGAGAACAATGAGAAGCCCGAATGCCCAGAATGGTCAGTCCTGGATCATGAGCTGCCGCCGCACGAAAAGCGTGAATTGGCCGCGGCATGACCGAGAATGAATGGCAACTAGCCACAAAGCTGAATTCCGAAATTGGTGCGAAAAGTGAGTGAGATCCGAATTAAAATGAGGGCTAAAAAGCAACTCGACTGTGTATAATACGACCAACGAATAAATTACAATTTATTCCGCAATTAGTAAAGTAACCCAAACATTTTATTCATCAAAGTATCTTTATAAAAACATTGAATTTTTACCTCAAAGTTGCGTTTAAACAAATCGTACTAACGTTAGGCCACCACAGTCCATTGCTCTGGCATTCGATCTCAACAATGAGATCATTGGAACATTTAACTTTCAACCTATCCTGATACTTGTCTTGATAGCTGCTAAGAATCGTTGCATCGCTGGGCAAAGTTGGCTTATTGCAAGAAATCTCTGAAATATGCTTTTAAAACAATGTACAAAGAATAGACTAAGACTTACTAGAACATCTGGCCATCACTTTGGTCCATTCACCATCTGACGTACAAAATATTAAGGAACTGCCATAGAGCATGTATCCTTCTCTGCATTTCAATTGAATTTTGTATCCAATCGGAAATTGTGTCTCATTCAAATAATCCATGTCCATATTCATCGGCTGCGGTGGCATTTCACAAAAGATTTCTACCAACGAAGAGAGGAATTTCGTTTTTTTTTACATTTTTGGAAATTTGTAGGAGTAGAACTTACGTTCACAATCGAGTGCAATATCAGTCCATTCTCCAAATAAGCACTCTGTGTAGTCTTTACCGATCACTTGATACCCTTTGGCACATTCTATATGAACCTTTGACAATTCTGGCACGAAAACCGGCACCATTCGAATGTCGTTTATTTCGACCGATAATTTAGTTTTGTAATGTGTCACATTTTTGATGATTGTATTGTCGGGAAGTGGCGGTATCAACATCAAATTGCACTCGGATTCGGCTTTCATTTCAGTAGTTCGTGTGAAATCATCTCCATCCGACAAAATTTCATAGGATACATCTCTCAAATAATTTTGAAAAACCACTGTGACTATGCGGGTGAGATGAGTTTTGATTCGGTCCGTTATGCTCTCACCTTTCGAACCTTTCGTCTGGTCCGTAAACATTGAAACAGTGTCGATGTAAAAACATATGATCAATCGAAGTGAATCTTTCACATCGCTAGTGACGATCAGTGGGTTTTCCCAAGATGTAATACAATCGAAGACATTCTCAAAAGTTATCTGTTGTGCAAATGAAAATTTGTTTAAATTATTCACACACCGTTGCAGATGTTCGACTAATATTTTGTCCATTGGCTCATCAGTATCTGGAGGCTGATAGGCGGACAGATCGCTAAACTCAATTTGTTTCGAGGTCTTCCAACATAATTCCGATGAGGTATTCCGAAGTGCATCACAACCATGATAAAGGAATTTTTTCAGTGATTGCCAAAAAGCAATCGTTGGAGCCCTTGGCATTTGATCAATAAATTCTTTATTGTCTTCATTTGAAACATCGGAATTGCCGTACGTTGTAGCAAACTTGAAATTACTCAGATTCTGATCAGAAACATCAATCGTTACCGATTTCTCAACACATTTCGGTAATGGCGAATCCCATTGAGTTGTTTCTGTACAACTCAAGAAATTCTCTCCCTCAACAATCATTTCACTGTCACACTGGATTTCCGCAAACGTTCCCATCGAATATTTTTCCAATGTATTGCTGATGATTCCACGTTCGTTTGCGTAAGTAATCTGCGCATTCTCTGGCGGCTCTAAGCGGTCACACTGAATATTACCTATTGCGGAACAAGAACTGTGAGTCTCTCTGAAAAATAAACGCCTCTAACTCTTTACTTATGCATTCGGGATGGGTACCAGACCAAGTTCCGTTGGCCATACAAATACGTTTCTGTGAACCCGAAGCCAAGCGATATCCATCGTTACATGCATAGGTAACTTCTTCACCGAATGTGGTTTTTTCAATCGTTTCAATGCCGTTTGCTATGGCAGGCAGGTAGCCACATCTTATGCCTATTTGAGTATGAAAATCAGTAAATCAGATGGTCACATTGTTGTCACAAATAATTCGTTACTTCTACAATAAGGTATTGGTAACGACCACTGTGATGTTCGAAGACAGTCTCTAACTATCGGACCTTCAAGTTTGTAGCCGTCGTAACAATAGTGAAATGCCCTGTGGGAAATTGGGAGGAAATAAATGAAAAACGCATGAATGAAACAAACCTATTTCCAACGTTCCGAATGAAACCGTTAGCTATATGAAGGTTGTCGAGACATGGTTTACAAAATGGTGACGGCAATATCTGTAAAATAAAAATGAGAAACGAGCTTGACTTGTGTTGAAAACGACCACCAATATCGGACCTTGATATCTCCTTTGATGTGATTTTTGAAATCAGACCAGGCGTACAAATTGCCGTGGTATGGTTCGCATGACGAATAATATTCAGATACTTCTGAGGATGACAGGAAACGATTCCAAATATCCAGAAAGGCGATTTTACCAACAAAGGATTCTGATTCACTGAAGCTCGTACCTACGCTATCCTAAAAAAATTTTCGATATTGAGTAATCCATTGACATGTGATTGCGACGATCTTAAAAATTAGGCGACATTTAAACCGGAAGTGAACTTATCTTTATAGAAGCGACACAAGAATTTACGCAGAATTGCGTAGAATTTCAAGGAGAACAAAATGAGATAGAAAAATCAGCTCTCCTATAGAGCAGTGAATGAAGGCAAAGGAGTCGTGAGCTCTACTGATGGCTCTAAAACTTCAGCCGGAGTATTTTTTCTAAAAACGTCGGCGGAGAGATGGTATCACCTAGGAAGTTTTGCTAATATCTTCGCGGCACTGATGGGAGCGCTGCCGAGGGCTACAGGTAATCCCAGCAGAGACATGTGGAGAAAATGTTACAGTCTGTTCTGAGAGTGAGACGATGATTAAAGCACTCATGTCGCATGTCGTAACATCCTAGAGTTAAAGGAAACTCTGAACTGAACGGGACTGAGAAAGCAGGTAACGATAGTCTAGGTTCCAGCTCATTCTGGCGTGGAGGGGGAACGAGAGGGCGGTCAAGCAAGATCACCTAGTTGCGGATCCCACACTCGGCATGCGTAACAGCGATGAAGAGTTGGGTGCGGTAGGAGTTCGCCAGAAATTAGGAGTAGTGCACACGAAGCGTTTCTTACCGGTGCATAATGAAAGGTGGGCTAGAGAATTGCTAGACATGGAAAAGTGCCACATCAGGAGGGTGGTGGGCACTGTGGACTGAGCAGTCCAATCTCGCAGAGAACTGAGTGGCCATCCAGTACTGAAACTGGGTGAGCAGTCCAATCTCACAACGAGGCCTGAGGTGGTACACTACGATACTGCGTGATCAGTCCAATCTCACAACGAGGTCAGAGTGACCAGAAACCAATGAAAAAAGAGTCATTTCGACACCAATATTCTAAAGTTACGGCAGATGGCAAATAGTTAAGTCGATGGAAGACGACAACAATGGTCGAGAGTCACGGCAAATGGCAAATAGTTAAGTCGATGGCAGACGACAAAATGGTCAATAGCAATTGATTGACGGATTGAAAAATAGTCAAGTCAATGTCTGGTCAAGTCGACGGTTGGTCAAGTGAAGTCGATGGTTGGTCAAGTGAAGTCGATGGTTGGTCAAGTGAAGTCGATTGTTGATCAATTGAAGTCGATGGTCAAATGAAGTCGATGATAAAGTAAAGTTGATGGTGAAGTGAAGTCGATGATTGATGAAATGAAATCCATGATTTGTAAAATGAAGACGATAGTCAAGTGAAGTTGGTGGTCAAGTGATGTTAGAGATCAAGTGATGTTGGTGGTCAAGTGAAGTTGATAGTCATATAGCCAAATTCATTTCAGATTGATTTCTTTTTTTCGGCTTGTGTAGTTAATTTTTTGGTAGATAATCGAGCCTAGATCAGCGTTTGGGAAGAGCATTTTTCGAAAAAATAGGATTTAGGTGGATGGCGGACGACTTTTGTTCTTATATTCTAAAGCAATGGTTAGAAAAAGGCCAACTATATCTGCCTGGATGAGTTCTGAGACCAAAACAGGTCTCAAAGGTTCCAAAAACGAATGTTCACAACAGAAATCGACTTTTGAGAAGTCTCATTTCCGAAATATTTTTCACTCGGGACAGTCCTTAAGGGCTGAAAACTAGCTATTCTTCATCCATTGGTTAAAAGTATTTCTGTAGCAGAACTTCATTCGTGTTAAGTTTTTGGGTCTCAGAGAAAATACTTCTGCTTTGTATTCGCCGAAGAGATTGCAACTTAATTAAATTGTACCCTTCGCTCTTGGTATAAACTGTACTGTAGGCGTGTATCCTTCTAGTTTTTTACCTGTTCTTGACCGACAACGAAAATCCCATTTGACTCGATGAAACTATTTTCACTTAAATTGTAACCAGTGTGATGCAATGATCCGTCAACATGAATTTCATAAAATCCATTCTCACGTGTCCATGCAACGCATATAAAATGCCACAAGCCATCGTTTATGTTCACATCTGTGACGATATTACTTCCATTCACATACAGAACGAAGCCGTTGTAGTCTGTTAACGTAAACATATTATCGACACCTTCGGTTGCATAGGATATAATTGTGCCATAGTTGAAATCATCATTAGTTTGCATCCACGTACAAATCGAAATCTAAGACATTAATAGCCAGATAAAGAAAATTTACATGAAACATTAGCGAAATGTAAGAAAAATGAAATTTTAATTTTTTTTTCTGTTTCACTATATGCGACTCTAGAGACACAAGTACCTCAGACAACCGTTCCGACATGCCGTCAACTTCAACATAGTCATTGATTCCTGACTTTTTGAACTCCATTACAAAATCTGGCGTTGTTAGAATTTCACATTTATCCCCATAAAAGTATGGTGGACATTCACAACGGAACTTTTCGTATATACTCTCGTCTACGATTGTTTCGCCAGCTTTCTTGTCCCTCAATGCAAGTGGAATGCATCTGGCATTGTTTAGGCATGGATACTTGTCGCATGGATTGTCTATTAGCGAACAGTCGTATCCACGAAGTCCTTTCGGACACCGACACACGAAGCTACTGCGTGATGCTGGAAACACCATCAAATCAACGCAGATAGCATTTTCGTGACATGGCACATAGTCGCAGGGTCTCAACGTGCAACGACGTCCAATGATTCCTGGAGGACATTGACAATAGTATCCTTCGCTTGTATTTATACAAGTGCCGCTTTCGCATGGCTGACCAGCACAGAAGTTTACTTCAATTTCACAGCGTTCACCAATAAAACCTGAAAAAAAATTCTTTTGTCAATTTGTTAACTTATACATTGGTCGAAATAGCCAGGTGGCAAATGGTGAGACCATGGCAGTTTTATATTTGGGAATTCATCCAAGTGCCACACGACCATATTGATCCCTGCGAAAACAAACCGGATGAACATTCGCAGATTGTACTGTCATTGGTTTCCACACACCATCCACCATTCAAACACAAGCTGTCGTTGCATTGATTCAGGCCAATTTCACAATACGTCCCGCTGTATCCTGGCGGACAAGCACATACAACGGACGAAGTTGAGTTGTGGACATTGTAGCAAGTGCCACCATTGTTACACGGTGCAGACAAGCAAATGTCTAACTGATGTTCACAATGCGATCCAACGAATCCATCTTCGCAGATGCAACTGTACAAAAATGGGTTCACAATTTCCTGTTTGCAGGTTCCGTGAGGGCCACAAACGTTCGCCTGAGAGCAAGGCTGGTATTGCTTCGGATGACAATCTTTTAGTGATGTTGATCCTCTCGGTGAGATGGTGTTCGGTGGACACTGATCACAAGCTATTTGATCGAATTGGGATTGATATTCACCGGGGCTACATTTTCGACAAAATGGCATTAAGGTTCGAGTGAATTTTTGATTTGAACGATTGTTCCTCGGTGCTTTAAGACGTGCTGTGGTTCCTGGGGGACATTGTTCTAAAATTTAAGAAAACGTTGACTTGACAACTTGTGGCTGTATATTGCAGAAAGTGACCTACGTTTACAATCGGCAGCTGAGCGGCTTCCTACTTTTCGTGTAGAGTGATTCATCGGACAAGCTGTACAGGATGTTTGACCATGAAGGTGAGAGAACATATTTAACGGACATTGTTGGCAAATTTGAGATGTCACATTGTGAAAGGAACCCTTCGGACATTGCACTACAACGATATCAGAGCAAAGTTTTGAATTTCAAAAGAGAAATGATTTAAATTACCACAAAGATGTCTCTTCGCCACACTTCCATTTTTACAACTAATTGTTTCGTCCAATCTGAGTAGTTTAACGTTAATTTTAAGATCGTTCAGTTTCTGAAGCAATTCCTTATTCTCTGCGATGTTTTTCAACTCGGATTTGACTTTCTAAAAAGGAAAGAACAAAACGATCAATTAATTTCCACCACCCCTTTTGTATTGGGAATGTAGACTCTTCGATTTCGGCAGCGGTTGCGGCTGCTGAACAATTCTTTTTTATTACATTATTAAGATCACGTCACAAAAAATTGAACTGTCGAATTTGCGATGTTTTCTTAGAACAGACTCTTGCACAAATAATAGATGAATTAGAATTCAAAAAGTTTTTAATTTGAAGGCACAAATTTGCTCTACAGTAACATCGCAAACAAACTTGGAATGCGATGATTTTTCAGACATGTCGCAAAGATGTGAGCTGCGAAGTTTGCGATGTTTTTTTAGAGCAGAGTCCATCGTAAATAACAAATTATTCAAAATTGTAACTCATGTCGAGTGAGATGACGACTCTTACGCAAATAATAGATGAATCAGAATTCAAAACGTTCAAGTATGAAGGTTCAAATTTGTTCTGAAATAACATCGCAAATGAACTTGCAATGCGATGATTTTTCAGAGCTACTTTCGACCTTCATTCTCAAATAGAATTTTGTGCTTCTGCTCAAGTTTTTGCAGTATTAAAAAGCCGCGCAGAAGTACAAAATTCTATTAATGCAAAAATATATTTCCGTGAGTGTATTATTCGTGTAAGAGTCCTCCCCTCACATAACATATAATTTTGAATAATTTGTTATTTAGCAGGATTGTGTTTAAAAAAAAACTTCGCAATTTTGACAGTTCACATTTTTGCAACGTGCTCTTAAGTTCAAGGCATGAATAATTTTGTTATACTTTTTCAAATCATAATTCATATTGAAATCTAGTCTTTTATATTTTTAGCTAAGTAACAGAAGGGAGTAACTGGGAAGGAATACTAAATTGAAGTTTCGAAAAATTTTACCTTTATATTTTCGGAACGCGTTGTATTCTGATTCCACAAACCCAATTTTTTGCCTACTTTTGTGAGTATCCGAATTTTAATGTTCGATTTTTGTCGAGGTTTGTCATTTCGTTTCGGTCTTTCACTCACATCTCGTTTAACAATGCTGTAAAACGTAGCATTTGAATCGGAGCCATTACTTTCGATGATTGGTATATCTTCGATACACTCGGGGATACTGGAAATAACTTCGCAGTCCGATTGTCCATCACACATTTGTTTTTTCACTTGTTCGAGTACATCGTCTTGAAGCTGTTGAATGGAAACCAATGAAAGTCGATCCACAATCACTTCACTGCTTCGCAAAGTATAAAAACCTTGTAACAAAAGAGAAAAAAGATTTTTTCTCTCTTTCATCGCAAGATTTTTATGCGTTGCACGGCAGTTCAATGTAAATATTTTACTCGATCTTTCGTAGAATTGTCGCCGCAAATGGGTTGATCAGAATCCAGGGCTATTGAAAATATTTGCTCCACATAATTCGGCAGCTCCAGCACTGTACAATCTGGAATTATGTCATATTTCCACTTAGCAAAATTATTTTCACAAGTTAATTTGAAATTTTCTAAATGACTATTTTCAAGCTCATCATAAATAGCATATCCAAAATCGCAAACAACTTCACACCAAGTGTGCGTTTGATTTTTGGCGCAAATCGATTGACCATGTCCAGGTGATGTGAGGATGTTACATTCCAATCGCTTAACCGTTATATTCATAACGCAACTACCATAATTGCCGGAATTGTCGGATACATTATACACAACTTTATATTGTCCAATGTCCAAAAAGCCCGGATCCAAATCACGATGCACAATCAGTTCAGTGTTCGAGTTGTCGTAGATAATTGGCTCCTCCCATTCAATGAAGCATTGATCGGAATTTGTACCGTTCGCACTACATATTGGAATTAGAAATTCTGGAGGATCGATGCAGTTATCCGTCACGGGTGGCGTGTTGTCAATCACTTGAACGGTGAAATTACATTTAGCTTTATTTTTAAATGAATCAATTGCGATGTACGAGAACACATGATTTCCAAGTGTCAGTTTCACTCCCTCAGGTTTGATAGCTGGCTTGATCCAATAAGTTACATTCAAGTCGGAATTATCTGTAAATGACCGTGTAGAGAATCGTAATTGGATCAACTGGTTTACAACCCACCGGTCACGTTTGGAAGAGGGAACTCCTTAACAATTGAATAGCTTCGATCGGATTCCATGTAAACGGTAAAATTGTTAGGACATTCAATAGTCGGAGGTGTGACATCTGATAAAGAAATGTTTAGTAGACGAAAGAAAACCCTCTCGTGTTAAAAATGTATGCAGGTTTTGCGTTCAAAGTAGAGGTGTGCGGGTCGACCTTTCTTCCAAATGGGATCCGAACCGAACACGAGCCAGAATAAAAACTCAAACCCGACCCGAACCAAGCCCGAAACCAAACTTTTTTTTAAAAAATTTTTCATTCGAAATGTTTTTTAAGCTCAATTTCGTGAAATAATTGAGTGAATTTTTTTTTGGGTCGGGTTTTGTTAGTTGAAGTTTTCAAACCCGACTCGGCCCGAAAAAAAGAAAACCCGACCCGGCAAAAAAATTAATTCCAAAACCCGCGCAGACCGCCAAATCGATTCGGGTTCGGGTCCACTCACCTCTAGTTCACAGAGCCGTGTTCGCAAAATGAACCGGCGGCGGCGCACTCTTTCACTTCTCTTACCTATGCATTTTGGAGTTTTATTCTTGTTTGACCAGACTCCTGTCCTCTTACCACCGCAAGTCTTCACAGACGGGCCACCTTTAACTTCAAATCCGAATGGACAAACAATAGTACAATTAAAACCATGTGCCGTTTTTTGTTCACTGCAATCAACTGGATCGTACTCCCCGAAGGGAATTTTTGGTAGGGCCGGGCAAAGAATTTCTGAAAACTCTAAGGTTATACCGAGAACACAAAGTTTGCACAAGAAGATGTTTACGCTTGCAAGTAGTTTGTAGTCCATCCCATTTCGACAGCGGCAAACAATTTCGCATCGCTGATCCTACCAAATAGAAACCAGGGCCACATTTAAACGTACAATCGGTGTCGATGGGAAGTGGCACGGTTTTCCGAAGTTCATCACTGTCGTACATTTCCATAAACGTTTTGTTGCGTGGTGTGTAATCGTAAAACAAATTCAAATCCGAGTTTTTACAAGTTGTCATGCCATAGTAAGGCACTTGTAGTTGAGGACATGTCTTAACTTATCGGTGAAAAAATAATGATGACTTACTGCTGTTAGGGGGGTGAATGATGGATTTTAACTTACGGAAACAGCTCGCCTCCACACCAGACCACGTACCATTTTCCTGACAAAGCCGAATGCTGCTACCTGAAAATTGAAAACCAGATTTGCATCGTGCACCACAAGCTGCATTTAGTACATGACCACAAGTTGTTGGGTGTTTTACAAAGTAACCATTTTCCGGTGGTTCGAGCTTCGGACATTTTATGACTTCACATCGATTATCCTCCTGCGCAATAAATCCAGATTTACAAACACAAAATGATGAATTCACAGCAGGAAGGGTCATCGTGATGTGATTGACATCGGGGCATGTTTTGCAGAAATTGAAACTGTGCCAAAATGTTCCGTTGGGGCACACTAAAATTGTTGGTTTTTTTTCTAAATTGATTTCACGTTGGGCCATTGGACACTTACAATGACACTCTCCAACAAGTCCCGATCCGTAATATCCTGGGTTGCACATACATTTATAATGACCACTAGTCGTTCCACAAGTGCACGTTGCATTCGAATCGCAACAGGAATTTTTGCTGTAATGAAATCGGGAAATATTTGACAAATTGTAACGTAGGATCTTCCATAAATGACGGTCGGAATGAAGATTATGGTAATGAGAAAATTGTCATTTATGGACGAGCCAAAAGTAAACTTTACTTTACCCATTACTCGGATAGGTTTTATCGCACAAAATATCACAAAATGATGAATCTTTCATTTTTATATTATGTCCAGCCTTGTAATCGCTGTGCAAAGCTTTACGCGCTAGACTTTCAAATTGCATAAAACTGTCCAACAGAAAACTGTGAGATTCTCCGGGTGAACTGGATATGTTGTACAACTCAGCCGAATTTCCACTTTGTATACCTTTTCATTCAAATATTAAAAAAAATTTATTGAAAAATCTGATTTCGTCAGATGAAAATGAATTATTTTATGAATTTTGTATGGATTTCGAAATGTTTTATTTGAACGATGAGCCTGAGAATGTCTTTTCGAATTTTGTGTCGCATCAGTTTATTTTAATTGTTTTTTACTTTACCAAATGTTACAATTGTTATATTGTCGTTCTTAAGTTTCTGTGCGATTGGCACCGGATTTTTTCCATTCGAAAATCCATCAGTTATTAAACAAACTAATTTACGACTGTGTTTCCGAGCTTTCGATAAAATATCCTAAAAAGAAAATTTTTTGTCTATTTTTTTCAAATCCACGAGTTTAGTGCGACATCGGATTCTGTCAAAGTGTAGCGAAATCGTTGATGAAATATTTTAGGATAAAAAAGCTTAAGAAATAGGTTCGCTTTCTAGTTTTCATAACGCAATTTTCGCAACTGACGAATTATTTTTAGGCATTCTTCTATCGCAAAGCTGGATTGCTGCAACTGTCAATATTTCTTTCAATCAGAAGCTGAATAGTCAACTCGGGCCTCACGACTCTCAAATGAAACTCGAATGTAACTCTAAGTCAAGTCTACTTGCGCTAGTCGACTAGTCTACGCTAATCCTCTTTGTTTCAGGTGGACCATTGGTGGACGTTGGTGCTTGATGGAACGACGGGCTATCTTCATTTTCAAATTCTATCTTCGTCTAATTTCAATTGACTCCTTTTGACTCTTTTGATTGTATAATAATTGTTAATGAATAAATAATGACGATGAGCAGAGGTGACTACTGACTCCGACTGATCGACTTCCGGATTCTGCTTATAACTTGATTGTCATTGTCGTTGTTATGTTTTGTAATGTTTAGTCAGGGGGCTTCGGCCGTAAAAAAGGAGGCTCCTAGCAAGCGTCACTCCATCGATATTGTGCTGCGGGACACCAGCGTGGATACAGGCGCTAGATACCAAGGGGAATCGTAGGAGACTTAATAGAGCCCAAAGGCTGGCAAGTATAAGAGTAGCAAACGCATACCGAACGATATCTATAGAAGCGGTATGAATCATAGCCGGAGCATAACGCTGACGGAAGACAGCGAATGTCATAGAAAGAAGAGAAGGGAGGGTCAAACTACCGAAACAGTTACAACGATTTTAAGAGCCGATTTCACTAAGACAGTGGCAGCAGGAGTGGGACTCCACGGACAAGCGAAGGTGGACCCACAGACTCATACTAAACATAACGACATGGGTATAGAGGAAACATGGATAGGTTAATTTCCAATTCACACTTTCTGTCGGGTCACTGGTGCTTCAGGAAATACCTGCATAGGTTTGGATTTACAGACTCACCCTAATGCACGACATGCGAGGGAGAAGAAGAGACTGCGGAGCACGTACTATTTGTCTGCCCGCTTCGAACAAGAGCGAGGTGAGCTGATGACGGCGAGTAGGTCAGATGTAAATGCCGAAAACATAATATCGGAAATGTGTCGCGATGAGGAGGCGTGAAAAGTAGCGGATAATGTAGTTGCAAAAATAATGGGGAAGCTGCAAAATGCATGGAGAGACGATCAAAGAAGACTGCCAGTTGATCTGAGAGATTAAGTGCGAGTGCACAGTCCCTCCCCGAAGTAATGCTGTGAGGCGTTTCCGGGGAGAAGAGAGCATGGAGAGTAAGGATGGAGGTTTTAGTTGGTAGGTCATTGAAGAATGGAATCCAGCACTACATTGGTCCAGGAGGACCGGGTGTCTATGAAGATTCCTCACCCTTGTAAAAAAGGGGATCCGGCCGTTGACGGAAATAAATAAATTAAAAAAATATGTTTTGCAGTTTCGTGTGCGTTTTCAGACTTAGCGATATGACCTGTACGCATCTCATTATGAAACACGCTATATTCTGACAGAAGCCGATATCGACTGATGCCTGGATTCATTTAAATTGTTTGTACATGCGTATTTCATACCTTAGCCTCTTTCAAAGCTCCGTACGTGTATGTTCCACCTCCAACGAAATTTATTTTCGGAATTTCATAATTTAACAGTTTACATTTATCGTTTTCTTCCTTCGACGTTGTGATGTAGTCGATGTGACGAACCTGTAGGTAAATTGTCTTCGTTTATCTAATGGTGTCAAAGCATCTGTTTGGTGGTAACTTTTACATTGACAAATTTTTTCCTTCGATTTTTTTAATTTATTATTATCAGTGCTACCTTTTCTGACCGGAAGCGAGGGACATATAAACGAAGGAAATCCTTTTGCGCTCAAAAGAAAATGAATTGTTAAGAAAATCCTCAAATTTATTGAAAATCCTTTTAGATCAAAATAAAATCCCTAAAAATCGTGTAAAAATCCTTGGAAATCCTCAGGAATTTACAAAGAAAATCCTTGAAAATCAAAGAAAACTATGTAGAAAATCAATGGAAATTTGATTTTTTTGATTTTTTTCTTTACGAAAATTCTTTTGCACTCAAAACACACGATTACCTAACCGTCCACCGGGAGTGCAATTTTGTTATAATTTCATCAATGCTTTTATATTTTGCAGCTATCAATTTTCTATCCAAACTTCCACAGAAATCTCTTCGCGACTGACAGATGTATCCTCATTGTCCCGATACAAAAATGACTAAGGTTAGTTTTCTACTTATAACTTTGAATCCTTTCTTTTTTCTCCAGCTTCTTCCAATTTCTTCGCAAAATCTCTTGCTCACGTGGTGCTGGTGTTTAGTAGTAATCTTTATCTAGAAGCCTCCTACAACACCTCCTTTTCCTTACTTCAGTCTTCAGAGTCATAATGATCTAAACTATTCTGGTCACTTCCTATCCTTTCACAGACCATAACTAAATCGGATTTTTAAGCTATTTTGTATTTTTACCCTTTCTGTACGTCTGCCTGTTTGCTCATCCATCCGTCCGTCTGTAAATAGTTACAGATCATAATTTCAGTGACTTACTGAAAAATGAACACCGATTAACTGTTGGCAAAATTCAAAATATGGACACTAGAAATTTTCTGATCGAGAACTCAAAAGCGATCCCTGAACTCCTAATGCATACAGATAATTGCACCCTTTATAATTCTTTCATAAGAAATTTATGGTTATCATTCCATATGGAGAAAATCTTCAAGACAGTAACATCCTCGAGGATGCAGATATTGATATCTACACAGATGGTTCGAAAATGAACGTTGGGAGTGGAGTGGGGATCTACTCCACAACTGCCGACACAAAGGTTTCATTATCCCTAGACAGATATGCGGCTATTAAGCAAGCTTAAACATTGAGTGAGACCCGAGTGAGACTCAGACGATCAGTAATGAACGGGCACTGCTTCACCTCTAAAATGCTGCAGAATGCTATCAAATGGTGGACGCACTATCAATGAAAAATAGAGTAAATTAATCTGATGTGGATACCAGGACATTGATAGTATTGAAGGAAATCAGGCAGCTGACCAACTCACTAGATTAGGCAGTAATGTCCTTCTCCACGGGTCAAGCCCCTCTTTAGGGCTTTCCTACAGCACTCAAAGGAATTTGATCTTCTCTGGAGAAACTTGCCAAATTGCAAGCACAGCAAAACCAGCATTAATGACTGTAGTAAATGGAACTCCAATTACCTGCTAAGCAGATCAGGAGAGGCCCTGAGGCTGCTCATCAGAGTCATTACGGGACACTGCACTGAATGGGCATCACTAACTTGGACACTTGTGACAGACATCAAGAAGAGGTCGAAACTCCACTACATCTTATGACATCTTGCCCGGCTGTAGCTAGACAACGAGCAAAGCACTTCAACAGGAACGTGTTAACAGATGGATAGATCCCTCAAGTGTTCTTTTAACTGACATTTACCTTTCTTAAGGCAAACGATGTTTAAACCATAATTCTAAGGATAAAATTTGGGAGACTACCGTTTCGCCGTTAGTCTCTTACATGAATGGCTCTGAAAATTACTCGATTACTTACCACTTTTCCTTGTGAGCTAAAGGTCACAATTGCCACTCTTGTATGATTTATGCTTACGGTAAAATCGCCAAGCATTTTCTTCACAAACTTAATTTCGCTCATAAAATTAGTTTTTCCAACACTTGAACTTGAGTCGATCAGAAACCTAAATGTTTCATACAAAAGCACTTGCTGTAATTGATGTTTTTTTTTTGAAAATGCAACGTAGACCCATACGATGTACGTTTGTTCTGGTGTTAAAACTTTCAGTTTAGTTTAGTGTACATTTCTATACCCAGGTCGTTGGAAAGTTTCGTTTCTAGTGAGTATTTCCATTCGTGGTGGCTAGCAGTCTAGTATACTTCATTATTTGCGGATCATTTCAATAAAAACACTTCAATAGAATGTCGGATTCGTACACTGAATGGACTAAATTCGAGATTCTCCTTGGAAGAGGGAAAATTCTTAACTATTTTGTCGTAACGGTCTGTAAATGTGAGGAGTACCGTGTGTTCAAAAAGTCGTCGAATATAGAACAATGAAAGCTTTAAAGCTCATCATTGTGTTTTAAGCTTTCCTTTTATTCTATGTACGACGACTTTTTGAACCGTGTGTAATGTAAATGTATAGAACCAAAACTATTGTGAAGCTTGAAGTGTAGAAATGAACTCAGATTTCAATGTATACATTAAAAATGAACTTCATAATCCGTATATGGATACGCTGCAAGTTATGAATGTTCGGAACACAAACACAAAAGGAGGTCAGAAACAGAGGAAAATTGTTTATACCTTTTGAAAAGTGCATCGTCAATGGAAAAGAAAAACTCATGGTTAACCGGGGAAAAATTGCATTAAAAAAGGATGATTTTTTACTATTGTGTCACATCGGCCATATGGTCGATTTTATAGTGAAACGAACGCCACGTTTGATTGCTCTAATTTTAGGTGCCTTTCACATTAATGAAAGGGAAATAATATTCGCAGGCTCTCTGAATTTCTTGATAAAAACTCACAAATTTTTCTACGTCCAGCGACAGTTTCCTCATAATTTAAAACAATTTTGTTCAGGTACTTCGTACAGATCTACCTATAACAATCTTTTCATCAAATACATACACAACATCAATTCTCTTGGTCTTAGATCGTATCTGCTGAACACTATTGCGGAAAATGCCGCTTAAAATATCCACCTTTGATTTATCAGATGAATCTGCATTGGTTCCGATAGCCCTGTTAGGCTTCATCAATCGTTTGTTGCCATAGCTGAAAGGCAACCGAAAGTCACCACCGTTGTCTATATTTTGCAAAAGTTTACGTTCAAATTTTGCGCCAATTGTTAACGAGATGGCAATGTTAAACAAAATAAACAAGAAAAGTCCTTCGCTTTTCATAATTGCATTTACGAATACGATTTACAAAAAGCAATCACCAAATATTCACTGTTAATGTTGTTTCAATGACAGTAAAAATCATTTTTCTTAAAGTTTATCTCTGGATGTTATAATTGTGAATGCGTAACTACTCGTAACATAATTCACTCCGTAGAAGATAAGAATGTTGGTTGATGAACTCTGGTGCTCGCGTATGAACTTCTTTCAGACTTATTGGCAACACATGAGCCCAAAGGGATCGAATAAAATTCAATTTTTCATCATTTTCTATTCGATAGCACATCAATTACAAGAATTAGAACACAAACAATTGCATGAACGTCGTAAACTGGTAATTTTAAATATCAGAAAAAGTTATTTTTACACATAAAACGTTGTTTATGTTAAAAGACTTCTAAGAAAAAAAAATCAAAAAGACTTCGGAAGAAACAAAAAACAAAATTGTTGTAGTAAACACACGCTATTTTTCAAAGAAATTGAAGAAATTCAATTGGTTACTAGGGAGTTCCAGAGATGACTAAACGAATGAAATTTGAAAATGTTATAAACAGTCAGTGTGTCATCTGGCGCTTCTCCGCTGAAACTCTTATCTAAATTACGAGCAACAAAATGTTTTAGCGGAAGTTTTACTGACCCATCACAATATTACAAAACACTCGCATATCATTTCATTGCTGAGATTCTCTGCACTTAATCAGAAACGACGTTTTACTTCGAATAAGATGCTGAGAAGAAGTAGGATGGTACTTTTTTGAAGTCAAGCATATCTTCACATCAAATACAACGGTTTGACGGTTGTAAAACTTCCTTATATTTGTCACAAAAATTATTATAGTTGTCTCGTTCGTTCTTTAACAATTGTAGACGTCTCCCTCTAAGTATTAACAATAGGTGACAACTTAACAGCAACAAATTCTTTACAATTTTCTTTGTTAAGTTGTTGCCTGTTGCTTATACTTAGATCGAGACGTCTAAAATTGTTAAATAAAGAACGAGACAGCTATAACAATTTTTGTGACAAATATAAGGAAGTTTTACACCCTTCAAGCCGTTGTATTTGATTTGAAGATATGATCGACTTCAAACGAGACGTCTAAAATTGTTAAAGAAAGAACGAGACAGCTATAATAATTTCTGTGAAACAACTATAACTACTAACTGGCTGAGTTAACACTCCTGTCAGAAATTTTATAAAAAAGTTTTACACCCGATCCGCAGAAGGCTAGACAGTTTTTGAAGTATTAAAATATCTGGCACTCCCCCCCCCCCCCCTTGGGGGTAAAAGCCTCTTCTCAGCGCCCGTCGTAGAGCTAGCATGCTTAATCAAAGCTTCATATAATTGGCAACTGAAAATGCAAATACATTTTCTTCTGATTTCCATTTTCCCTTCCCACGTAGCCCGTTGCCTCATAGTCCCTAATTCAATTGTTATTTTATATATTCTCTTTCCTCATATCCTTTCCCTCACTATACTTCTCCTACAATTCAGTAAGGATTCACCGTCCTACCCTCTTTTTTTGAATGTAAGCGATAAAGATTTTTTAAAGAAATTTCCGATGGGCCGCTAATCATTGAGGATTATTTAATGTTATCCGAAAAATTCACATCCAGAGAAATAAGCTTATCGAATTCATTACAAAAGCTTGCATATCGTAGAGCCAGAAAAAAAATTCTTAAGTCGATTCCGTAGCCCATCAAAAAATATTGTTTGGTCAAAGGTCAAAAATATTGTTTTTTAATTTTTTAAGAGATAATTGTCGGTTAGGGGTGTCCAAAAAATTAAAGTTGCAAAAACTTTGGGGCACCAACCGGAATATGTGGATCTTTGAGTGTAAATATTTCGTTGAACTTTCCACTTTCAGAGTAGCCAAAAAAAGACCCACTCAATTGGATGCAGAAAATTCAAATTTTAACCAACTATCTCGAGTAGGGTATCGTTGGAAATGTAATTTTAGTGGCTTTTAGAGAAAAATGGTTTGAGTGTATTTTGGATGACACAATGAGACGAGGATATGAAAAAAATCGCCCCAACGGTGACAAAAATTGATTTTTTAACTATACAAACCTGTTAAGTGTTTCGGAAAAATTCCAAAAAATTATTATTATTTTTTGTCACACATAACAAACGTTTTCGGTCGAAATACAGCTGAAATTCGATGTTTTTTAACGAAAAAGCCATCTGTAAAGTGAATATCATGTAAATAAAACGAGTTTTGGTCGAGTTTGTCTGATTTAGGCTTGAGTTCACCAAAGGTTTTTGCGTTGTTTCAAAGTAGTATCTATGTCTAATATTTCATAGAAGAACTTTTTTCATGATCTGTAATATTCGCCACTGGTTAGAGTGCAGAAGTTCAGCTTGACATGTCCTCTTTGACGGGCTATTCTGGCACAAACATACCATAGATACTCCAACCAACTAGAAAACCGTTTTTTCTGGACTATTCTGAAGGGTTCAAACCAAACCTGCCCTAACACAACTCTTCATCTTCGACCAATATCGTACACTTTTTCAGAACTCTGCATTTTTCACGATTTTCGAGTTTTTGGTCACATTTCATCATTGAGCTGCCCCTAAATCACCTCGGATCGAGCGGACTCCATATACTTTTTTGTTCAATGATACATGTAAAGTAATATTCCGGTTGGTGCCCCAAAGTTTTTGCAACTTTAATTTTCAATTTTGGTCACCCCTATTGTCGGTGATAAAAATCAAAAATTTCATTTTTTCCAATTTTTGTACTTTAAAGCGTCATCAGCCAATTTTACTCAGTGTTTCATAATCATGGGCGCGCGATAGCGATGCACCCGTGACGCAAGTCCACATACGAACAAAAAATTAAGAAAAATCTGTTTCCTAGACTGCGAAGCAACACATACAGCTAAGTTTTGAGTTCCTACATTGCAATGTACAACCCGGAAAATATTTTTCCCGTAATCTACGGAAAATTCTAAGGCGCATTAAAATCGGTTCAGTGGATCCGGAGATGTGACCTTTAGAAAATGATCATTTTCAATCCAAAGTTGATGAAAACTTCTATACTTACTTATAGTTACTGGTTTCCATTAGTACTTGTATAAAAAACGGGAAGTACCAGCTTCGTTGAGGCGCCAGGGCTGTATGTGTTTGTGTGTGTAATGTGTATGGTAGCACATTTTTTATGAGACAAAGTGCGGTGCTCGAGATAGAGGTTTGGTGTCAAAGGGAAAGTAGTTGGGTTGGGTGTGTAGTGTATCGGGGTGACCGTCAAAATGGCGGAAAATGGTCGGGGGCTCAAAAAAAACTTTTGATATGTTGTAGAGAAAGTAGTAGCCGCGCTTCGGTTCGGCGGCGACGGCGGCGGCTCAAATAAAATTCTATATGTGATTCATCAAAAACAATTTTTCTTATTTCAAAAGAACTGATATCACAACAAAAACCACTTTCGAAAGGGAAACGTGACGCAGGTCATCGTACCTTCTTCCAAAACAAATGATATCAATTTGGGTGACGCAAAAAATTCTTTTGAAATATTTTCACAATCGATTTTCAGATTTCACACCCCAAAAATTTGAATGAATGAATGAACGGGTAGCCAAATTTTTGCGTGTGAAATCTGAAAGCGCAGAAAGATTATTACGTTGGGAGGGTCCGGCATTTGTTAATCAAATGTGAAAATATTTCAAAAGAATTTTTTTGCGTTCCGAAGCTTTAAGCGTCACCCAAATTTATATCAGTTTTTGGAAGAAGGGACGAGGACTTGCGTCACATTTCCCTTTTAAAAAGGGTTTCTGTTGTGATTTATTTTACCCGTAAAGACTGATCTATTATCTTTTCAATGATACCCGACTCAACGAATTGGATGGAGAAATGAGTTTCATTTGATTGATTTTCCATATAGATGTAGGCAAGAATTTTCTTTTCGAAATCAAAAAATTCACACGAAAGAGAACTTTATGAATCTCATTTTCCGTCATATTCAAGGTGCGGGGTATCGTTGAAAAGGTAATAGATCAGTCGTTAGAGGGCGTTCATAAATGACGTTTGGGGGGAGGGTGGCCTAAGAAAACGGATACTTCATATAAACAAATCTTCATTTGTATGGAACAGGTTGCGCTGACGACGCACAGTAGATTTTTTGCAAGGGTTTACGGCAAGAGTGTGTGCTCGTCGCAGGTACACAAATTGAAAAAATGAAGTTTTCGATTTTTATTACCGTCAATTTTCTTTAAAAAAAATAAAAAAAATGTTTTTCACATTTGTTAGGCGAAAATTGATATTTTCTCACCTCAAATGAGGTTCGAAAATTGAATTTTGCATGGGTAGTTTGTAGCGGGATGAAAAGTAAATTTTCGCACCTCATTCGAGGTGAGAAAATAAATACTTAACATAAAGTAATGGCCGATCTGTTCATATGAATTTTTTTTTATGATGAAGAAATTAAACAAAAAATAAATAATTTTAGACTCGACGCTCGTATCCGTCTAATGCCAGCACATAGTTTAGGATCACAGGATTACTCTGGCAAATATTTCTCGAGATATAAGAGTTTGGAAAAATGTGTTTTTGAGTTACTTTCTACAACTAAGAGAAAATGTAAAACTACACTTTGACGTTTTCGTTCGTTTCGTGTGGAACCCATATTTTCAATGTAAAAAATCATACAAAAAAATACTCCACACGAAACCCACAAAATACAGGAGAGTGTAGTGGTTTATATTCTCTCAGCTGTATGTTTTTTGTGAAATTCGGCTTTTATATGCTTAGATGTGTTTACAATATGTGATTACAATACTTGTAATAGTGCATCTTTTTCGGGAGAAAATATGAATTTTCGCCTAACAAATGTGAAAAGTTTAATTCATAAGTCGAGTAAAAATAGAAAATTCTTAACTCGGTTGAAGTCTGTGGCCCTCGTAGAGAAAATTGAAACTTGAGTAAAGTTTGTGGCCCTTCACTCTCGTTGCAATTTTCTCTGCTTGTGCCACAAACTTTACTCTCGTTGCAATTTTCCCTGCTTTCGCCACAGACGTCAACCTTGTTAAGCAATTTTCTATTTTCTCCCCTTGTCATGAAAATAACTATTTCGCGTTGTGGTATTGCGGAATCGACTTGAGAAAACTTTTTACGGAAACTTGACCAACATATTAATTGGTTGTTGATTTAATTAAACAATTACTCGAAATGGGAGTCATACCTCACAACAAGGAACAAGCAAATGACAAAAGAGTGTGTGTTTATTTTCTCTGCTTATGTTTAGTTGAGCTGAAGCAAATATTGTAAAGAAACTCGCTTTCAAAAAAATTGTAGACTTTTCTTACGCACCAACACTCCTACAAAAATAAACGACGGTGCGCTGGTCAAGCAAAAAACGAATGAAAAATTTGACACAATCACATACAATTTTTCTGCAAGTCATCTGAGTTGGTTTTTGACCGCCTTTTGACTTTTTGGAAGTCGCGTACATATGCACCTTGTACACTAATACATATGAACATTTTGATAGGAGTTTTGTTTTCTCTTTTAAAAATATAAAACGTTTTTGATATGTCGTAGAACACTTTTTCGCTCAAAATTAAGTTTATTATCGAAATTCGTCTCATGTGAAACTCTATTACAAAATTCGTTTATAAAAATTATAAAAATATTTTGTCTATTCGATTCGCATTACAATTAAAAAATGTGTTAAGTCTTCAATCATCTCCATAATACCCTGGATTAAAGTAAAGATGTTTGTGGAAGCCATTTTCTTCGGTACTGGTAGTCTGTAGTTCACCTTTGTCGGTTCGGATTCGACTCGTTTTCTCACCGATCATTTTCAGCATATCGTCCAAATTATGTTCGTGTGCATGTTCGGCGAATACTTCACAAAGGACTTGCACATACCACGATCCAGTATCGGGATCTCGATGTGTTTCGAATCCGGGAACAGTTGCATAGCAAATTTTAATATCCGAAGACGTGGCGATATTATTCTGTTCCGAAAAGTTGATGGTGTCAGTTTCAGTTTTTTTACTCTTCAAAGTCGGATTTCCCGTTCCTGTGTCAGAGACGTTGCCTCTAAATAATTTCATACGCATTGTGAGCAGAATCAGAGAATTGCTGTTATCGCTGACTTACCTACACATGGGAAACAGGAAGATTTTCGGTTTTCCCACCATATTTTTGCAATTGATGTTGTTGAACTTTTCCAATATATCCTGAACGGTTGTTAGACTGCCATCTGTGAATTCAATGTATTGCTTGCCTTTTTGGAACTCACCGTGTGTGAGTACAGCAAACACCAAACTATCAGTGTCTTGCAAGTACTGTGAATGAATAAGTTCGTCGACCAGTTTGTTAAATTCCTGAAAAAGGAAAACAAAAAAACAATTGCAATGCCAACACTAAAGAAAAACATTTTGGATAAAATTAGCAAAATATACATTTTGTTTGTGCAAGTGTGCAAGGCTATATACTTTAAGTTAAAGGCCAAACAGTCACAAAGAAATGGTGACAAAACAAATGTAGGTCAATTTAGATGATAGTAGTTTTCCTGATAAAGCGATGCAAAGATCATTATAGACGAGTGGGAGTTGCATTTAGCGCGTACAAGGTGCATTGAAACATTTTCTATGAACGGATCGTAAAATATGAATAATCGTTATGACTGACACTCTTCAAAGTGCTCAATAATATGATTCAAGGTATGCAATTCGATGACGCGTTTATATGTGAAAAAATATGAGAGGGTTGTAGTGGGAGATTCTTCTTCTTACGATGCTAGGGTGAGTAAAATGTGTATGATATTTGATTGTTACAAGGGCTAGAGCTCCAGCCGCTACCTTCACTGCAGATTCTTAACGTAACACTGCAATTTTGTATGAGGTAAGAAACCCACTGTTGTGAATATAAAAGTTACAGTACGACAACTAGAAGCTACATCACGGTGCCTCTGAACGGAGATAAAGTTTAGTGAAAGGGTACCCAACAAATGACTTCTGATTCGGGCTTTGGGACCCAAATTAAGTTCAAAAACAATTTACTTAGTCTTCAACGAGAGTGTGAAAAAATAGTATATTTAAACATACCCCAATACACACGAGATGTTTACATACACGCGGGCAAAGCCCAAGTGAAAAGTACACATCTCGTGTGTATTGGGGTATTTTGAAATATATTTTTCTGTAACAGTGAAAGTGTGTTGGTGCACATACAGCGGAATGCAACTTTTCGTCCCAAGTGATGGGAAAATATTTTCCGTCACAACCAATACACTCTCACGTATACAGAAAAAACGATTTTTTCCACACACTTTGAAGTGATGAAAAAAAATTTTTGTTAACAGACGTTTTTTTATTTTTTATCGATAAATGACGTTATTTTAAACAAAAAATTGTTCTACGGCGTGTCCATAAACATTTTAGTTTTTTTATAGAGTTTTTTCTAATTTTGGTGCCCTTTTAGTACAATTTCGGTACATCAAAAAAACTTTTATTTATGGATATGCTGTAGAACAATTTGTTGCTTAAAATAGCATCATTAAACGATAAAAAATAAATAAATAAACGTCTGTAAGCAAAACTTTTTTTAATCATTTTTAGACAAATCTTGAAAATGTATGGAAGAAATCGCTTTTATTCACAGTCGACTATGTGGTAGGATCTAGTATAAGACTAAGTAAATCGTTTTTGAACTTAATTTAGGTCCCAAAACCCAGATCAGAAGTCATTTGATGGGTACCCTTTCTTTAAACTTTATCTCCTTTCAGGGACACCGCATTCACTGACAACATCGTCAAGGTGCTACTTTATGCTCTTTTAGAACATGTGTCATTTTGTGCTAAAAATACTACGAAATTGAAGTACTAAACAAGAAGTCGGTTTATATTGTGAGGCGACGATTCGTGACCAGCGTTGGCCACCACAGCGCGACCATCGACTTTTAGTACACCTTAAAATGTGCACTGATTTCGTGTGCAACCGGAGGCTTGCTGTGACCTTGGCAATTAATACTCAACGTGAAGTTAGCTGCAGTTGCGACCGAAGCTAACTTCATTGCAAACAAAAACAGCTGATTTCATTCATAAATTTATCCAAATCAGCTGACTTCTTTGAAAAGTTAAAAAATCAGCAGATTTTTTTTGCAATGTAGTTAGCTTCGGTCGCAACTGCAGCTAACTTCCCATTGAGTATTACTTGCAAAGATCAAATCAAAAGACTGACACGCTTCTGTGTGGAAAAAACTTCGACATTAATTTATAAAAAGCATACAACTTGACCTTTTAAAATAATATTTTAATGACGAAGACTGAAACGAGAGCATTCTGACCCCGCACACAACCACTTTCATGTTTTTGGGACGGATGGTTCAGTGGTGAGCGCGATGGACTGCAACTAAAATGGCCCGGGTTCGAGTCTCGGTGCAGACATTGTCAGGAATTTTTCTCTAAGAGATACAACGTCCCTAAGCTCACCCAAGCTTCATAAATTGGGTAGTTACGGTATTCAATGAAACGTAAGGAACTGTACAGAATCATTAGCTTTGATGACGTCACTCAAAACAGATGCAAGACTGTGTATGAACAAAGAACACCGTGAAAGGGAAATACGTGATTGGAAGCTCTACCGCCGCAAGAACGTCATGGATGGCGCTGACAACAGTACGACGGAGCTCGTGAACGATGACAGCCCAGTAACCAATCGACTGCGGATCAAAATGCAACCATCGGCATAAAAGATTTCATTCACTGTTGGTTTTCACCTTCCTCCCGGCATAATAACCCATCAAGCCTTTACGACTATGCGAGAAACCTTAACTCATCAATGTACTATAGAATTACTTATATGTAAGAATGCATTACGTGAATTAAGCGAAGCAATGTAAAAATAATTGAAATCAAACTGAAATTACGCAACCGATCAACCACCATAACTGATCCAACCTATCTTGACTGATCCTACTCAATTGACCTATTTGATCAAAACTGGTATAACTGATCATTGCGCCCAAAACTGATTAGACACCGCGAAAAATCATACAAATCATCAATTAGTTATAGGACGTATACCATCACAAAACTTTGCTTGTCCGTCCATTTTGTTTAGTTTCTAAAAATTGTCTTGATTAAAAGTCTCTTATGTTTTTTGTGAATCGACATCTAAGATAAGATCCAAGGTAAAAAATACGTTATACTCGGTCTTTCAAAAGTAACTCCACAGCCTACTACGGTAGTCTCGTTCATCGAAGGTACGTGTAACAATAAGATTATTAAAAAGTTCTTCTCTTTGAATAAAGATATCTCCCAATGATGACCTGGAATAGGTCGAAACGTCGAGAAACTAAAATTCTAATTTTTTGTTATTAAAATCAAAAGATTATAAATGGCACATCAACCCCAGCAATACGAAATAGTTAGCTAAAACTGAAATCAATTATAAAAAAATGAGAAAGATGTAAAAATAACCATACGAAATATTATTGACCGTGTCAATAATAATGTTCTTGGATACTGGGAAACTTTGACTTTGATATCGAGAGGGAAACATAACTTGCACACGCGAAGATTCCGGTGATAAAAAAAAATCAGACGAACCAGTTTTTAGTTTAAATCATTTAAGGTCTTCAAAATGGTGTAAAATACCGTCAATTTGAATTTAAAAAAACCGCTAAATTCTTGAGTAATAAAAATTTTTTGTTCAAACTCACACTCCCGCTTTTGCGATGAGGCGATTTAGCTTAGCACGGTAGTTTGACGAACAAAGAATATTAATTTTTGTACGACGCATCTATGCTGTTAATAGTCACAATCGATTGATGAATCATAATCTGAAAGTGGTCGTTTTGTTCTCTTTTGTGAAATGAGTGTTCCAGTTCGAATATTTTCGTAATTTTAACAGAAGTGATTGACACTAGAACTTCGAAAATTCGAACTGTGATAATTATCTGTGCCATTTTATTACGATACGCTATAAATTGTGATTAGTTAACACACATCTCGCAAATTGGTTTTACATTTTTACTGTTTAATATACAAAACTTGCACTCAATCGACCATTTTGAATAGCCGATCAAAGTTGTACGTATGTACAACTTTGTGCGCACAAATTCGTGTAAAACTTACCGCGCTCGTGATGTCTTCATTGTAAAAGATTTTGAATTCCATGCCTCGAAACAGCGTAATTAGATTATCTCTGTCAACAGATGCTCCATTTCGCGGATCCTTTTTATGGAAATTAATAATATTCACAAGAAAGAATACCCCTCTATGCCGTGACTTCATATCGTATGTAGCCAGGGTCTTGTGCGTATGATATTTCTTAGACTTTGTGACATTGATGGCTAGTTTTGTGGGTAGGACTTCTTTTGTAAAAATTTCCAACTTAACTTGCCGTTCAGCATCAGTTCGACTCATTGATTTATCAGTTATATCGACGTTAGGTGGTGGCCTTACATCAGGCAATTGTGCGTCATTCTGCCTATCTCTATTCTTTCTTTTGTCTTTCTTCTCTTCGTCTTCACGTTTCTTGTTTCGAATGCTAATTGTTCCATCATCATCATCATCGTTGTCGTCGTGAATATATCTGGACGACTTTCTTTGCAGAAAAGTCGCAGCTTCGACGAAATTGCCTTTACATATTTCCACAAGTCCTTGAAACGCATTCGGACCTCGACGCGCTATTTTCTCAAATAACATTTTGTGCTTTGTTTCCGGTCCAATTTGTAATTTCTGAAATAATTTATTGCTACATTTTATCGCACAAATGAAATTAATCGCAAGAATTTTACCTCAATTTCGGTTTGCATTATTGGGAACATAATTTTTCGATCGAGACATTTTCTCATGAGAATTTCATAATTTGTTAATTTGATGAGTTCATTTATATTGTCTAGAATTATTCGGCGATGTTCTCTGTCCATTTCGATACGAATTCACGATTTCAATAAAACTCACAATTTAAATAATTTAGAAAAACTGTTGGGATAACTAATTTCACAACATTTCTTTCTTCAGACACTCACAATGAATGAATGATCATCAACGAAACAAAGTAATAACACCAGCATTCAGAATAAATTGTGACGCAATCGCTGCAAGTATGGAGACATCTCATCGTAACGGATCGAGCCTGTTCACTTCATTTCTTTGAGTGCGGCCTTTTTAAATTGGAGCTTTTTTCATGTTGGTATTCCTGGAATTTCAATTAACTGTTTATTAAAGCGATAGCTGCTTTATGTTTTGACCCTTCCTGTCCGTCCATCCGTCGTCTGTGCACTACATTTCAATGCAGTACGCTGCACTTCACTACAGTTTGCTACACTTCACTATAGTTCGCTATTTATGTGGGGATAATGTAAATGAATTGTTGTTTCAACAAAATTCTATGTAGAATGCGTCGAGTCGAAATTGTTGTTATTTTTTTTCTAACTGAATGTGCTATTGCGCTCTTTATAATTATTTTGTTGCTTTTTTCGAAAGGAAATGTATTTGAAATTCGTTAGAGTAATTTATTGATTCGTTTGTTTTTATTTGGAAGTTTTTGGTGCAGAATGTTTTTCAAATATGTAAACCTTAGCTCCGATTGAGCTTATGCGAAACTGATTTTTTTCAGTATTTCAGCAACATTTTCGAGAACGACTGTTTTCACAGGCTGTTAAAATATTATCAAAACATTTTTATGCTTTATTTCGTCGAATAAATGAATCCAGGCCCAAATATCACCGTAAACCTTCCCTGGTTCCTTTTTCCCTGGGACATATGTATGATTCAAGTTCGAAATAGTTCCGGAGATATAGTCGAAAAAGTGACCAAAAACATGGTTTTTCGAGGGTCGGTGAAAATTTTTCGCAAATATCTCAGCACGGAAATTGTTCATTTTAGTGTAAAATGGAAGCATTTGATCTCACAAAACTGGAAAAAAAATTTTTGTGGAAATTGGGTCAGTTGCCTGGGCACTGGGACCAATGGAATGGACGAAATTGAGTTTCTCAGCCATATACAAGAGCAGATGTTTTTTCGTCAATATTTGTTCAACTATGCAATATGGAGATTTACTGTCAAAGGCAAAGTTGTAGAGAATAAAATTTTAGAGAACACGTGTTTCAGGGGGAGGTTAGGACCGAATGTAAAAAAAAAATATCCGCAACCATAATATCCCCGTGGACAAAATATCCCCAGACAAAAGAACCGGACATAATAACCACAATTTTTCCATTAAAAAAAAAGGACAAAATATCCCCTCAGACAAAATATCCACACTCAAAAAATTAAGAATATTCAATGTGAAGTGTACTTAGCGTCGCAGACCTGAAATAAACAACAAGAAAGCGGGGTCGAGGAGCGGCAGCCCTCGAAAAGGTCGGTCAAGGGGGGAATATCCCCCTTGCGGGGTGGGTCTAAGGAGCGGAATATTTGCTGTATTACACCGATTGTTCTGTTAAAAAAAAGGTTTTCAACAGAACAAGAACTGGTAAAAACTGTATTGTTTTGTATTTGTAATTGCATTACTTTTGAAACTTTTTTACCGGTCGAAAAACACTGTTTCTGCGCCTTCTGCACTGACGATTCGAAATTTCAAGATTTAACAAATTAAGAACTGTCAAATGCAAACAAATATCCCACCTGTGTATGTGCAATGTTTGAATGGTAAGCCAAGCTAACGTGACATTTCTAGCTACTTTGAATTTAATAAAACTATCCCTTTTGTAGTGTTAAAAGCTTTCCTTTTCCGATGGTTTATTTTTCATCTGTTTTTATTAGGGCATGATCTAAGGGGTAGGGAGCTAGAATAGTATGATCAATGGACGCTGAGAAAGCTTCTCAACGACCTTCAGAAGTGCTCACCTTTTTGCATGCCTGCTCGATTGCTTTTTTATGGAAAATATTTTGGGCTATGAAATTTTGAGATCTATACGAAGTATGCGTTAATGAAAATCTTTGCAACTGGTCGAATTCGGAGTTGGTGGATTGAGGTCTAAATAAAAGGAATCTGCAAAATAGTTCGTATGTTTGTGGATCGAGGACACTCCTAGTCTTCGTATATTATGGGGGCGTAAACGAATCGAACAAAGTCTCTTAAGGAGCGTAAGAAGTAATTATATTAGCGTGCGATGCAAATAAATCGCGTAAGGTTTGTTTGCGTGCTCAACTTGACAGAAATAAAAATACTTTTGATAAGCTGAGCTTTCAAACAAACCTTACGCAATTTATACGCATCGCACGCTAACATAACTTTGCTATAAATCGTGTTTTGCTCGCATTACTAAAATGAAAATTCAGAAGCGCTACCTGAGTAAAAGTGAACAATGCCGAGTGTTGTATGTATGAAATTGTCCCGAAACTTAGCTAACTGTTGAGTATAAAACACGATCTGTAGAGATTTGCAGAAATATAAGTGTGAAGGAACAAGGAACCCGAATATCTATTTAATAAACTGCAAAGGTCGTCTCGATCAGGTGTGCTAATTTTACCACGGCATTCTTCCAGTCAGTACAACAAGTCCTTTTTCGTTAGTGCTGCAGCTAGCTATAATATGTTGCCTAATTACATCAAGATGTGTCACACACTGAATGGTTTCAAAAGGCGTTGCTTTAATCGTTTGGTCACGTAATATGAAGTGCAAGACCTACCACTGTGCATTGGTTTCTCGTCGTGATGCACAATCATTGTAGCTTGCATTTTGTCGTCATTGAAGAATTTATATGTTGTCATAAGTCGTCATGTTTTTGTTTCCTATATTCTACGTACAGTCCAGATTTGCTTTAATTAAATTTTTGTCGTAATTTAAGTGCTGCTTTTGTTTTTTCTTAGCTTATTTTTTCCCCATATTAAACATGCACTCATGATAACATTTCCTCCAAATATTTGTATAAGTAGACATCCTTGTTGTTGTGTAATAAAGTTGAATTGAATTGAAAAAGAGATGGCTAAGCTTTAACTCCGATCTGTCTACTGTCTAGATCAGGCAACATTCCTGCGACATCCGGTTCAACAAAAAAACTGAGTCGGCGACACGGTCAGTTTTACCGGTTTCAACAAAATATAATAATTTGAAAGGGCGGGCGGATGTGTTCCATTCGATAATAAAAGAGATGTCAGCAAAGAGTGAACATACTTCAGCTTCTATCCATATATTTTTTGACATGTAACCTCAAAAGACATCCGTCACCTAAACAAAGTAAGTTTTGATTATAGCAAAGTCAGTGCAAAAAAGCATCGTTAAACAAATCCGAAATGGCTGGCAAATCGTCCGACGTTGAAATGGCTCAAAAGACATGGGAGATTGAAAATAACATCGAAACGATACCTGCATGCGATGAAATTTTTCGTTACGATGCACAGGCACATCAAGCTATACTCGCCGCTCGTCCATGGGACAAAGATCCACATTTCTTTAAGGATATTCAAATTTCGGCATTGGCCTTGCTGAAAATGGTGATGCATGCTCGATCTGGTGGACCACTCGAAGTTATGGGATTATTATTAGGAAAAGTGATCAACAACACCATGGTTAGCAATTGACAGAGAAAATGCATCCGATGATTCGAAATAAAAAATGTTCATTAATTTGTGCTTTGTAGATCGTAATGGATTCGTTTGCGTTACCTGTCGAAGGAACTGAAACAAGAGTAAATCCTCAGTCGCAAGCTTACGAATACATGGCAGCGTACATCGAATCAGCAAAGGAAGTTGGTTCGTCCCACAATTTTTCAAATCATTTATGGAGAAACATTAACCTTAGAATATTTTCAGGCCGCTTAGAAAATGCTATTGGCTGGTATCACAGTCATCCCGGCTACGGGTGTTGGTTGTCAGGAATTGATGTGTCCACACAAATGTTAAATCAAAACTTCCAAGAACCATTCGTTGCTATCGTAGTGGATCCGGTTAGAACAGTTTCAGCAGGGAAAGTATGTCTGGGGGCGTTCAGAACATACCCGAAAGGTAAGAAGAAAAAAATCGGTTTTCCGCATTGAGTGATTTTCAGTCTATTACAAGCACAATTCTTTCCAAGCCTGTCCACTTCTTCTTGATCCTCACTATTTTGGCACAGACTTCAAATTGCTCTTCCTAAAGTAATATTTGTGTCGACATTTTCACTTATTGGAGCGAATATTCTTAACGGGTTTGTGTTTCTGTAAGGTACGAGCTGTTCACCCGCTGACGACAGAGCTTTCTTCAGACCCTCATTCTCCCTTATCACCCTGCACCTCATTTAAAGTGACGCGTCTCGCTTCTCCTTTAATAACTTTAAATAAAAAAAATATTTGCGCTCTTTAAAGGGATACCACGACATTTTTTCACGACGATAATATCCCAGGGCGTTATTTTCCCATAGCGAGCGATATTTTCCTCCGGAGAGAACGATTATCCTTCGGTGGTCGATACTACGCTCTAGCCGGAGATATTTTCTGCCGGCGGACGATAATCGTTCTGCATGAATGAAAATATCCCCCGTGTAGGGTGTAATATCGCCCGCCGGGAGATATTCGTTCTTTCCGGGGGAAAATATCCCCAGCCGGTGAAAAATAACGCTTCGGTGATTATTCGTCCCGAGTCCTATTTTCCACAAAGTGTGCCGGGCGATAAATGTATGTAATTGGTTCCGGAGGAAAATATCCCCCACCAGAAGAAAATATCCTCGGAAAGAACTATTATCCCCCGGCGGGCGATATAACACTCTACCCGGGGGATATTCTCATTCATGTAAGGTGATTAACGCCCGCCGGTGGAAAATATCGTCCGGCTAGAGTGTAATATCGCCCGCCGTGGGATAATCGTTCTGACCGGTAGAACGCCCGTCGGGGGAAACTAACGCCCAGGACGATAATCTTCATGAAAAAATGTCCTGTCACCCTTTTAAGGACCGTGTCATCCTACCTCGCCTAGTACGACTCTCAACAACCGACTTTCTTGCTTCATTCCTTTTTTTCCTCACTTTTGTTTGATATAAAATTCAAATTTAGGTTACAAGCCGCCAAACGAAGAACCATCCGAATATCAAACGATTCCGCTGAATAAAATCGAAGATTTTGGTGTTCATTGCAAGCAATATTATCCATTGGATGTGAGCTATTTTAAGTCTGCTCTGGATCGAAAGCTCTTAGATTCGTTGTGGAACAAATACTGGGTTAACACACTGGGCAGTTCCGGCTTGCTGAGTAACACTGATTACACTACAGGACAAATTTTCGATTTATCTGAAAAGTTAGAACAAAGCGAAGCCAGTTTGTCACGAGGACCATTCCTTGTAACAGGTAAGATGGAATTCCATTTTTAGGTTCTCTGGTATTTTATTGAATGACCGTTAGCTCTAGATCCGAATGAGAAACGCACCGAAGATCGTTTAACTAAGGCGACACGTGACTGTAGCCGGGCATCCATCGAACTGATTCATGGATTAATGGCTCAAATAGCTAAAGATAAATTGTTCAACACTGTTGGTATGAAGAGCACCAATTGAAACGTAATTCATTTGTAAATTTTCTTTATATTGCTAATACACAATTTCCCACTTAACCCACTGGTTTCACAAATGGAAGTTCGGTTCGATAAGCTAGACTTCCCTTTATACGACCACCATGCAACTTATAGCCAAACGGAATCAACGATGGATGACGGACATAAATTCCTCTTCCTTCGGGTGTCCAGACTTTAAAGTGAACTTTTTGGTCGCTTGGAATACACAATCCCACCCAACCAGCTGATGACAATAAGACATCTACAAAGTAAAAAAAAATATTCAGAAGAATCTATGCAACAATTTTCGATCGTTGACTAACCGCATGCGGCTATTTTTGTTCCTTCTCCATAGAATTCAAATACTTCGGAGGGACTGAGAGCTGGCCAACGTGCTAAGCGTTCAGCATCTCCAATGGGAACTCCTAAGTATTCTGTGCCCAATAATTCATTGTAAATTGTTTGAGCTTCATTCGTCTCAACAATCATAATTGGCAATCGGTGAGATGCGTAGACCGATGCTCGTACAAGATCTGCTCCATCTAAAAAGTCCACTCTACCAAGACCAGCCAGGAATAATGACATTCCCGGCTTCAATACAAATGTTCTCGGATTTATCATTTTCTTCGGCAGTGTCAAAAGCAACTCTTCTGTTGTTAGCAAATCCAAAATTGATGCTTCATGCAACACTCCGGGTGTATCGAAGCACCATTTGCTTGTCGCATATTCTTCACTATTTTCGTCTATGCTGAGCACAGGTGGAGGATTTTTCCCCATGGAAAAATGGTCGTTTACCTGTTTGCCAGGAATTTCGAATGTTTTACCTTAAAAAGCATAAACAAGTTGATCGTTTGATTGATTTCACTAAACGAATTGTCTTACCAATGTGACCAATCAGGGTGGCACTTTGTACATTTCCCAATCGCATTTGGTCGTTTCGTAGTTTTCGTTCAGCTGCTTCTTTGTATTTCTGTGAAATCAATCGCTGTGTTCGCTCATGCAAACGATGATCTACAAAATAAAATTTTTTCTTAGATTTCTTTTCTCGGATAAAAGTCTTTTATATTACGTGAAGGACGAAGAATGGGAAATTTCAACAGTCGGATCGTTGTTCCGGGCCAAGGACTAGCTGTTGCCTTTTGAATGATGTTACTTGCCTTCACCTAAAATAAAAAACAATAAAAAAATATGCCCAACAGAAAGGACATAATATCGCAAGCTTAGCATGACCACTTGAAACTTAAGAGTTCACATCTTTTGACATTGACTTGAGGGGACACCAAAGGTATGAGAGAGCAATCATGGACGGGCGGTAGCAATGCGCCCGTGATGCAAGTCCACATACGAACAAAAAATTAAGAAAACTTTTTTTTGTAGGCTGCGAAACCATATATACAGACAACTAAATTTTGAGGGTTACTGGTACCCATATGTATGTGTTTGTGTGTGTAACGTGTATGGTAGCACATTTTGAATAAGACAAGGTTGGGTGTTCGAGATAGAGGTTTGGTGTCAAAGGGAAAATTATTGGGTTGGATGTGTAGTGTATCGGGGTGACCGTCAAAATGGATGGAAATAGGCGAAGGCTCAGAAAAAAAAACTTTTGATATGTTGTAGAGTAAGTTGAGGGGATCATTTTTGCCCATGGAAGTAGTAGCCGCTGCGCTTCGGTTTGGCGGCGACAGCGGCTCGAAAAAAATATTGTATATAAATAATTCGTCAAAAAAAATTTTCCTACTTCTGAAAGATCTGAGGTGACAGTTGATATAAGTTATATGTCAGGCGTGTTTTTGTAATTCCTCTGAAGAAAAAAGACGAGTTTAACGATATTCTTGGGTTACTCACCAACCATGGGGAAGATAAACCCTTATCCACGTAAAGCTAAGGGACTGGATTCGTCGGGAAGGCAAAAACCAGGCGGAATAGTGAAGAAGACCAAAACAAAGACTTTGAAAAAAATTTTCGAACCAGCGCACGATGAACGTAACCTAAAACTAGGTGTAAACATTTTCGACCAGTTGCACTCTCGCAGTGCCGGAAACAATAAAACCAATCAACAATTGACGACTACCGAAGCAAAAAAGCCTCCTCCTGTAATCGTAGTTGGAAGCAATCACACTCTGAAGGATGTTCTTGCACAAGTTGGCATCGAAAAATACAATTTGAAGATAATTTCTATCGGCACGAAAATATTTCTCGATGATGACAATGATTACAACAAAATCTGCTCAACACTGAAGAACTCTGCCATAGAATTCTTCACCCATTCATCGAAAAACCAAAAAGTGTTGAAAGTTGTGCTGTCTGGGCTTCCACAAATGCACACCGAAACAATTAAGGAGTGCCTGAACATCAATCCTTCGCAACTGAGCACCCGCAAGTCGAATCCTCACAGAGCACTATATCTGCTGCATCTCAACAACAACGATACGACATTGCACGACCTGAACAAGATCAAGGCTGTGTGCCATACGATCGTAAAGTGGAACAAATATGAGCCTAACTATAGAGGTCCGACTCAATGCAGAAACGCTCAATGTTCGGGCACGGAACACAAAATTGTCATAGGAAGCCAGCATGCTCACTATGTGCTAGTAATGACCACAACCAGACGAACTGTCCGTTAAAACAACTGAATAAGGATACAGCTCCAGTTTATAAATGTGTTTTCTGCACCAGAAACAATTTCCAACCAGTAAACCATCGAGCTAGCGATCTGGACTGCCCTGGAAGAAAAATATATACAGATTCACGAAAACAAGCTGTCACACGTCATCGGAAAGTTGTGTTAACAATAACAACAAAGTTTTTATCGACGCACCAGCACCAACACCACTAACACAGACGTTCAGCAGTGTTGTGTCATCGAACAACAAGCAAATTGCATCCAACCGAACCAACCAACCACCTCCGTGCGGCCAACCGGGTGAAAACTTATTTTCAACCGCAGAACTGTTTCAAATTTTCACCAATGTCATTGGAGATATCAAAAACTACAAAACAAAATTGGACCAGATCCAAATAATCGTCAATTTGCTTAATTATGTCCTCTAAACCAGCAAGCAAAACTAAAAGTACTTCAGTGGAACGCGCAAGGTGTCACAACAGAATCAGTAATCGCACAAATCGAACATTTCTTAATCGCCGAAAACATCGACATTGCCTGCATATCTGAGACGTATTTGCTGCCGTCTCACAAATTCGGGCTATCTGACTATTCCGTATACCGTAATGACCGACAATCGCATGGTGGAGGAGTATTAATTGCTATTCGACATGGCATTGAGCATAAACGCATCCGGGATTACAATACAAAATCCGCTGAAAATATTTCCATCGAAGTCCCAGTGGACCGTGTACCAGTGACGTTCACCTAAGCATACGTGCCGAAATACACCCACACTGTGGATCAACGCCGTCAACGATCGATTTTGCACTAACGAACAGCCCACTTATTTGCTCGCATGTGTACACCTTAGAGGGCAAATTACCCAGTGATCACAACCCGGGGATTTCCCACATTGAGGGGTCACATACAGAAAACATGCCGGATGCTAAACCAAATTACAAACGAGCCGACTGGAAAAAATGTTCTAAGGTCATAGAAGACCAGCTAAAGTCAATGAATTCGGAAATACACGCTGAAGAAGACATCGACTCACTGATAACACGATTCGTCAATGCTATCCGCTACGCTGAATCGGTGGCGATTCCCATGGATAGAAGTAAGAACAGAAGGAAGTTGAAAATTTCTAAAGAGTCCATAAACCTCATCAAACTGCGCAATGACACGCGTAGGCAGTGGCAACGCTGCACGGACAGCGAACTAAAGCCAATCTACAAGTCTCTAATCAACGCTCAAAACAAAGCGATTAAAAAATCGGTTCGACTGGACTTCAATGAAAAATGGAACAAATGCCTCCAAAGCGTGAAACAAGGTGATCACTGACGAGGAAAATGATGAACAAACGCGGCAGTCGTGGCGAAGTTCTTGTGAATGAAGGTCAAAGAAGTACCACTGATGAACAAATAACAGAAGCGCTAGCAGATCAGTTCATGAAGAACCACTCTTTAACTGTCAACGATCGCTCCACCGCCGACGAACGCGTAGCAAAGGTTGTGCAAATCATTGCAAATATCCGACCGTCATCGCTCAATACGGAAATGCATCATATCGATGAATCCGAGGTGAGAGCAGTGATTAAAAAGCTCAAATCAAAAAGGCGCCTGGGATAGACGGAATCCCAAATTATCTTGTTGAAATATCTACCAGATTCCGCCGTAACAACGCTGACCAAATTAATCAACAGATGTATTGACCTGTGCTATTTCCCGTCGCACTTCAAGCTAGCCAAAGTCAAGCCGATTCTGAAGCCATCGAAAGATTCGAAATGCGCAGCCAGCTATCGTCCGATCAGTCTTTTGAGCTCCATCGGAAAAATTTTAGAACGAATGATCAACACCAAATTATGCGCATCGCTAGGGGAAAATTCAGCAATCAACTCGAAGCAATTTGGTTTCAGAGAAGGCCATTCGACGGTTCAGCAAGTTAAACGTCTACTGAAAATCGTAAACGACAACAAAATTAGACGAAGATCCACGGGTATGGTTTTACTCGATATCTAAAAAGCTCGGTGATGTCGTCAATGCTTTACGCCATATTCACCGCTGATCTAAAAATCCCATCCAAATGTGACGCAGAATATTTCGCCGAAGACACCGCCATAATTTCATCCGCTAAGCAATCCAACACAATAATAAAGACTCTGGCAAAAGGGCTCATGCAAGTCGACAACTACTTCAAAAAATGGAAGATAAAAGTAAATAGCAACAAAACCCAGGCGATCCTTTTCAAATTCAATCGATCTAGAAAACGAACGCCTTCACAACAATTGATATTTAATGGCTCTGTCATCGAATTGAAATCGTCAGTAAAGTACCTGGGTGTGACAATCGACCATAAGCTGAACTTTGGCAACCATATCGAAATCTGTCAAACAAAAGCACTGAATTGCCTTAAGGCGATGTATCCGCAGGAAGGCCTTGCTATGCATCGACAACAAATTGACTTTATACAAAGCAGTCATCCTCCCAAAGATCACATACGCTTCGCCTATGTGGTCCGGAACTGCTAAATCGAACATAAAAAGGCTGCAGCTGACAGAAAGCAAGATTCTGAAGTGCATCCATAACGTACCAAAGAGATTTCCGACGATCGATCTACACGTAATATCAAATATGGGACTCATCAACCAAACCATCGAAGAACGAACCAAAGTTTCCAACAGTAAGTGCTGCAGATCGGAATTTGACCTGATCAGACTGTTATATACATGAGAAGTTTATTTTTGATTTTTCATCTCCTCCTTCTATTCTCACTCTTCTCTTTTTTCTTTTACTGTTTTCTTTTTATTCGTACTTATCTCCTCTGTCGTAACTTCTGTGTTTTGATATGATATAAAAAAAAGTGTAAAGAGGTTTTTCTAGCCGGTTTTGCCTCAAAAAAAAACATTTTTCCTTTACTAGTTCATTTGGACAGCCGAATGACGTTTGCTTGCTGCAAGATTGTTTTATGACTAAGTCGCTGTAAAATCCTATTTTATGATTAATCTTGACGCTTTAAAATTGTAAGTTCTATGAACTAAGAAACGAGTTATTTCAATAAAGGCTGGATATTTAAAAAAAAATTAAAAAAAAGATCTGATGTCACACCAAAAGCCACTTTTAAAAGGGAAACGTGACGCAAATCCTCGTCCCTTCTCTTCTTCCAAAACAACTGGTAACACTTTGGGTGACCCTTACAGCTTCGGAACGCAAAAAATTCTTTTGAAATATTTTCACATTTGATTTAAAAAATGCGTCACAAATGCCCAACGTAATAATTTTGCTGCGATTTCGGATTTCACACCCCAATACTTGGAGTGTGAAATCTGAAAGCGCAGAAAAATTATCACGTTCGGAGAGTCCGGAAGGAAATAGATACGTATTTTCCCTACTATTTCCTTAATTTCATCAATTTTTCCAAAATTAAGAAATAGGCTGAATTTAGGCTCAAATCTTACCTTTTTTAGGTAAACAGGAAGGAAATAGCTGCGTCCTTCTATTTGCTATTAGAAGGAAAGTCCAATAGTGGGACACGATTTGCCATTGTCGTTTCATCCTCGGTTCCGAAGCTGTAAGGGTTACCCAAATTGTTATCAGTTGTTTTGGAAGAAGGGACGACGACTTGCGAAAGGGTTTTTGTTGTGATTAAAATTTCCGAAAATTACAAAAAATTAGTTTCGGAAATTTTGGGGAAATAAATTCACGAAAATAGGCCCTGCATTACATTGGACCCTGCGAAAGAAATTCATTACATGAGGACATAATTTTCTGATATGAGCCAAGATCATGAGTGTTTCCTTGAGCAACAAGCCTCGGCTCGAATATGCAAACTATACACTCGTCATGACTACAGTTTCCAAAGCGAGTAGCTTAAAAAACGAGTGAGTTTCCGAGTTCACAGAATTGAATCGAAAATTGAATTTTACATGAAAATTTACGAAAAATGTACCATCATTTCGCAGGGGATGCATCAACATGTAATGGTCAACTTTCGCATCCTTAATCAGTGAATGAATTGAAGACTTCGGGAGAAAAACAAGATAAAGCAATTGAAAGTGAACGTACTATCATATATTATACATGGTTCACTTTCAATTGCTTTATCTTGTTTTTCTCCCGAAGTCTTCAATTATAATAACTAGGCAAGAAAACGGGGAGGATTTTTTTAATCTGTGCCGGAGGTGCAAATATTAAAAAAAAAGCTCAAAAAATCCTACTTAGAGTTGAACGCAGCCGACAAAAAACTGTTCACTTTTTTGATTAAAAATGCTCCAGAAATAATTGCGCTTTTAGGTGTCGTGCACATATGACGTCACGCTCTAGGGGGAAGGAGGGTCCAGCAAAACGTGACGGCTTAACAAATGAGGGTCATATTTGCCCTTTCTAAGTGACGAGGGAAAAATTTCAAAAGACAGCGAAACGTCATGTGTGGATGGCCTCTTATAGAAATTTAATGCCGAAAACAGACGATAAAGTACAGAATAAGTTTTTATTGTCCTATTTCCTACGTTTTTACTAGATTTCATGACGACAATTGTTGCAAACGTCAAGTGAGAATAAGAATTCTTCCATCTGAAAACTTGATAAATTGATTAGGTCAGAATTCGCAGTAGCGGATGTGACGGGTGTTGAGTATCCAAGTAAAATTTATGCGCAACAGAATCTAGATATCACGAAAAGAGTCGAACGCATCCGAGAGGCGCATAAACAGAAAACATATCCAAGGGACCCGTACGCATCAGACCAGATGCGGCAAAAAGGGAACAGATGTTAAAAAAACTCGAACTAAATCTAAATAAATATTGTCTTATGAAATTACATCGACATTAAATCGTATTGGAAATTGCCGAAAGGGCAATATTGAAAAGTCCGCCCGAAGCAACTGTGAAAAAAATTTTTCAAAAAAATCATGCTTCATATAGACAAAATTTACTCTATAACATAATAAAAGAAATTTTTTGGGCTGGAGAAGACCTTAGGACCAACCTAAGGCCCTTAGAAGAGGCCAAGGTGCCGTACTTTCACGAACAAAAAAAGTTGGCTTTTTTCCCCACAATATTGAAAAGAAAACTTCATCATTTAAGGAATTAGCATGAAAAACCACCAAGTATCGTGTAATGTCGTGTAGTATAGTAGCGTGAGTTGGGCCAGCACTAAGGACCCTATAGCCCGGATCACTCAACCAATTTTCACTAATTTTTTTCATGATTTCTTGAAAGTGTATATCTTTCATTTAAAACTTTGAAGAGTGATTTCCGTGCTAATTTGGCACAGATAGTCACCACTTTTTCGACCGAAACTTCGAAAGTTTTAGACCGATTTTGCGCAAGTTCAATCCCGCAATTAAATTTTCGATTATCTTTCAGGAAAAAAAGGTTTTGAAAATCGGATAAGATTTACTCGATTTATGCAGAAAAAAAAGTTGGGTCCTAGTAGAGGCTCAGTTTTAAGGCACTGGCTGAGTCCTAAAGCTCAAAATAAAAAAAAAATCTTCCATAAATTGTCTGGCATGCCTAGACCTTTCAAACAAAAAAAAAATTTATGAAAATCGGAAAATCAGACTCGAGTTATGTACGAAAGACCGAAAACGAGTTAAACGGCCCTAGCTCATTGGCCCTTGGGCCGACAGTGCCCAGATTCAATTCCAAAAAAGATTTTTTCATTACCTTTTAGGGGAAAAAGTTTTTGAAAATCGGTCAAGTTTTACTTAAGTTATCGTGGTGACATGACGGACGGACGAACATTTCGAAAACAGGACTCTCATTGAGACTTTTCATACAAAATTTCACTTACTGAAATCAGTGACTTATGTGTTGTTATAAATCATTCCATCTACTTACTTTGCAATAATCTGAACGAAGAAGAGCATTGAACAAAGTACTTTTTCCAACATTTGTGCATCCTACCAAATAGACGTCTCCTTTGTATTCCCAAACATTGTGCAATGTCGTTATTAACTCTTCCACGCCATAACCAGTTTCCGCGGAAATTAAACATATGCGTTTTACGTTAGTTCGTGCTATTCCTGTAAGAAAAAGCTCCCTATTTGCGCATTTTTTCTTTAACTTTCCATTATCTACCAGAATTTGCAATGCAGTCCTCTAAGCATTGCCTTACGTGGTTAATGTGATTGGGTGAATCTTTCGGTAGTAAATCTATCTTGTTTCCAACCACGATAATTGGCCTCTTTGTTCCTAAAATTGATGCAATACCCGGCCAAAGTGAACATGGAAAATCCAATAAGTCAATCATTAATACAACTAAAGCGAACTTGTCCTCAATTGTCGATAGCATTTCGACGTACTGTTCTGACGAAACTTTAATGTTAATGGCAGTGTTGTAATTTTTGAGGAAGTGACATCGTTGGCAGTTTACCGTCTGATGCAGAATAGAAAGTGTAATTCGATCTTATTGCAATATTTATGGCGTTACCTTTAACACTTCCTGTGTCTTTCCTTTAAATAATTCACTCGGTAGGTATCCGGGCAAACTTGCATCAGCGCATTGTAGCAATGCGCCACATCCATAGCACGGGATTTTAGACACTGGTACTGATGGATCTGGTGTTCCGTACTGTGAATGAATATTGCCATCGGAATCATCGAAAATTTCATAATCGTTCATCCAATCATTAAGAAATGATTTATTTTCATCATTGTCGCCAAGGTCGGATTGAATTCTTTTGAATTCTCTGAGTAGTTCGGTTTTCCTCCGATTGTGTGCGAACTCGTCGACGACGTCAGCTTTCAATTTCTCTTCGTCAGCCTTAGTTTCGGTCACATATTTCTTATCAAATTCGGTCTTAGCGTCGTCCCAATACTTCAGTGCTAATGAAAATGGTCTAACATTAGCATTTTCTAGAGCGGCGTGGCGTTCCTTTTGTTGCAGTCTTTTTGAAAACATTTTCTGTTTTACGAATCCTAAACGCAATATGTTTCTTTCGTGGAATGAACTGTACAATATCGCAGATTTATGACGATCGTATAATCGTTGTAGTTCAGGACTTAATTGTTCATTTACCAAAATGTCTGATGTATTCGACTTTGCAACGTTTACACATCTTCCTGTATGAAGCAAACGACATCTGATTATTTTGGATAAAATCACTTTATTTTGGGCTATTCGAAGGCTCATTGCTCGTTGCTAATTTCTAATTTCTTTATACTATTTATCTGTCACAACAAACGAAATATATGCACAGAACCTCAAAAAATTTACATGTGACCGCAATGTGACAGCCGCAATGTCTCCACCGACATTGTGAGACAAAAGTGAAAATCAAACGTCCGAACCGTCCGAACCGCAAAATATAAAAACCGACTGGGACATTCAGGACTAAAGTGTAAAGTTTGTTAGTGTATAAGTGCAAAGAAAATCGGATATCAGGTCAAGCTTTACCGTGTTCTATTTTCTAAGAGTTCTAGCAAAGAATGAATAATGCAATGAGCTGATTTGGAAATTTATTTTCACAGCGAAATAATATATTAATGACGCTAGTAGTGAGAACCATTGAAACCATGCTGTCATATTGACTAAAAGTTCCGTTCGAAATCGTCCAAAATAAAGTCTTTTATTAACTTTTCAACGTAAGCTATGAAGCTCACGCCAGCTGTTCTCCATTCTGATTTAGAGTACTACATCTTTCAACCCTAACATTTTTCTATTCGAAATACCTACTGAATTTACGAATGAAAATGAAGATGAGCTGCGAGCGAACGACAGCGACATTGCCCACCACCAATGTAAAAAAAACTCGAAATTTTTCTATAATTAGATACTCTAATAACGGATGGGATGGGAAACATCGCTTTTAAAAATCGTCCACTGCGTCTACTTTTCAAATTTATTCATTAAATCTTGAGGTGGCGGCTGGGTTCCCCAGATATACTGTGAGCAAATGTCATCATCGTTTGACATTTTGTCACTAGGAATGCAAAGAAAAACTTCTCCGTGACAAATTTATTTCATAATAGAGCACACATACGCTATAATGTAGTAAGCCACATAATGTGCTGTCACGTTTTTTTGCACAAATGTCAAATTTAAAAATGAGATAGCAAATGTATGTGGCTTACAACCTTATAGCGTAAGAGTGTAGTCTATATATGTGGAACCAGGCCGACATATCATGTCTCTGATTGAATACTGAGAATTTGTTCATAAAAGAAATTCGAACAAAGCGTCAATCAGTTTTTAAGTTTTTCATAGAACACCCACACGACTCAGTTCCAGCTGTAACGGACGAAAGCTCTGCCAGTGTGGAATTGAAGAAATCACCCAACAAACGATATAACGATATGACAGTGTGAGACGTGTGTGTCTGATATACTCATGGCGCGCATTGATTGGTGCACACAATCAAAGAAATCGTCATCGTGACGAATAAAAGTGGTCAATGAACACGCTATTTCTTACACGCTCTGAGCTTTTATGCGTGTGTTTCGAGGTACATGTCTTCAGCAACCCCATCATTTTGAGCTGGATTTTCAAATAGCTGATTTTGAGCGCTGTCACATGTGCTTAGCACAAAACTAGTTTCTGCTCAAAACATGTCTATTTGTATGGTATCAACTTGTATCAACTTTTTCGAAATTATGAATAGTTAGCTGAAATCTACACATTTTGTGCTGACGATATCACCGGCCCAAGAATTTTGTGATGCCACCTGTCCTTAGCACAAAACTATTTTCTGCTCAAAACATGTCCATTTGTATGGGGGATTACATTAGCTTTATCGTATGTTCTATGAAAATGGCTTGCACAATCATCAGAATATTGTGCATTGAACGTAAGGCATGTGAAGTCATAGGAATGAATTGTGAATTAAATCCTAGCCATGTATAATAGTCAGAATAGATTGTGCAGTTAGCCTAATGCATACACAATCATTAGAGTCAATGTTACATTGAACTTAAGGCCTGTACAATCATTAGAGTGAATTAATCATTCAACCTAAGGTATGCACAATCATTAGAATAAATTGTGCATTTGACCCAAGGCGTGTACAATCATCAGAATTGATTGTGCATTGAACCTAAGGCAACTCTATCCATGTTGTGAGAGCTGCATAATTATTGTCAACTAATTTTTAATAAAGATTATTGATGATTACATGAAAATTGTTCCAAAATTTATTTCAACGATTATTCTTGGGTTGTAAATCGGTAAAAATTAGTTTATTTTAGGAAAAAAATTAAAAACATGTTAAACCTGATGAAATAGTTTTTATACTTTCGTGTCAAAATTTCAATTGCTGAACGTTATTGTGAGAGCTGTCATTAATCTCTATACTTGCTCTACTACGTGAGATACTGGAAGGGATATTTTCTCCGCACTTACAGTACCAGCGCAACCTCCGTTCTTCTCATTAATGCTGAGAAAAACACTGCTTTTCGGGGGCTTAGGGCATGTTGCCCGCCAAATAGTTGTGTTTATTCTGAATTTGTTCCGTACAATTTCGCTGCGTTTATAACCAAAATCTCGGTAACTTGATTTGTTTTTATGATTTCTTTTACAACTCACTATAATAATTTCGACACACCCACCACTGCCGTAATTTGCATAAAAAACTTACAAACAGGTTTTTTATATGGTTAAAACCGGTTTTTTATGCAAATTACGGCGGACCAATTTTCGCAAGCACTGAGGAAACTATGATCCGAAAATATTCCTATCCAATTTTCCATCCAGTTAACTTTTTACTGATTACCAACGGTTGCTTGCTTGACATTGCCTGCTTGCTCGCCTGCTTCTTTATCTTTGTATTGTTTTGCTGCACGGAAAAAAATCACACTTTGGGCCAAATAAAAGGCATTTAATTTGGCACAACTATTTATTTATTCATTCCAAATAAATAACTTATTTGGTACGAATGATTTTTGATATTTATTTGTGGTGAATAAGTACTTATTTGTTACAAATAAATAATATTATTTGTCATAAATAACTTAAAAATTCATTTCTCAGAAATAATTAAATTACAGGAGAAGTATCATAAGATTGTGCAACGTTTCGTTTTAACTCGTTTCACCGAAAAACCGAGCTTTACATGCACTAAATGCAAGCGAATACATGAAAAAAGAGATAAAAGAGAAATAAGAAAGGTGCACAAGCTTATGATTCTCTTCCTGTATTTGCCACAAACATTTTCGAAGTCCATTTTCCATTTTTTTCCGTGTGGGCTTTACGACAACAGTGCTGTTACTTTTATTGTATTTTTCGTATTTCTTGCCTTTTTTCGGTATCTTTGTACTGTCGTGCTGGAGGAGCTTTATTTACTTTCTGGATTTTTACGACGACCATAAATTCTGCATTGACTCGACCAACCAGACTGCGTGACGCCACGACCAACGTTATGTTCTCTTTGTCGTATCTAATGCTGCTTTGCTTTATCTTTGCTGCTTATCTTTACTTTTGCTGCTTTGCTTTATCTTTGCTGCTTTGCTTTACTTTTGCTGCTTTGCTTTACTTTTGTTGCTTTGTTTTATCTTTGCTGCTTTGCTTTATCTTTGTTGCTTTGCTTTATCTTTGGTGCTTTGCTTTTTCATTGCTGATTTGCTTTATCTTTGCTGCTTTGTTTTATCTTTGCTGCGTTGCTTTACTTTTGCTGCTTTGTTTTTTTGTTTTTTGTTTTTTTGGGAAAAGTTTCCCAACTTTATTAGCCACCTAGTTTTTGTGATATTTTGTAAAAGTAAAAGTTGCCTAGCTTCGTTACCCAACTAGCTTTTCGTGACGTTTCATTAAAGCGCAAATTCCCTAGTTTCATAGGCCACCTAGTTTTCGTGACATTTCGTAAAAGGAAAAGTTTCCTAGCTTCGTTAGCCAACTAGCTTTTCGTAACGTTTCATTAAAGCGCAATGCCCTAGTTTCGTAGGCCTTCTAATTTTCGTGACATTTCGTAAAAATGAAACTTTTCCATATACATGTAATAATACATATATACATATATGTACATATTATAAAGTTGATGAAAAATTACATTGAAAACTTTCTTCTTTGTGTAAGAGTTTTGGTTGAATGTTACATCTTTCCATGTGCAAATAGTCTCTTCT
>CM055406.1:33513818-33544463 GCA_029228625.1 Pseudolycoriella hygida | reverse complement strand
ATTTTTATGCGTTGTAGGGGTTGTGGGGCAGAAAACACAAAAATGTGTCGCTTTTCACTTTTCCGAGAGTGTAGTAATAAAGTAATAAAAACGGCTGATGAGAATGAACGATGCGATAATTTTTGGAGCCTGGGATGTTGTAAAATTGTACAATATTTTGATTGTCAAACGCGAGAACAGGTCGCACTCATTTCATTGAATGTTTTATACGAAAAAATAGAAATACTCCATCCATCATTGATCCAGTTTAGTGAGAGACCCTTTGCTTAATGGACTTGGGAAAATTATGAAATTTTTTTTTTATATATTTTCACAATATTGATTGTCCCAAGTAAAGCAAATTACTATTTAAAGTGCTATGAACTGCTCAAACAATCGAAAATAAGACGTGCTAGACGTGAAAACGTAGAAATTGATGACAAATTTCAAATAAGAAAAAGTGGTGGTGATTGTGTAAAACTTTTTTTGGTATATACCTACAGTGCGGTGTTGTATGGCCTTCCATCCCATTTACTCTAGCGCAGCAGTACGGTAAATGGGCAGAGGCAGAAAACATTTTGATATAAAATGGCTGTCGGTCCTGTCAGTTCCTTTGTTTCACTTTTGTCAATTAATCCCTGAAGTGAATATTTGGGATTAAAAATTCAGTTTTTTGTGTGTGATTTGTTGTGCGGTGGTTTGCGTGGCGGATAAGTGGTATTGTTTATCCGACAAAATAGAAAGGAATTTTTTTTTTGTACAACTAGAAAATGCCGAGCGCCTCTTTCACATCACGGTCATATGTAAGAAGGTCTCGTCGAAAAGGTGGCAACAGGATCGCATTACCCACAACTAGAACGTCGTCAGGTGAGCACAAAAATTCCATTTGTTGACAACTAAACGATATTTATGACTTCCTTTCTCTGCTAAAAATAAATTCCATAAAGTCGTGTAGTTACGTTACAAAAACACACAAATCTCATCTTGTTCCACTAGTTTTGTGTCTCTGTTAAAACGAAGTCAGGTAAAAAATTAAGCAGTGGAGTCATTTAGCAGCAGCTGCTTTATTCATGTATGTTTGCAGTCATTTTTCTTGATACATATTATGATCCGTCCAGGTCAACTTTTTTATAGAAGTTCTTTACCTACCCACCTAAATATTTCAGATATTGTTTGTGATTACGAGGTTGAAAGTAGGTAGGATACGTCGACGAATTGTGTAAAATAAAAATGCAAATTTTGTCGAGAATCATAAACATTCTTGCTGGTACTGTCTCGACGTTCTGACCCATTTTTTGTGTTTTTAATGTGTGTAAGCTTCGAATAAATCTTCTTTCGCACAACACACACTAAGGTGGTCCGGTTACTTTCTATTTAATAGACTTTTGATGGGAAACATTTGTTTTCTCAATAAATTTATCAGTTCGGATAAAATGATATTTAATTTCAGTGTTAAATCATTTGCCAATGTGCGAAAACAAAAACACACCAAAAGTGTATAAATAGTTCTGCAATGTTTACCTGTCATAAAAGTGTTGACGAATTAAATGCTCCTTTCGCTTAAATAATCTTGAATCTTTGCATCAAGTATGTGACTCAGGTAATAATAATAAATTGGAAATGGTTTTACAAACGCTTAGGAACCGGTAAATAAAGATATGAGTCACTTATCTTTCGTATCGATTTTTGATTGTGAACAACAAACTCCAGTCTTATCAAACGCGCGGTCATGGTGGGAAAGAATGCATAAACTTAGTTTGCTTTTCGTCCTGATCGCATTATAACATGTCGATTGCATGTTACGAACCGTGTAAATATTAATACGCTCAAAATTGTTCAATAATTATTCTCAAGGTTCTAAGTCAACACAAATTTTTAGATTGCATCATATGAACCAATGCAGGAGCTGTAAAATTGTCTTCTGATCTATTTCTCAAAGTAAGCTTTTGGGCACTGACGCCAATTGACGGTTCACTTCACGGATCGCTTATTAAGTTATTACGCTAAATTTTTGTAAGAATTCTCTCTATGATAAATGAGCGACGGAAACATTTGCATAATAATTAAAAGTGTAGAGTTTGCTAATTCTTTGATTATGTCACTTCTGCTCTATTATGAAAGGCATTTCCCAAAATTAGCCGAATTTTCCGTTTATTTCGTATAAGGAAATCATATTCGATGAATTCTGAGTGTACAAATATTTGAGTTTAACTTAAGGTGGAGATAATTAGCACTAGAAGAAATCCTAATAGTAAAGTGCTAGCTACCGTTAGGCGTTATTCGGAATTCACGTTAAGCCTGCTGGTAAAACACATTGAAGGGGCGAACCGGCATTCTAAGCCCGCACCTAGTAAATCATAAATGTCACTAGGCCTGTGTGCAATTTGTGGGTTGACACAGTAAAAATTTCGGTAACGAAAGGATCTGTGAAGAATCCATTTGAGCAAAAGCTCATAACAAATTGCGGGACTAGTAATGAAAAACGATCTGGCCTCTGACCCGAACGGGTTGTAACGGCGGATTATTTATTTATTTTTTATGGTTTTTCCTGCCATTTTGTACGTAAAACTTAATTTATCGAAAATTTGAATTTTCAAAACTCGGTCTTTTGTGGCGCCTACGTTTAAGTTCACGTCCGAATCGTTCGTAATGTTTCACGTGACCTTGTTCTTCGCATTGACACCTTCCAAATTTCTATTTGGTCTTATTCTTTGACCATACCTCCGAGAGCTCTCCAACGCTTTCGTTCGTCTTCAAACTCTTCTCATTTTTATGATTATCTTTCAGGAAAAAAAAAAGGTTTTCCATATCTGTTAAGATTTATTCAAGTCATGTTGTTATTAAATTTAATTGTCGTAGTCTAGTCGTGCGGTCACTTGACGACGTGTGAGTAAGTCTTCATAGCCATTGACAACCTTTTTTCCTAAAAGATAATAAAAAAGTGAGGAAAATTTCAGAAAAGAAGTTGTTAAGGGTCGGTAAAATGTCAATGTCATCAATTGCCTAATAAATCAAACTTGGACAAGCGACAATTCACGACAGACGATAATTCTTAATAATATTTTCAATACGAACGTACGTTTGAGTTCTAATTTTCGTAAAATTTAATTTGTTTTGACTGAATGAACCACAAGCTCACTATATTCATCAGCAATAAAGGATAAGAAACCAAAAAGGTTTCAAAGTTTCTACAACTTTTGTTATGTTGTTAAGGCCATTGATGGACCCACGGAGCTGATATTAGGGTTCACACACACTATCGAATAATTGACCACTTAACTGGATCGGTTATTCGGGCGAGTCTGAGCCGATAAAGTGATTTCGCATGAAAATCGCCAAATTGCCTTCAAATGACCAGTTAATTAAACTTCAAAGACTTTTATTTATAAGATTCCATCTAATGCTACATTGATTGTTGAAGCTTTGTTATCGTATGGGTTTGCTTAGCCTTGTGTTTTATTACTTTTCGTATGTTTATTAAAAATCAAATTAAAAACGATTTGCATGATTAATAGGTAGGTAGTCTGTTCCCTTATTAAAGAATAAAATAAATAGTTTGTTACCTGAAAAGTTCAGCTTTAGAAACAATGTTATTCTCCGATTATTGTCTATGCAGTAAGAATTCTCCCGTACAAAGCATAAAAACCTTGGTAACGTCATCAGATGAGAGAATTTCATATGTTTTCTCTCTCAAAATTTACTTTCTGAAGTTGTTATGTTTTATACGGCAGAATTATTGAGAGAAATTTCGGGTCAGGACATGGTCAGAGATTTGAAATATCGAGTTACAGACAACTGAGTGGACGAAATGCGTTCACGGAGATTAATAGGCTAATTCCATCGGTACCGTCACCTGGGTAACGAATTTCATCTCTTTCCCTCTTTCAATGTGATTTAGATGAACATGAGACAATATAAATTCGTTCCCCAGGTGACATGGTAGCGACAATGTATGAATTAGCGATGGAATTAGTCAATAGTATCCACAAATTTTTATTTTTTGTTTTTATAAAACGCACAAGACATTGCATTGTTCTCATTAAAGTTTTTATGTTCCACAACATTGTTAGAAGGCATGGACTAAACAATAATTGGTCGCTTGTTCAGAGTCCAAAGACTATCGGCGGAATTTCGTTAGGAACTTTTTTGTTTTGTGATTTTTAACATCCACAATGTGTTCCTCACTGTTACAGGGATTAAATAAGCTCTTATAGTAGATCATCATATGGGAAACGTCGAGGCTTGGCGAGACTTCCCCTTAAATGATGATACGCTTATCCCATGAGCGAAAAGGAGACAATAGGCATAGGGGAATAAACGATTCGTTTGCCCTATGAGAATAATGTTTTATATCCTTTTATAGTAATAAATTTCAGAGGAAATCACCACGCGAGGCTAAAATGCAGTTTAGCGCCCACAGAGGTAGAGATCAATCCATTATTTGCCTTTTGGTCCCCTCTTTCTACTTTCTACTCTTACTTTTTTACTCTTTCTTTCTTTTAGCTACAATCAATTTGCGGCGGCCGGCCATCTTGGCAGGATAGCAGTGGTCGAAAGGAAAAAAATATTTTTAGTTTTTGGCTCCTCATTTCCTGGATTGTTATCCGATATGGGTAGGCTTTCTAATGACATCCATAAAGGCGCGGTGTCTAGTCATCCGCGAAGTTATTGCAGTTTTAATGAATTTCACTTTCAAAGTTTTTTTTACGAACCGGTAGTTCGATATGCGCGGTGTGGGTATCGTTGGAAAGCTACGGTCGTAAGCTTTTCAACGATACCCATACCGGTCATGTCACTTGTCTACGAACGAAGTTGTTGTCGTTTCTGTGACATAGTGCGTGAATATTTTTTCGATTTTTTTGTGTAACGAAGTATGTTTCTGCAAATAGATTGGACATAGCTTACAATTGTTTTTCTCTAGAAACAAATGGTTTTACCCTTTTACAGAAGTTAACATTTTTCTTTTCGTCATGAAGCAAATGGTTTTACTCTGTTACAAAAGCTAGCAAATTCTTTTGTCACAACGGAATCTAATGAATTGTTACCCTTTTACACAAGCTCAAACTACAAATTCTCCTTGATATATTTACTTTCATTTGCAAAGTAAACTCACATAATATTCCATTCCTCTTCGTCAGTGAATATCACTAAAACTGTAATAACTTCCGCGGAAGACTAGTCACCGCGCCTTTACGGGTGTCGTTAGAAGGCCTACGACCGCAGCAAGGAAACCCACAACGCCCATATTGAATGAGATGCAAAAAACTAAAAACAATTTTTCCCTTTGGACCACTGCCATCCTGCCAAGATGGCTGGCCGCAGCCATTTGTTTGCAGTTATCGAAAGAGGGGACCAAAAGGCATGCCATTTGATCTCTAACTCTGTGGGCGTTAAACTTAGACTGCATTAATTTCTACCTCTCGCGAATGCGATAAAAATGAATAGGGGGATTTCAGAGCGGACATTACTTTCGGATTAAATTAGGCTATTTATTTATTTTTTGTGGGTAACATTATTAAAAAAAAGAATTCTTCTACACTATGGCAAAAATATGACGTTTTGTATTTTAATTACTTTTTATCTGAATTCAAAAATCTATCACACAGAAAATGACTATACTTTTCATTCTCTATCTCTTTTCTTTGGATGTAATTTTTAGTAATTTAAGAGAATAGGATAGAACACAAAAAAATAATAAATTGCAATAAATGTAACCACGAGAGATGACGCATAGAGGCAATATAGTAAATCACTATATGCCTCTGGGAATAAATAAAATGTGAGTCTTAGCAGGAGAACGTAACACATTACTCAATCAAATATTCGTGCAGCAGTTAGTCTAGGCATGAGTAAAGATAAGTTTAGAATATAAATTTTAAGTTACCTGGCTTTCGTTGTCTTCATGCTAACTACGAATGAAATGTTGTGAAAGCAGATCCTAATACGGAAGATAGCATGACACTTTTCGATTAAATACATTTGTTTCAAATGTTCAAGAACCTCCAGAGGATGAATTGTTAAATTTTTCAATGAACGAAGAACGTTTTCTGGTAACGAAACACTATGATGCTTCATTTCCGAGCTCATTTCATCGTTGTCAACATTGATGTCTGATAATTACGCTGGGTTTCTTCAGCTCTTATGTAGTAGATGTGAACAATTTCGTAGCGTAATGATTTGTGTAAAAATAAACTTTTAATAAATGATGATGATGGGATGGATTTCTTGTAGAAATTCTCAATATTATCTCCAGCGAGATAAACGTTGAGCGTATGCGCTTCAAAATCGGAGAACTAAATTTGACACAAATGACGATTTGTGAAAGAGCTCCTATTGTTCAATAGCTTCAACTGTTCGCGAATTATAACTCCCGGACAAATAGGAGTCCTCAAGAGGAAAAAAAACATTACTTCAAATAAACCATTTTGCGGAAGTAATAACAACTTGAAGAACAGAACAGCCACAAAGTTGGAATTTGCTCTAAAGTTTGAACTCGTCGAAAGTTAAAACTCCTCTTTATATGTTCACAACTGAAACATTTTGGAGCCAACTTATATTATGTAACATTTAAATAAAGTCTCTTGGATGGCGAGCTTTCAAGCAGTGAAGTTAAATGGTTTTCCATTTATTTGTATGCAAAATTCATGCCAAAACAATCTAATGAGTTCAGTCAGATCAAGGTCAATGAAATGGTCTTTAACCATTTTCCATGATTTTGGTAGGTTTATTCGCTTCAAAAATCTGTAAACTTTCTTAAACATCACTTGCCCTTAAGGAGAACACAAACGAGCAATTTGAATTGTCGATCTCAGCAATTCTGTGACATTAGAATCATCGAAATACGACGAATTTGTTTGATGATTTTGATGAATTTTGATGAAAATACGTGTGTGCTTTGACAGGAGAACCGCAATTAATTGACGCCAATTAGAAAACTTTCTAATTTTCCGAAATCGGTGTTGACAGTTGTCGATTCTGAACATTGATCGAAATACAACGAAATTGCTCATCCCAGCAATTCATAATTTATCGTTTGTTTTCTGCTTTACTAAGCGAAAATATCACGTCTATCAATGTTAGTCATTTTCTCTAAACGATTCTCAACTTCATATACATAAAAAATAGTTATTTACACTACAAGGAAGAGGTACGAAAGTCTCTCCGAGTGGTGTATTATATTTTTCATGCTTCATATGAGGTGCGAAAGTAAAAAAAAAATTCATCCCATTTCGCCCCATGGGATGAAATTTTTACTTTCGCACCACATATGAAGCATGAAAATCCATTTTATCTTTAATTCTACTTTTCTAGCATTGCAGCCTTGAATTATCACGCTCAACCTTCTTGCAGAAAGCTCTCTCCAACCAATCTTCGTTTGTTTTGAAGCTTTACTGCTCCAAAGGTCCATGGTTTCACCAAAAGCTCAACGAAAATGTAATTGTTGTTGCAGGGTTCGCTATATTTCGGTGTCTTCCTTCGCGCTTTGTCTTCCGCGGCTACATTCGCTTGAGTTGTAATTTCCAAATTGCAGGTTGCGAAAGTACCTACTAACCTAAACAAATGTGCCGCCTCTTTACCATCCGCTCGACCCTGAGCAACTGGTCCATGTCTTCTTGGACTATATCACCCTTTCCTGTCCACCATATCACCGCACAGTATGCGTAGCGAGAAAATCCAGTCCGAAGCGGAGCCCGATCGATACACGGAAAGCGATCAAATTGACGTTTGATGACAACCAACACATAGTTTAAAACATATGCAAGGGACCCGTACGCATCAGGATAGATATGTCAAACAGAATAGATATTGACACAACATTTTTTTTTGTACTAGGGCCGATTTTCGAATCGAGCTAGAGCACTTAGGAGAGGCATGGACAAAAACTTTTGCCTCTTTTTTCTTTATAAAACTGCACAAAAACCTTATCATTAAAAGAATATTAAGGTAGGGTTGCACTGGTCGATTTCAGAAGGCAGCTTGGTTCCAAAAAAGTTCCTATGACAATGTTGAATGGCGAAACTATTACATTAATGTGGACTAGGTTACGACTCATTTCATAGTCTCGTAGAGCATTTTCATGGAGTAAAATTGCAGCAAACAGAGGCCTTTTTTAAACAACACAGCCAACGAAAAATCACCAAATATTTTTTAGGGTCGCTTAGGGTGAGTTGGACCCACTCTAATAACTCTACAGTCCGAATCACTCTACAGATTTTCACTAATTTAATTTCCGTGATTTTCTGACGTCCATATGTTTTATTAAAAACCTTCAAGAGGGACTTCCGTTCTTATTTCGAAAGTTCTTAACCGAAATTGAAACTCTACATCATTTATTCAATTATCTGTCAGAAAAAAAATAATTTTGAAAATCGTATAAGATTTTCCCGATTTATGTAGAAAAAAAAACGTTTGGCCCTACTAGAGACTCAGTTTTACCGCAGTGGCTGAGTCCAACGACTCGTAATCAAAAAATGTTCCATAAATTATCGGGCATAATTTATGGAACATTTTTTGATTACGAGTCGTTGGACTCAGCCACTGCGGTAAAACTGAGTCTCTAGTAGGGCCAAACGTTTTTTTTTTCTACATAAATCGGGAAAATCTTATACGATTTTCAAAATTATTTTTTTTCTGACAGATAATTGAATAAATGATGTAGAGTTTCAATTTCGGTTAAGAACTTTCGAAATAAGAACGGAAGTCCCTCTTGAAGGTTTTTAATAAAACATATGGACGTCAGAAAATCACGGAAATTAAATTAGTGAAAATCTGTAGAGTGATTCGGACTGTAGAGTTATTAGAGACCTAGAGCCTAGACCTTTCAAACAAAAAAAAAAATATGAAAATCGGAAAAGATTTACGCGAGTTATGTACAAAAGACCAAAAACCACTGAAACGGCCCTACCTCGGAGGCCCTTCGTCTGACACAAATGTGACACCACCGGAAGAGCCGTCGAAAAAGTCAGATTTTTACGTGACAAACTTTATGAACGGCCCCTTAACATTCTGTTTCATTAGTGTGTGTTGTGTGAATTTTCACAGTGAACTTAAAGTGTCTATTAACAGAAATTTCAGTCTGGTTTCTGTCTAAGCTATGGAAATACCTATTACGTGGGTCATCTTTTATATGCTTAAAGTATTTATTAGTTGATAATTGTTCGTAACCACAGAATGCACAAACAATATGCTTAAGTTCGCCGACCAAAATGCTTAAAAGTTAATTTCCTATCGCTGCTTTATAAAAACTGTGAGTCTGTTCTTTATTAAACCATTATTTCACCAAGTAGATTCAGCGATACGGGTTCGATTTATTATTGTTTTCGTACTCAACTCAATCATACCTCTTGTTTACAATTAACGCTAAATTTTTGTATTTCAATTGCAATGAACCATCCATCCAGTTACAATTTGAAAGCAGCTAGTAGTAGTTCGTTCAATTCAATTTAAAGTTGAATTTTTGCTATAACACGAAATGAACTTAAGATTCAATTTTTAACAAGTAAACAACAAACTTTCTGAAAGAAATACTTACAGGAAATTATATCACGGAACAATACTTTTTCCAGTTTTTCTAATTAGAAAAGACAAGAGTGAGTTTTACAGGAAAACTTTCTATGTAAATAACTGAGTTCACCCATCTACCGCTGCTTCGGCCTCTTCAACCTTCCTGCTTATGAATTGATTTGAATGAGACCCAGATGGCATCCTTCCCAGTACTTTCAATACTCGCATTTTATTAACATTGTAGTACACTTCATAACTCCTTTATGACAAACAAAGCGTCTTCATAAGATTTAACAAACTAAAGTGCTGACTTCGTCGTTTACGACTCATCAGTACACCTTGCCTATTAGACCATGTGTATATCAGCACACTCGGTCAATCAAAATTTTTTGATCTTTAATGCAAGTTTGTGTATTTTATTACACAGGAGGTGTGGTTAGCCCGCTGGAGCCAAAAGTTTAACGTAAATACTATCTTTGATAGTCGTTAAATTGGGTAATCTGCGTAGCAGAAATAATTCCAAATGCAAAATAACCAAACGAATTCGTAATTCAAAGCGTTCAAAACACTACTTCACCTCGTCGATCGCTTCGATTTAGGTGATATATAAGAAAGTGCGCTGTTCATAGAAGTCGTCATTCTGTGACCGAGTGTGCTGATATACACATGGTCTAGTAGGCAAGGTGTACTGATGAATCGCAAATGACGAAATCAGCCCTTTAGTTTGTTCAATCTTTTGTCATAAAGGAGTTATGTTGATATAAGGGTGGACTTTAAACCACAGTGAGTACCGCAGTTGTTGGAGACAAATTTTCTTCTACTAAAAAACCGTTTGATCTTCGCATTTCATTCAAATTAATATTTTGTTCAAAAAACATTTTCACTTCCAACCATACGAAGCCAAATTTTATCGAAAATATGACAAACTCATCTCTGGTTTTTTTTTTTACATTATCGTTCTTCTTGTCGTGCCCTTCACTCTTCCCTTAAATTTACTCACATTCGATTTGAAGCTTAACAGCTTGTCTTTGAATGAATAAACGATAGATGTCTGTCAAACAATCAAAAGTTTTATTTTCAACAGCTACAAATCCATTCACTATTTCTAAATTACTTCCAGTCGATTAAATCGTCGTTGCTCTATTGAAATTCAAAAAATTAGAAAAAGTACTTTTTTTATGTCGTTGTTTAGTCATCCGGCTAGAACACACCGTTTATTTCCGAAAACAACGAGTTAAATTCGAAAGAAACGTTTTTTTTTTCTCGTTGTAGTATAAGCGGCACGAGTTTAATTTATGTTTGCACCAGATAAACCTATGTTTTCGAGGAACTAGACAATCGTTAATATATGACCTCTTTTATGGCAATTTAAATAGATTTCATATCCTTACTGGGCACGAGTTCAATTCGTACACAACATAAAATTCAATGCAGTGATGACAGAGTCTCTACGGTTTACTTACTTTTTCTGTATTCTCAAAAAAATGGTATACTGTCGCTATGTGTAAGGACGTAGCACACGCCATTCATGCGCTGCATCGTAAGATTGAAGTTTAGCTTTTCATAAATTCCAATTTGCTTTCACTGTTTCCTTCAGATTGGAGAATAAAAGTTGCTTTTGAATGTAAATTGTAGTTAGTTGTCCCCTGGTGGAATTTTCTAAATTGATCCGTGTGAATATTTTTGTTGAATAAAAGTTGCTTTTGAATGTAAATTGTAGTTAGTTGTCCCCTGGTGGAATTTTCTAAATTGATCCGTGTGAATATTTTTGTTAACTTTTCCATTTTCAATGAACTGTCGTTATATTTAATTTAGTATTGAAGTGGCACATTCGCTTAACGAAGGTTGAAGTAAGGCTTCACTTATTATTTTATTTAATTGTAAGCTTCTTGTGTGAAAGTATCGGAAGCAAGAAGATTGTATCACACCAAGCGGACAAATAATTATGGAGTATTCCACGCGTGTAACGCGAGACTAACGCTGATTACTCTCGAACCAAAAGTCACACAACGAAATAGTATGACACTTTAGAAAACGATTTTCTTTCGAGCTATAGTAACATATTGTGCAACTTACCGTTCAAGAGTAAACGTCGTTAGTCTCGCGTTAGATCCGTGGAATACTCCTTATGTTAAGTATACTTGTTTTTTAACGGCCACTAGAATTAAAACTAAGTGCTTGTTGAAAGAATGTCGCAAAGATGTCCAATCAATAATTTTTCTTCCTTACATAAGACGTTTGAATTTCCTCATTCCCTTTCATTAAATCCTCGGTTTAATCATGGGTGCGTCATTCGACGTTCGCGTTTCCAAAATCCAATTGTCGTTAAACTGTAAAAGTTGCTACCGAAATTTTTAAATTTTCTCTGGCTGCCGAAAAAACCATTTTCGTTGTCACTAGTTTTAGAAAAAAAAAAGTTTTAGCGCCACGTCGATCTTCGGGAAATGTCGCCATACATTTTGTAAAACATATATATGCTAGGGATCCGTACGCATCAGAAAAGAACTGAATTGATGTTATTCCAAAAAGAGTCGAACGTATCTTTGCAGCCATGCCAAATGTTTTCTTCCCGCGAACCAATCCGAAACTTCCCGCAAACCGACAATTTTCGCAATTATTTCTCGCCTTGGCAACACTGACACCGATTTTAAGCCATGTGAACATCGATTTCCCGCGAATTCCCATATTTTCATGCATAGAAAACAATTTTAGTTTTATACACTTTACTGTAGGCAGTGCTGTCAAACTGGGCTTCCGGTATTTGGTTGAGGAAATATGTTTTAGAATATAAGGAAAGAATAAAAAAATCGCGAGCGGAGCGAAATTTTGTTGGCCTGATTTCAGCAGAGTAAATATTTCTTAGGAAGAAAGTAAAAATTGCTGAGCGAGCGAGAAATTTTGCCGATTTTAACGTGAGGCTTTTTTATGTGATTGAAACAGAAGTCAAAATTTTGCTTCCTCAATATCAACATTTTCTCGTTGTATATTATTTGCTCGCTCTATTTTTTTTTATTTATCGTTCAAACGATATTATAGGCTCTAAGCCCGAGTATATCATGTACATAAATCTCTTTGAGGATACAATGAATCGTACATTAACATTTCCGTTTTATAGTTTTCCCATACTAGACATTTTCATTTTCCATTTATTTCCGTTCTTAGTAATTACTGTTCTTAATAATTTCCCACCGACTGCCCACTTCTTGTTCTTAATAATTTTTCGTCAGCTGCCCACTTCCCGTTCTTAATAATTTCCCGCCGACTTTCCACTTCCCGTTCTTAATAATTTTCGTTCTTAAGAATTTCCCTCCATCTGCCCACTTACCGTTCTTAAGAATTTCCCACCGACTGCATACTTGCTGTTCTTAATAATTTCCAGCCGACTGTCTATTATCGTTTCAATATAATTTCCCATTATTTCCCGTTCTATAAGAAGATAAGTACCCACTTTTCACAAGTATTGTTTAAAATTAATGGGGTGTGACTAATTGATTTATTACCTAGAGGAGAGGTGACAACAATGGAGGGGTGAAATTAATGGGTTTTGAGTACTTTTCTTCAGTATGGGACAATAGGGGGAATTTGGCATTAATGGGCAGTGGTGAATAATTTATTACCTTTCGGATGGTGATAACAATAGTCCAAATTCAGATTAATGGTCTGGCTAAATATTTTATTACCTACGGAATGATGATGACAATAGCTCTAATTCAGATTATTGTCATTCAGCTGCAACTTTTTGGCGATAACAATAGTCCAAATTCAGATTAATGGTCTCGCTAAAATATTTTATTATCTACGGGATGATTATGACAATAGCTCTAATTCAGATTATTGCCATCCAGATGTAACTTTTTGGCATGTACTGTCTAATGCCCTGTAATAAATATTTTGAGGATGACATTTATGGGCCAGAATTAATGGCCTGAATCAGATTGATATTTTATTTTGAATTTGCGCAGCTGCCCGCGGTTTTAGCGATGCTCAAAACATTATAGAGATGACCAAACCCTACGCTGATAAAATGCGATTATACAAAAATGACGAGTGAAATTTACAGAAAAGTATTTAGATATAATTAGTCATGACCATTGATTTTCATAACTATTTGACAAAATTCACGTGCATCTGTACCTTAATATCAAATTTTACACATCAAAAATACTCGAGGGGAAAATCCTGTATGATTTTATATCAATATGACAAAAGCCGGAATTTGCGGAGCTGCCCGCGGTTTTAGCGATGCTCAAAACATTATAGAGATGACCAAACCCTACGCTGATAAAATGCGGTTATACAAAAATGTTGAGTGAAATTTACAGAAAAGTATTTAGATATAATTAGTCATGACCATTGATTTTCATAATTATTTGACAAAATTCACGTGCATCTGTACCTTAATATCAAATTTTACACATCAAAAATACTCGAGGGGAAAATCCCGTATGATTTTATACCAATATGACAAAAGCCGGAATTTGCGGAGCTGCCCGCGGTTTTAGCGATGCTCAAAACATTATAGAGATGACCAAACCCTACGCTGATAAAATGCGGTTATACAAAACTGTTGAGTGAAATTTACAGAAAAGTATTTAGATATAATTAGTCATGACCATTGATTTTCATAACTATTTGACAAAATTCACGTGCATCTGTACCTTAATATCAAATTTTACACATCAAAAATACTCGAGGGGAAAATCCCGTATGATTTTATATCAATATGATAAAAGCCAATTGTATTGGATTCTTTTAAATTATTACCTCACAATTAAATAAAAGACCCACGTGTGCTATTTTAAAATACTTGACCCTAGCTAATAGATTTACTGAAGGGATTTTTGTCTGGTTTCTGGATGTGCACCCATCCCAGGCACCGCTAAGCCAGCTCAGGAAACCATGGTGTCGCCAGTCACCAGTGGACCAACGGGTCGAAGCAAGCAAAGAACGTTGGCGAACCACCCCTGTGGTAAATCGGAGGGAGCAGTGGGAAATCATATCAGGAACGGCAACATCAGGGAAAATTTAGGGATTTCGTCAGTGGAAGAGGTGGCAAGGGTCAGTCTTCTGCGCTGGTTCGGGAGATTTCAAAGGATGGATAATAAGAGGCTACCGAAAAGGATCTTAGATGCACAGGTCTCGGGTGTTATATCAAGGGGTAGACGAAGGAGAAATTTTATACATTCAATTAAGTCAGATTTAGAAGTTAGTGAACTTTCTCTGGGCGAACAAACCATCTCGTTGGCATGCGATAGAAGGGCATGGAGGACGATAGTTCACCATTCTGGGGTTTTGATATAAAGGCCTCACACCGAAAGGTACTAATATGGTCTATAAAATTTGATGATGATGATGGACCGATCTTAGAACCGACCTAGAGCACTTAGAAGAGGCTACCCATACGTCCATGGACAAAAAAGTTCATTTCAACTTACTCCACTCATTAATTTAATTTTCGTAATTTTCTGATTTCCATAAATTTCATTCAAAACCTGAAGATCGATCCATTCTAATTTTGCAGAGATAGAAGTTAAAAGGTTTGACCAACATTTAAGAAACCACTATTTCAACCGTAGCTTCTAAAGTTCTTAACCGATTTTGCTCAAATTCAATGTCAACATCAACCATAGCGCGCGAAGCTTTTCGATTACGACAATGTTTCCTTTAAACCAATGAATATTGCATAAACGAGCTCCTTGGTTGTTTTCAAAGTCGCAATCATGCAGTGGTGATTCTGTCATCCTATTTGTGTAGCATGTAGGAGCCGCGTGTGGAAATAGTCGGTATCCGCGGCATCCTAGATAGATACCGGGAAATCGGTCGCTGAAATCATGGATACCGGGAAATTTTAGATGCGACTGGAAACAAAAATCCATGAGTAATCGAGAGACCTGACCGGGAAATGTATGAGAATTTACAAACCGAAAGTTTTTCTTGGGTAATTAAAGTTTAATCTGACCGGTGAATCAGAAACCTGACCGGGAAATCCTATAAAAGTCACCGGGAAATTTCACTTGATTTTGACGGATATCGGAAAATCAATTTTCGGTACCGAGAAGGAAACATTATTTTTTTCACACGCTGTAGTCTTGGTCTGTCATTTTTGCGCTACTCACAGCGAAACAGAAAGCGAAAAGAGATAAAATATGTTGTCTTAGTAGGCGATCAAAAGCTTTTCTTCGAGAATAACTTCCCTTCATTCGATTTCAGTCTCTATATTAAGGATAGCTCATATCCGTCTCGTCATTCATTCATTCTTTAATGTCTATTTTCAGTCTAACTTTAGCTGATTCCGTTACTTTTGGAAATTCCTTCCATTCTAATAATATTTTCATTTTGTTTCTTTTATTAGCTGATCCATGTGAGCCACAAAACATTCCCGGACCAAATTTCGCATTAGCTCCATCAGCTGTGCCTGGTGCCAGTACGTCTTCTTCATCTCCAATAAATTTAAACGCACCAAACACAAGCGGTGGTGGAGCCAGTAATCCAGTAGTTCCAAGCACAAGCACATCGCCGCCAGGCACTTCCAGTTCATCGCCAAATAGCGCTAGTAGTAGTCACCAATCACCGTATGATTTACGCAAAAAATCACCAACAACAAGCCATGATTCATGGGCCACGGCGGGTCCGTCAAGCAGTACGCCGCACCAATTTCCATGTATACCTAGCATCAGCAATAATAGCTCAAACAGTGACATGGGCTGCTTCCTATTACCAGCTAGAAAACGCCCCCGGCGAATTTATTCAACAAATACAGATTCTACTGTAACATCAGCTGCTCACTATTTGCAATATGAAATGCCAGACGAGGTTCTTTTGACCATTTTTTCATATCTACTCGAACAAGATCTATGTCGATTATCGTTAGTGTGCAAACGATTCAACACAATAGCCAATGATACGGAATTGTGGAAAAGATTGTACCAGAGCGTTTACGAATACGACATACCATTGTTCAATCCGGAAGTTTGTAAATTTCATTTTGTGAAGCCAGAAGACTCAGACTATGCGAATCCATGGAAAGAGAGCTTTCGACAATTATATCGTGGCATACATGTTCGACCGGGATATCAGGATAGAAAATACAAGGGACGAAGTATTTCATATTTTAACACAGTCCAAGCGGCACTTGACTATGCAGACGAACGCACGGGTACGACAACAACGTTAACACCGAACAGTGTGAATAGTTTAAATTGTTCAACGACGTCGCCAAGTTCATCGTCCATGGCCATGGATGATAATAATGTTCCAGACAACACGGGCAGCTTAATATTTCTTCACGCTGGACACTATCGCGGAGAATTTCTTGTTATCGATTCGGATGTAGCATTGATAGGAGCCGCTCCGGGTAATGTTGCCGAATCGATAGTGTTAGAAAGAGAGTCCGAATCGACTGTCATGTTTGTGGAGGGAGCGAAACACGCCTACGTTGGCCATATGACATTGAAATTTTCGCCTGATGTCACGTCAACAGTGCCGCATCATAAACACTACTGCTTGGAAGTGGGTGAAAATTGCAGTCCGACCATTGATCATTGCATAATCAGAAGTACGAGTGTCGGTGAGTCTTCTTTATTTTTATGTTGAAACATGAAGAAACGTTAAATGCTTTTCACATTGTACAGTTGGTGCCGCTGTGTGCGTGTCAGGTGTTGGTTCTATTCCGGTTATACGGCACTGTGATATTAGCGACTGCGAAAATGTCGGATTATATGTAACAGATTACGCACATGGTACATACGAACACAATGAAATCAGTAGGAATGCTTTAGCCGGTATTTGGGTGAAGAATTTCGCCAGTCCCATCATGCGTGAAAATCATATCCATCATGGTCGGGATGTGGGAATATTCACGTTTGACAATGGAATGGTAAGTGTTGAACTCGCGCATTACAATACTATTACTTCCCTCCCATCCCATTGCTCACCAGTGAACTATTTGAATTTAGTGCGTTTTCGTAAACAGAGCCGATGTTTTTCAAGTTGAGCTGTTGCTTAATTAGAAAACCATGTGCATCACAAAGAATAAAGGAACATAAGAAATGATCCAAAGCAACCATCTGAGGTCCGAAGTATCAGTTCAAAGGAAAATTTTGACTCTAGGACTCATGGTTCTACAAGTAAAAAGCGTTCTTCTCAACAACCTTGGTTCAAAAATGTGTTCCTCAACTGCTTCTACATTTACCCCTTGGTTTTCGATACTAAATAATAGAAATACATCATTGTGCGTTAATTGCAAACTTACGTAGACCATTGATATTTCTACTTTGTAAATTATGTAAACGCTATAGAATTTGAGTGTACACCAAATGTAGTTCCCTCACTCATTATGAAAAATATACTATTTTACATAAAACGATGGTAAACTCAAGCCAATTCGAAATGGTAACGCAGACTAGAATGTGTTGTTAAAAGGGAAAGCTGTGTTTTATCTCAATTTATTATGGCCAGTGTACCAACAGTGAATGAAATGAAAAACATAACCAAAGACCCGTACATATCAGAATAGATGTGGCAAACCGAACAGATTTTGCAAATAGGTGCGAACGAATCAGAATTGTAAATTGTTGCTAAGTTTTTAAAACTGTCAGAATTCGAACGACCCACAGAAATTACCCAAGGTAATGTCGAAAGCCCTCCCGCAGTAAGGCAATTGTAGAAGTGCATGTATTAGGGGATTAGGTCATTTTTCCTAAAAGTCTGAAACTCATGTTCTCTAAAATGTTATGCTCTACAACTTTGCCTTTGGAAGCAACTTTCTAACGCCATAGTTCTAGAGATATCAGTTATCCCTCCTAATTCTAGAAGAGGTCAAATCCCAGGATTCGGCCATTTTTCCCTAAAACCGTGAAAAACGTTTTCTCTGAAATTTTATTCTCTATAAGTTTCCCTTTGGGAGCAACTTTCTAACTTTCATAATTCTAGAGATATTTGTCATCCTGCCCAGTTCTAGAAGTTGTCATATTCCAGGATTAGGCCATTTTAACTTAAAACCCTGAAGCACGTGTTCTCTAAAATGTTCTTCTCTACTTCTGACAGTAAATCTCCATATTGCACAGTTGAGCAAATATAGACGAAACACCATCTGCTTCGTATATGGCTAAGAAACTCAATTTCGTCCATTCCATGGTCTCAGTGTCCAGAGCCAGAAAAAAAATTGTGTGAAATCAAATGTTTTCATTTGACACCAAAATGAATAATTTCCGTGCTATACTTGCTGAGATATTTGCGAAAAATTTTCACCGACCGACTCTCGAAAAACCATGTTTCTGGTCACCTTTTCGACCATATATCCCGAATCACTTGACCATTGTAATCTCTAATCAATTTTAAATGCATCCCTCCACCTCCCACCTAGATCTACTCCATGTTACAATAAAGTATCTTGTAGTGAACGTATAGGAACTTTGCACTTCGTACGGGTCCAATAACATCATTACGAAATTGACCACCTATATAAACTGAGGAAGTAGCGCGGGTCGCGGATCAGGTACGAGTACGACACCTTTTTGACATAAACTTTGGTGAAGTAAAGTTTCATAAACAGAGAAATGATGGTACGCGAGTTGCCATACCAAAACATTCGAAGCATTGATGTCAAATTAAACGAAAAACGTTTTTTATTAACTGGCAGAAATATTTATTTCGTTGTTTTCACATCTCACGATCTTGATATATCGTTTTGGGCTGTTTCTGTACAAGCAGTTTTCTGAGTCCTCTGTTTTATATGATACTTCAACATAGCACAAAGCAGGAATCGGCGTAGAGGAAAAAAAAAAAAAAACAACAGACTACTTGGTTCCGGCACTAAACTCTTATTAGTATGAAAACACTAAAACAAACGCTGAGCGCTTTGCTGTTAGGGAGTCATTCCACATCAAATCACGCAAAAATAAAAAATCGTTTCCCCACGATAAAACTTGTAGCTCTTCAATATGCCATAAAAATGATGCCACAGACGGATTTTTAACAAAATCGGGACATACTTTCTTCGAGATCATCAGATGACCCTTCATATGGCGACACTAAAATAATTTCATTTTATCTTTTTTTCAATCCCCACGGACAAGCTTTCCAGCAGCACATATCTTCTGAAGTCCGGTTGGAGTGTACAAAAAATTTTCAGTTCTAAATATTTCGAAAAATTCATTTTTGGCACTTTCAGACTTTCGTCATTTTTCTATGAACTCATTTTCGAACATAGAAACTTATGAACCTTCATATTTAGACTTAGAGGAAAGGATTCCCTACCAATTCATCGAAATGTGAGAATTTAATTTTGCGTGATTTGACATGGAATGAGCCAGGCAAACTTTGTTCCCATGCGAACCCGACGCCACGCCGGAGCTGAGTATTCTGTTTGTGTTATTCTTTTCCTTTGCAACGATTCAAGCTTTATACTGTCTTGAAGTATTGTATAAAACAGAAAGACACAGAGAGTTGCAGAGGCGCCGACTTTTTTTTTGTTATAAAGCGAGCAAAATCTTTACTAAAAGTAAAGCTCAATTGCAAAAAGAAACAAAAAGGCAGCGTCTTCAACTTTGAATTTTCATCACATTTTTATCAACGATAAGGTAAAATCAGATTTTGCTCTTTGATAATAGAGCGTGGTTCGCATCACTTTTCATCAGACAATACTAGCCGCCTGTCGGTGGCGTCATCCGCTTATTTTCACAGCTGAATACGGATCAATATAAAACTAGAGTACCCCTGTCGGTGGCGCCATCCTTTTTTTTCGTAGCTGAATAGGATTCGACACACAACTGAATCCTCACTCTATTGTGCACTGGTTATTTTTGTATATTTCTTAGATATTTGAACTTTAGTTGAAATAGCAATAAAAGCGTGGGCGTCGGTAAAACTAAATCCTTCTATGAAATTTATGCTATTTTACTAGCTGTATACTAGCCATACACAACGTGATAAATTTACTTCGTTTATAAAGTGGTAGAATACACCGACATCACTCAGAGCTGCTATATTGATAAACACTCTCGCACGTATCAAATATAACAAAATCGCTGAGAGCTTTTATCTCCATAAACTACAGCAGCTACAAAATTTTTATGTTCCACAACGTTGCTCACAGAAACGTACTAAACAAAATTTGTCGTTGACATGTTTCTTGGACTCATACACATACACAATGAAAATATTAAATGTCAAATGTCACCTTGGTAACGCTGGATGCCCTAACGCTTCGCCAAAAATGCTAGAAAGCCATTTCTACATTTTTGCTGAGCTTTCAAATATATTAAACTAAATTCATACCCTAATTCGGTCCTTTATTTCGTTAACGAAAGAATAATTCTGTTGATAAAAACTGCATCTAAAAAATATAAACAGAAAGAAGAAAGCGAAAATTTTAAAATTGAAGTAATTTCAATGTTGAATTTCTAACAGTTTTTTGTTACCTACGGAATATTCTCTGAATTCTTTCCCAGGCAGAACTTGGGAAGAATGTGGCTATCCCGGGCACAGGCCGGTTTGTCCCGGTGTATTCGATGCCTCTGGAGAATTGTTTGTTCTGTACAGAAACATTGATCTTGATATATGTACCAACATTCTTATAAGAATCTTGTTCTAGAATCTTGGGCTGGAACATGAATCAAATTTTCCGGATTACTGAAAATAGATCGATCAGTTGCTGTATAGCGAACAAAATGTATCGTGAAAATAAAATTATTTTTACACTCGCTTTTTCAGATATCATTTCAACAAGTTTGATTACGTCCATCTTATCTACTTGTAAACAACCGAAAAGAAACAAAAAAATCTTACCAAATTTTATTTTTCAAATAAACATTATGAAGTTGTAATTCAAATGATATTACCGCTGAAATTTGTATGTTAAGAGGGAATGTTATTTTCATTTCATTCACTCTTAGTACACTATCCATAATAAATTGAGATAAAACACAGCGTCCCCTTTTAACAACACATTCAACCCCGCGTCACCATTACGACTTTGTTTGAATTACCATTGTTTCATGCAAAATGGTATATTTTTCATATTGAGTGTGCTAATTCCATCGGTACTGCAACCTTAGTTGGCAAATTCCATCGGTAACTCATAGATTGTCGCTACCATGTCACCTGGGGAACGAATGTGTTTTGTCTCATGTTAATATAAATCACATTAAAGGAGTGAAAGAGATGAAATTCGTTACCCGGTACCGGTGGAATTGGCCAGTTACGAATTTCATCTCTTTCACTCTTTCAACGTGAATTATATAAACATGAGGTGACAAGACTTCTACTTTGTAAACCTTGTGAATTTGGTTGCGATAACATTGTTTTCCATACAAACTGTTATATTTTTCATAAAAGTGAACGAAAAAAACTTTGTGTATACTTGAAGAGTAGTTTTTCTGGCAGATAATTTGACGTAGTTCAACGTTTGTGAAGAACGTTTTCCGAAAAAATTGGGTCTCGATGCCCGGCACGCGACTTTCGTTCTTCTATTCTCAAGCGTTCGTTAGAGTGAGACAGATATAGTTTCTAACGCTTTAGAATAGAAGGACAAAAGTCGCCGGGCATCAAGGCCCAATTTTTTCGAAAAACGTTCTACGTCAAATTATCTGCCAGAAGAACTACTCCTCAAGATGAAAAACAGAAATTGGTCTTGTTTGGCTAGTGTACATTCAGTTTCTATAGCATTTGCATTATTTACAACTACATTTAGTGTACACTCAAATTCTATAGCATAACTGCATAAATTTACATAATTTACAAAGTAGAAATACCGATGTAATCGACGACTCAAGAGATGGCACATATCGCTTATCTCACCCAAATTCACCGCAAAAATTACGGTGTCTACTCGTACCTCATTAAATGGCTATCCACGCTACTTCCTATGTTTGTATACTTTGCATTAATTGCACCCTGCGAGGTCGTTGAAAATTCTGCGAAATACATCACTAAATTGACGGAATTAGTATGAACTTGATTTAATTATTGAACTGATAGCACTAATACTGATCGCATTTCATGAAGGCTACCTCAAAGTCAACAATTCTATGTAGTATCTGGTGGTTTGTCTAGTGACATGTCAGGAATGCCAACATGACGAAAAGTGTTCTTGCAACTAACGAATAAAGTGTTGTGAAGTGGTGAATACCTTTACATATGATTTGACATTTGTAAATTTACAATACTGTACAACGTTGACTGGGAAACTCTCCTTCCCGTACTGCCGGCCGTACAAAGCATAAAAACCTGAGAAAGTACATTTTGAGAGAGAAAATCTCATCTGTTGACGTCACCAAGGCTTTTATGTTTTGTACGACAGCGAGGGTACGTGTCTTTCATTTGAAAGATGGCGAATTATTTTACGTTTTTGACCATTTCTCAGACCGGATCTATGGGAACTCTTAACTGATTTAGCTTGTCTTCGACTCAATTCTTCACTTTTTCGACTATATTTCAGCGGAAATTGTTTTTGAAAACCGGTCAAGATTCCCTCGAGATCGATTCGCATCGATTCTTCACCTATTCCGTGATGTAACGCATCTACAGAGGAACGGGTTAGCTCTGTACTGGCTTTCCACCAAGAATATCCGGGTTCAATCTGGCGGGCACAAATTCCCTATAGGATTTTTCTTCAATGTATAGCATGAAAGTAATGTTCCCAGGCACACCCAGACTTCATAATTTGGGTAGTTGTGAATTTGGTGCCGCAACGAATCGTACACAGAAGAATGACAAATATACGTCGACGTCACCCACATTCGATAAACTCTGTGAAAAAATATCTGAGTCTAAGACAGAGATATAATTAGCACCAGAAGAAATCCTACTGGTAAAATGCAAGCTACCGTTAGGCGTATTCACGTTAAGCATGTCGTCCAAAAAAATACCTGCCGGTAAAACACATTGATGGGCGAACCGACATTCTAAGCCCTGGTACCTAGTACACCACATCATAGATTTCACTAGGTTTGTGTGCAACTTACCACTAACACAGTAAAAACTTCGGTAACGAAAGGATCTGTATGAAGCAAGAGCTCAGAAAAAATTGCGGGACTAGTAAATAAAAAATGATCTAGCCTCTGAGCCGGACGGGTCGTAACGGCGAATTATTATTATATAATGCATCTACAGACGAACGTTTCTATTTTGTTGCACTGTTTTCTATTCAAGAAACAATAAATCGTTTTTGGTACTAAACTGAAAATATAGTATACCCCACCTGAGTTTGGTGTCATAGATGGTGCCATTTGTTTTCTCCTGAACCGTATTTATCAGTAAAACAATGGTGGCGCTACTTGATAAAAACGACTCAGCTTTTGTGTTGAATGTATGAAAAAAGATAGATGTCGCTACTCATCGAAAACAGGAATGTTGCCTGATGAAATCTGATGCTAGACACGGTTTATATTGGTCTTCGACTTTCGTAAAAGTGAGCATCATCGAGTGTTGTAATATATATGAAATCGTCCCTAAACTCAGCTAGCGCTGGCTGTTGAGTGTAAAATGAAAAACACGATCTATGGCATAAAGTAAAATTGTAACCACGTTTGGTCATACGTCTAAGTCACTTCTGATCAATTTGACTCCATAGAATCCTATTGTGAGTATGAGTATGAGTATGAGTCCCTGACCTTCGTTTTTATTGACCACTCTAATGGATGAATTATGCAAGACCACAGCGTAATTTTATTTACTTCTTTTGCAATGTGCTGCGAATGCTGTGCGAATTCGAACATTTTCGGTTTGAAATAATGTGCAAAGAGTGTGCCGAATAAGAAGTTCTCTTTCTCCTCTCACTTAACTTTGTTTGCACTGGTGCCACTATTGGTGTAATAAAAAAAGTAGACAACTTCCTTTCGACCGCAATTTCTTTGTTTGTCGCATTGAAATTTTCGAAACCTTTTTTTTTCACCAAAATTGATTGCAAGCATAACCGATTGTCTGATTGAGCTACACAAAGCGTAATGCAAAACGAATTTTTCGGTAATTTCGATTATTGATGGCAAGGGTTTAAGTTTTTGGAGTGAAAAGTTTATTAAGAGCTGAAAATGTCGATTTTGCTTTCAATCATCATGAGTATAACATTCTCGTTGCATAATATCCGTCGCGTTGTCACTGTAAAATGTTCTAAGTTGTGCAATATGCTGATAAGTGCTGCAGTTAGTGTCACTTTTGACTTTAATAACAGCATTAGTGCTTCTGATGCTCATTTATCACTTCAAAAGTGTCGGTATAGGGGATTTGGTGAATCCATTCAACATACCGACGACGTCAGAGAAATTGTATGAAATATGTTGTTTGTGAATTGTTAAAGAAAATTGATATTTCTTTTCAGGGATACTTCGAAAAGAATGACATTCACAACAATCGCATAGCCGGTTTTGAGGTGAAAGCTGGAGCAAATCCTACAGTTGTTAAATGTGATATTCATCATGGTCAAACTGGCGGTATTTATGTACACGAAAACGGCCTAGGACAATTTATAGAAAATCGAATCCATTCCAATAATTTTGCCGGTGAGTAAAAAACATTCGGCTATTGGAATCCACAAATTTGACACTTTTGTTCTACAGGTGTTTGGATCACATCAAACAGTAATCCAACGATACGTAAAAATGAAATCTATAATGGCCATCAAGGCGGTGTATATATTTTTGGGGAAGGTAGAGGTCTCATCGAACACAATAATATTTACGGTAATGCACTAGCTGGTATTCAAATTCGAACAACAAGCGACCCAATCGTTCGGCACAATAAAATCCATCACGGGCAACACGGTGGAATTTATGTGCATGAAAAGGGTCAGGGACTAATTGAAGAGAATGAAGTATACGCGAATACTTTGGCTGGTGTGTGGATAACAACAGGCAGTACGCCTGTGTTACGACGAAACCGCATTCACTCCGGCAAACAAGTTGGAGTTTATTTTTATGATAACGGTCACGGAAAGCTGGAGGATAACGATATATTCAACCACTTATACTCAGGTGTTCAAATTCGCACTGGCAGCAATCCTGTGATTCGAGGAAATAAAATTTGGGGCGGTCAAAATGGCGGCGTTTTGGTGTATAATGGTGGCTTAGGATTGTTAGAACAAAACGAAATTTTTGACAATGCAATGGCTGGTGTGTGGATCAAAACGGATTCAAATCCGACGCTGAAACGAAATAAAATCTACGATGGTCGCGATGGCGGCATTTGTATATTCAACGGTGGCAAGGGTATTCTAGAAGAAAATGATATTTTTCGAAATACCCAAGCTGGTGTTCTGATATCAACGCAATCCCATCCCATTCTGCGACGGAATCGGATATTCGATGGTTTGGCAGCGGGCGTCGAAATCACTAACAATGCAACTGCAACATTAGAATTTAATCAAATTTTTAATAACAAATTTGGAGGACTTTGTTTGGCCAGTGGTGTTCAACCGATTGTTCGGGGCAATAAAATATTTAACAATCAGGATGAGGTAGAAAAAGCCGTGTCGGGTGGTCAATGTTTGTATAAAATTTCCAGTTACACATCATTTCCCATGCACGACTTTTATCGATGTCAGACGTGCAATACAACTGATCGAAATGCCATATGCGTAAATTGTATTAAAACATGTCATGCCGGGCATGATGTCGAATTTATACGGCATGATAGGTGAGTAAGATTCATTTTTTTTTTTCATTTTAGAAATCTTCACTTTTCTCCTTTTTCATTTCTTTTTGTTCACGCAAGTTATAAATATTGTCTTGACACTCCGTTGGTTAGGGTTGTTGCCACTTTAAGGGTTTTTTTAAATTTCTTTTATTTACTCTTGAGTCACGGCGTTTCAAACGACACTATATATCGACAACCACACCAAAAATTATGGATTTTATTACGTCGCATATGCGTCACATAAATAAAATCATTTTCACGCATTTTTTTTTGTCCCACATCAGTCCACTAAGAATTACATGAGTTGTGTATAACATTGACACAAGCACACGCGTGAAAGAGACAGCTCGAAAAAACCACAAATGTTGTGTATTTTTAATATTAATTCGTTGGAGATGGAGAGAAACGAATCTTTTTTTTGTCTTTTTCTGTCTAATTTTCCAATTAAAAAAATACTTCACATCTTTCGGTTGTGGAAAATGTCACCTTACCAATGTTGTCGATGATCATTTATGTATCAAAGACATCGTCATGTTCACTGCAACACTTTCACATCGCACTAAACGTGTCAATTGAAAAATTGCCTTCCGAGTAATACTAATCACAACGAAAAAAGGGAAACGTGACGCAAGTCTTCGTCCCTTCTTCCAAAAGAACTAACATCAATTTGGGTGACAATTACAGCTTCGGAACGCAAAAAATTCTTTTGAAATATTGTCACTTTTGAGTAAAAAAATGCGTCACAAATACCGGACCCCCCAATGTTATAGTTTTTCTGTTCTTTCAGATTTGACACGAAAAAAAATAAGTTTTGCGAGATGTGTGAAGTACGGGTAGCAAATTTTTGGCGTTCGAAATCTGAAAACGCAGAAAAATTATTACGTTGGGAGGGTCCGGCACTTGTGACGCATTTTTTTAATCATAAAATAATCATGAAAATTTTTCAAAAGAATCAGTTGTTTTGGAAGAAGGGACGAGGACTTGCGTCACGCTTCCCTTTTAAAAAGGGTTTTTGTTGTGATATCAGTAGTTTTTGAAGGAAAAATCAAACAAACAAATGCCGAAAAAAATTCCGGCGAAAAAAATTTCAGGCGAAAACAAATTTCCGTCGAAAGAAATTTCGGCGAAAAAAAATTTCCGGCAAAAAAAATTTCCTTTGACACGAAACATCTATCTCCAACAAAGACAAAATTTAAAAAAATGTAATTTTTCCCCTAAGTCTGTCCCATACCACCGTCGGCCATTTTGTTGGTCACCCTGACACACTACACACCCAACCCAATAACTTTTCCTTTGACACATCTATCTCCATCCTAACACAGTCCACGGTCATATTTGACCCATTCTCTGAACAAACTCACACACACATACAAAACATTCTTTTATATGGGCTTTATGTGGCGCCTTCTAAGAGCCCTGGTGCCCAAACGAGGCGGTTACCCCCCCCCCCCTTTTTTTTAAATCTCATATGGCGTAGAATGCCCAGTCGAAGGTCACTGCAAGATTTCAAGAAAAGTTATCGAGCCGTTTTCGAGCGGGAGCCGAAAAAGTCGTTTTTCATACAAGTGCCAATGGAAACCAGTAACTAATAAGCTAACTACCTAACGTAGGATGTTTTCATTAACTTTGGCTTCTATGAGAATGCACTTTTTTATAGGAAATGATCATTTTCTAAAGCTCATATCTCCGGATCCACTGAACCGGTTTTAATGACTAAAGAATTTTCCGTAAAATCCGGGAATGATTATTACGCATCTGCGGAAAAATTTATTTATCTTCGGTTAACCGAACATTGGAATGCCGATTGTCGTTACTTTCGAAATTTCATGTCAGAAATCAATTTTGCTGATTGTTAGAAGAAATGAGTACTTTTATTCAGCAGAACCTTTTAGCTTTTTGGTATGGAAGAATTTGAAACGCCCTTGTGTCTTTTATATTTAAAAAATTGATAATCATTAATTAATCGCAAACTATTTCCCTTCCAATCCATCTGAAATTGTCGATCAATTAAAACCGATGAAATTTTGGTTACGACGGCATAACGCTCTAATTGTATAGGACTTTAAGTATTGATTTTTATTTAATTTTTAGTTTCGGTTAACCGCTTATTTCACGTCGTCCGGTTAACCTTAACCGCGGCTAATGATTTCCCGGTTAATTGCAGTCATTACATGGATGTCATGACTTTTAGCAAATGTCTGATCACAACAAATACCTCTTAAAAGATAGAGTGTGACGCAGTCCGTGAGTCTGCTTCCAAAATTAATGATATCGCTTGAGATGACGATATCGCTGATAATACGCAGAAGTTTGTTTGAATAGAACCTTGTGTTCAAAGTTATAATTTCCTGAAAAATTACAGCGCTGTTTTAAAAACAAAATTACGTTGTGTTAAAAAAATTGCGTCACAAATGCCGGACCCAACGACGAAATAACTTTTCTGTTTTTTATTGCGTAGATTGTTTAAGGTAAATTTAAATTTTTACGTGCAAAAACTGAAAGTGTTGAAAAATTATTCCGCTGGTGGGTCCGGCATTTGTGACGCAATTTTTTTAACACAACGTAATTTTGTAACAGCGCTGTAATTTTTCAGGAAATTAAAACTTTAAACACAAGGTTCTATTCAAACAAACTTCTGCGTATTATCAGCGATAGCGTCACCTCCAGCGATATCATTAAGGGATGTCCCAAACTAAATCCGGACGATTTTAAATGCAGTAAAAAGGCGAGTTTTACTGATATTGAGAAATGTTTGTTACGTGTCTGAAGCCTCAATATATCAATTTATATTTAAAATAGGGATAAGGTTGAGGACAGTTCTAATTGCAAAAAATTTTCGACTTTCAGTTCAAGACGAGCCTTTGAATTCTGCACAAAATAGTTTCTTACTTTATTCGCTATTACCTATGAGAGGAATGTCAGTTTTATGATAATTTTTCATTGTAGAATATTCGTTTACAAATATATTTAATGTTTCTGAACAGAAAACAAATTTCTGTTAACTTACGTGAACCTGATTACTCGAATGCCTTTTTTGGCAAAGTAGCATTTCCACATCTCCCAGAACAAAAACTTATCGTAGAGTTCAATATTTTGCTAAACCGCCTTAAATTTGTTATAAGAGTAACGGAAGATATTATTTTTATCGAAAAATATCAAAAGTTTGTTGTCAAGACGCCCTTCGATCCAAATGTATCAGGGTGAAGTTGAAGGCTTCACGAAAGTGATGTTTTTTGACACGTCAGTACATTCCCTGCCAAAAGCAGCGAGTTTCGCTGAGTAACCCAACTTTATGGATGAGTGGTCATCAGACACATTCATACCTCTCAAACTGATAAAGAATTTTCCACTGAAACCCCGCTATGAATTTACTTTTGCAGCATCCTTTTTACCCAATGCTCCAGGCGCTAAGAATTTGGTCAGCTGAAATTACAGATATTCTTGTTTCAATTTTTAGAAGAGGTATGTTGTCCCTCGTTAAGCTCTTCAGTTTTTAAGGCAACATTAGACCCTAAACTAACATTTTAGTGTCATTGTAAAATGTTCCCATGTCAAGGAGCGTAGCTAGGAGCTTTTAGTCTGAAGGCTTGCGCGGTGGTTTTCTCTACTGATCATTTTACTTATGCTGACAGTTTCACAAACTGTAACAGCAAATTTTTGCTCCCTTTTCTTTTATTTCATTACTAATAGAAGCAATATCAGAAATGATTCCTCTTCCGATGATAAAATTCGGAAATTTCGTCAATTTCACAGGAGTCAAATGTGAGATTGCTGAAAATTTGGTATTTTTGTGCAGAATTTTTTTGCACTAGTTTCACTCCATCGCAAATATTTCAGCGAGCAAAAAGTTTTATGTCTTCATATTTACAGCACTTAATTGTAACATATCATAACGTAACATATTGTAACGTATCACCTTCGGCTACCTTCCGAATACTTTGTGCCACCTTCGGCTACCTTCGGAACACTTCGCGTCACCTTCGGCTGCCTTCGGAACACTTCGTGTCACCAATTCTTCTCAGTGATTTATATAACATTCCTGAAGAAACCAACTATCTAGGTATTCATATTCAGAATTTATCAAAAAATCCAAGATGGTGTCACTTTGACAGTTGGCAGTTATTTTCTTAAGACACAAAAAAATTCTCCTGACCGAACTCTATAACTTTCTAGAAGAAACCATCACTCTAAGTAGTGTCATTCTGGAGCTAAAATTCGAAAACCGTAGAAGCATAAACGAAAATCCAAGATGGCGCTGCTATGACAGCTGGCAGTCATTTTCTTATGATCGTAAAAAATTCTCCTGATGAAACTCTATAACTTTCTAGAAGAAACCATCTCTCAGAGAGATTCTCTCTAAGTAGTGTCATTTCTGAGCTAAAATTCGAAAACCGTAAAAGCATAAACGAAAATCCAAGATGGCGCCGCTATGACAACTGGCAGCCATTTTCTTATGATTCCAAAAAATTCTCCTTATGAGACTCTATAACTTTCTATAAGAAACTCTGCAAGTGTTATCATTCCGGAGCTAAA
>CM055406.1:33501522-33513318 GCA_029228625.1 Pseudolycoriella hygida | reverse complement strand
GTTGTCAATAGTCACTATAATAAACGTATAAAGAAACTAAATTGCTACACAATCAAATACAGGGGCGCCAGTTGTTATACACCTGCAAGAAACGCGATGAATACAATTTTTAAGAAAAGGTCCTCTGAATCGTTATCGTCTTCAGGCTAAGAAAGAGCGTCCCTTGATCTATCAAAGTTTCGTGCTTTACAGTTGCATAGATTTTAAAGTGTGTTCTTACGTTTTATTGTGGATGTGTAATTTTTAATTTACTGGACTCATTCAATTGATAATGTTGCAATTTGTTCCGTATTCCCATTTGAAATGAGTTTGAATGACTGGACTGAACGATCACAAATAAAAATAAAATAAAAAAAAACATAAAAAGTGTAAGGCATGGAAAAATAATAAAAAAAGAATTGTAAATAAATGTTAGTTTATAATCCTAGATATAAATTAATTAAAAAGAAAAGATGATGATGAAAAATAATCTCAAGATGAAAGAAAAAAAATGCAAATTATATAAAGTCACACACACATAATAAAACAAAATACAAAATTTTAACCTCCCTAAATTAAGGTAAAAAATGTATAAAAAATATGCGTTCGAAAAAGTTCACAAAAAATATTAAATAATGAGATATTTCGAGAGAGTCAATATTGTCAAAATAGAGAACTAAAAATTAATTAATTAAAAAAATAATCTGAAGGGAAATCACAGAGTTGTACAGGGTGTAACAAAACAAAGGATACGAAAAACATTTTCATTTTTATTAAAAAAGGAGATTACGAATTGTTCCTACTTCCTTTTGTCACGTAAATCATGTAAACCTTCCGGTCCACACCATGGGCCTGTTCAACATGATTGAACACAGCCTGTGCACTTCTGAGGGTTGAAATTCGCAACGTCTTTAGATTTCTGAGCCTCAGGGAAGAGAACTTAGGGCATTTACATACAACGTGTAAATAGTCCCATTTTCGTCAGGTCCAGAGTGCCCGGTTATCGCGCCGACTTTGCTATATATGACTACAGTCCATGCCAAACAATTATCTTGCCCGTCATCATTTAAAGCCATGGTGACGTTACTATTCCTAAGAAGCGCCTTTCCAAAGAGGCAGATGCTAGCAGAAGCTCGTCTCTTACCGGAGCCTATCTTTGCTTTCAATATTTACATCGAGGATTGATTATAGACCATGCAGAAGATAGTTGTTGATCGCTTAAATGTGATCGCTCTCTTTTCGAATAAACGCTAACTTCATGCAAATCTTTTTGAGTTTTTCGAAAAAGATTCGGATTTTTTACAAGAAATCTGAATTTTCGAAAAAAAAATCGAACTTTTCGAATTACGAAAATGAGGTCTTTCTATGCTGGAGACCACTTTTACAACGAGTTCGTTATCCATTTTTTTAGATTTATCAGTTTGGGTCGGTCTATTGCTGGACCATTACCCATACGTTTTAGTGAAATGCAACAAACCCATACTTAGTAACAGGATAGAGAAAAACGTTGAAATGGCACTTATTGAAAGAAAATGGTAATGGGAAAGATGGAGTTGGACTCGTCTCAGAGATCTGGTTTTTAAAAATAAATTTACTTTTCAGGACAAAACCGTCTAGGTATTTTTTAGCTGTTGTGATCTTATTAAAAATAAAGAGAAAGAGAGAGAGAGAGGGATATTTTCGATACGGTTAGGTTTTTCTTTTATTTTCGTTTGAGTTTGTTTCCGTTGCGGTAAACTATGTAGGATAAGTCTTTTCAATGTCACTTTGCGCTGATAATAGTCTGATTAATCATAGGCACATCTAAGTACAATCTTAAAAAGTTCTTCGAAAGAGCTTAAAGCTATAAGCAATCGTCAAAGACGAAACCAGCGCTAAATTTCTATTTTTTGTAAATAAAGTCACGTGTAATCGAAAATGAATAGAAAACTGAAAGTAAATATTATTCCACTAAGCACTTAACTACACTGATAGCAAAAAAAAAATATTCTAAGCGTTTTGTTACACCTTGCACCGACATATATATTATATTATATAAATATATTCAACCTTTAAAACCTATTGTGTGGACAAATTTGCGTGTTTAAAAAGCCTTCACGAACAATAAAATAAAATCTTTTTTTTTCATTCATAAAATTAACCTCTCTTTCGCATTCAACAAACAAAATTGTTGACTGGAATGGGATTTTTATACAATTCACAGCTTCTTTTTTTGGTTTGTTTTTTATCATTTCTTTTGAATACACACAAAGTGACCATTTTTGATTGATCAAAGAAAAATACACAAACACACTTATTGTCAAAAAAAACATTTTTAAAAAATGGAAACCTTCGCAAAAAAGTAATATTATCAATTAATTGCTAGCTATTATTCTATTATTATTTTAAGTGCCAATATAAACATATTTATTATTTTTAGAATCTCAATTTTTACCAGTTAATAATCGAATATTTATTTATTAGTAAATTTGTAAAACATTTTTTTCTTTCCTTTTATTAAAAAGAAAAATTAAATTAAAAAGTTGCATTTGTTTTTTACTTACCATTGAATAAGCCCTAAATTGAATAGCTTAACGCTCCGGAAGACTCGTTGTTTTTTTTTTCGTCCGTACTTCTTGTATTTCTTTCTTTTACCAACTTACTTACCAGCTTTCTTTAACCCAAGCTGGTTTTGGTTTACTCCACAAGATCCGCACGCTATTTCTGACGGTGCTCGGCGGCAACTTTCCAATTGCGCACTCTCACTTCTTTTATGTAGCTTTCTACGATCTCCATGAAGTTCTCTTTGTAAATGCGGCCATTCCCACTCCACCACTATCTATTTGTTTAAACCCATCAGCATATATTGCTTTGTAGTCAAAGAAAATTGTTTCATGGTTTTCCTGAAATATGTGCTTCCATTGGGCAGTAGATAAAGTATTTTTGTTAAGGCCACTAGAGCTAACGAATTGCTGATTATCACTTTTTTCTCTATCCCAGTTTTAGGTAAAATCCCCACCGGGTCAGTCTTAATCTCATATTTTTGTGTTTGTGCCAATATGTATGGGAACGATTTCCGATCAAAAACAGAATGAGGATTAGTTCTAATAAACGGCACAATTGGTAATCCCAGTAATATTTATAGCATAGCTGTGCCTAGCGGCGCTATTTCTAGCGGCACTACTAGCGCTAGCGGAAGCGCCGCTACTTTTACAAAATTACTAGCGCTAGCGCAAGCGCGTTCTAAATTTTTTGCTGAGCGCTACCGCTAGAAATTTTTTTGTAAATTGACCACATATCCTGAATTTCCTATGTGAAAATAGCACAGTATCTTTTTTGCTAATACAAAGACGCCTCAAATTTTTATCAAAATACATGTTTTGTGAAAATAGCGCTAGCTAGTAAAATTCACTAGCGCGCTCAGCTCTGATATAGCTCTAATAATCTCTTTTTGTTTAATCCATTTTCTCCTTATATTCAGAGGATATTTTTCCACGGAAACATAACCACAACTGGCATTGGTAATGCAATTTTTTGAACACAACGTAATTTTTTTTTTAAAAAGTGGAGCACTTTTTTTTAAGAATAAAACTTTGAACACAAGCTAACATTCTATTCAAACAAATTTTTGCGACTTATCAGCGTCTTATCGCGTCAAACTGTACCCTAAATATAGCAAATTAAGATTAGAGTTTATTTACTCATTCAACGCCGCTAAATCCAAGAAACCCTTGTAAAATAAAATTATCAGCGAAAGCGTCACCTCTGACGATATCAATAATTTTGGCAGTGGAGTTACGGACTGCGTCACACTATACCTTCCAAGAAGTTTTTTGTTGTGATATCAGTAGTTTTATAAGGCGAGCTCTGCGACCTATGTTTATGGAGAAAAATGATCTGAGTCTTTCTGGCAATTGCTGACAACTTTGTAACCCTTGCTGACAACTTTCTGACACTCGCTGAGTACTTTATGAGACTTGCTAACAACTTTCTCAGACTTTCTGACATTTGCTGAGACTTTCCGACAGTTGCTGACAACTTTGCAACACTTGCTAATAACTTTTTTAGACTTTCTGACGCTTGCTGACAACTTTCTGAGGCTTGTTGAAAACTTTCTGAAATTGCGTGGCAATTTGTGACAATTTTCTGAGACTGTCTAACACTTGCTGAGAACTTTTTGAAACTTGCTGATAACTTGTTGAGACTTTCTGACACTTGCTGATAAATTTCTGAGATTTTCTGTCAACTTTTCGACACTTCCTGACAACTTTTTGAAAATTTCTAACACTTGCTGACAACTTTCTGACACTTGCTGACAACTTTTTGAGACTTTCTGACACTTGCTGACAACTTCTTGAAACATGCTGATAACTTTCTGGATCCAAAAAGTTCTCCTCACCAATCTCTAAAACTTTCCCGAAGAAACTAACTGTCTAGCTATTCTAATTGAGAAAATAGCAAAAATTCAAGACGGCGTCACTTTGACAGCTGCCAGTTATTTTCTGAGGATCTCAAAAGATTCTCCTCACCAATATCTATAACTTTTCCGAAGAAACCAACTGTCAACTGTCTACATGCTCTAACTCAGAAGATAGCAAAATCCAAGATGGCGTCACTTTAACAGCTGGAAGCCATTTTTTAGGATTCCAAAAATTATTTCTCACAAATCTCTATAACTTTCCCGAAGAAACCAACTCTCTAAGTGTTCAAAAACCAAAAAAAAAAACGTAATTTATTGCTCAAGAAAATCCAAGATGGCGCCAAGACAGCTGGCAGACATTTTCTTAAGATCCCAAAAGATTCTTCCGAAGAAACCATCTCTCTCTAGCTATTGTCACTTCGCAGCTAAAATTCGAAAAATCCGAGAAGTGCCTGAAAAACTATCAAAATTGACCACTTTTCCAGATGCCACGGATTTTCACGAATTTTTCCCGAAAATCGGCTGATAAAATTTTTCATTTGGAGCCGATTCTGACGTTCCCTGAAAATTTCATGAAAATCGTTGGAGCGGTTCTCGAGGTCGAAAATGATCAATAGATAGATAGAAACCGACATATCAGGATAGTTGTTTATGCAACTAGAGGCGAAATGGAGTTGTTTTCGCCACTAGATGTGAATTTATAAAACGAGCGAAGCGACAATTACAACCAATTTTGCAACGTGTTTCATACAAGACTTTCTGCAATCGAGGATTGAAATACGACACATTTCGATGACGATTACTAGATGGAAAGTTTCAAAATTTCAAAACAAGTTAGGAAATGAAATTTGTATGAATTATATCTTTGGTTCATTTAGAATTTATTGGGAAGCAATGCAATGTGATCCGTTAAATGTTAACAGTGATTTCTTCAATGAAAATTATAATTTAGAATTATTCGAAAGCAATGAAAAGTGATCGCTTTAATGTTAACAATGAAAATTATAATTTTCGCGTTGTTTATCTATTTTAATTCCCGGTTTTGCAGAAAGCACTGTGTGCAACACGTATTGGAATGTTATTTTTCAGTACACGTAGGACTAATGCCGAAAAAATCAACATTCCAATACTAGTTGCACAATGATAATAATAACAACACATACTTGAGAGTGACAAAAAGTATATATGAAATTCCCTTATGCAACTTGTTGCCAAAAAGAATTTCATATGTATTTTTTGCATAAAACGTTGTATGAAACACGTAGCGAAACGGAAAATTTTTGTCACAAATTTTTCTTTTTGCAACTTGTTGCACAAATTACTATTCTGTATAAGTGTATTGGACTGTGTATTCCTAAGTAGGAAAAACATATGCAAAGACCCGTACGTAAAGCTTTCACGTGCGAAAAGCCTCGATGTACCAAACTCTTACTATTATCATAAATATAATGCGCATCAGAATGCATAGTCAAGTTCTTTTAGAACTATCACAATTTAAACGACTCTCAGAAATTACCCAAAGTAATGTCGAAAGCCCTCCCGAAGTACATTTTCTGATCTCTGACACCAATCACGCGTTGTCTCACGTTCTTATCGGTCTGAGTTCAAGAAGTGGCTGAATCTTAGGATTGGGACATTTTTCGGGAAAACCCTGAAACGCGTGTTCGATAACATTTAATTCTCTACAACTTTGCCTTTGGAAGCAACTTTCTATCTGTCATAGTTCTTGATATATGAATCATCCCTACCAATTCTAGAAATGGCTAAACTTCGGGATTGGGAGGTTTCTGGAGAAAACCCTGAAACGCGTGTTCGCTAAAATTTAATTATCTACAACTTTGCCATTGGAAGCAACATTCCATCTGTCATAGTCCTTGAGATATGACTCATCCCTACCAATTCTAGAAATGGCTAATCTTCGGGATTGGGAGGTTTCTGGGGAAAACCCTGAAACACGTGTTCGCTAAAATCTAGTTCTCTACAGCTTTGTCCCAGAAAGTAGTTTTCTTACTAGAGCAATTTGAGTCAACAAAACCTGACCGGTTTCCGCAGCTACTGCTATCATCATCTGAGGTTCTATTTTGACTGAATTATCATTTACCGTGCAAAAAGTTCAGGGTGATCGGTGCAGCCGTTTCGAAAAAAAAGTGGAGACGGGCAATTTTTTAAATATTGGATGTGTGGGAGCCCTGAATATGTAGTAAACGTATAGGACCTTCGTACTTCGCACGGGTCCAATAAAAGTTTTCTCTACTGAATGGTCATAAAACAAAACGCCGTATACTTACCGCATTTGAGTGGAGAAAATAGGTTATTCATCCCTCACAAATGAAAATAGTAGCCTTTACTCCACGCGGACGATTCGTTAAACAGAAAACTCCTCAAATGAATGTTTTTTTTTTGTATATTTCTCATTATTATTTTTATAAATAAATAATAAATCTATGTTCATCATTATAATTATTACATATTTATATGTCGTATAACATACCATTTCTGTTCATTGACTTAACATCTTTTGTGAATGTAATTTTAAATTTTTTTTTCATACTATCCTTTTGTTCCGTTTGTTCTAATTCAAATTTCATACAAAGTGTGTGTTGTATACCCAAATTGTGTGTTTACTTTTAGTCATTTCCAAATGTTCTACGAATCAATTTCTTTTTTTAAATAACGAAATAACATAGTTTTCTAACATCATTTTAATTAAGTCATAATTTATTTGTTCTTTTTTTTTCTCTATTCAACGAAAAAGGAAATTATTTTAGTTAACAAATTCGAAATAAATTCATATACATGATAGAGGGTTCTAATAAATTGTTATTTTTGTTTTTTGTTTAGTAACTATTAAATATCAATAAAATATTTTTTGGGTGAGAGTTTTGTTTTTAGTTTTTCATTTTATATAAATTCTAATAAGTTAAAGTACAAATAATGATTTTGAATGACCAACTGAAAAACAACAAAATTATATCTATTTATATAATATATATCTATCAACATTTTTTCTTATTTTTAAATATTTTTTTAAATTAGTTTAAATATATAATTCGGGCGCAGTCATACAAATACATATTTAAATAATTTACAATTTTTATTTCATAGTTTATAATAATAAGATTCTATACAACGAACGTCAAAGTAAATGTAACACACTTTCGATGCATCAGCTGGTGTGAAGTCTTATATGCTGAACTAAGAGTAGCAACATTTCATTTGATGTTCATTGCAATTTAATTTATTTACTTTATTATGTCTTCCCTCAAGATTCGTTTAATATGTTATTCAGTCCAAATCAAATTAAATTAAACAAAAACCATAAGGAAAATTGGCGTATTTCTGTTAGTGATGGCATGTTAATGTTGTTGTTGCTCTTGTTTGTTGTGATGTAATGAATGTTCAATGAATAAAATGATTTCTTTTATGGTGAAAATGTCATAAAAGCCTGACGCAAAGAGTAAAGCAATTTGTATAAAAAATTATTTACATTTTCTTTAACCTCACAAAAATTTACATAAAGTGCACAGAGAATTTATTCAGAGAATTTCATTATTCGAACCATTTAATAAAATGGAATTAAAGGTGCACTGGCTTAGTTTCTTAATCGATTTAGATTTCATTCTTGAGCATGTCAGTTAGAAAAGAGATGTTAAGAGCTACTGCCTCCCTGCCGAGTTCCGACTGAATTTTGAGATGACCTTTTCTCTAAAATAAGAAACTTCAAACCCGACCTGTACCGAATTGATAGTTTAATGCTGTAATGTCCGACCCGAACCGTAAAAAATTGATCTAAAAGAAATTACAAAAAAAAAGTTTCAGTTCACTTCACTCCAACAACCGAATTCGAAACCCAGTCCGAAGTGATGGGGAAAACTGAAAATCAAAAGCCCAATCTTCTTAATTTGGGTCCAAGTCGGATTTTTCTACGAACTCACTTCTATGGTTATCGTCGTTTATTGTGCATTTTTTACTTCGATTTTCATACAAAAAATCACTAATAGGCGGTTAGTCTCAGTGGGTGTGTATCTCAAAAGTTTTTTGGACATGTGGAACCGTCCTTTGAATAGTATACCCTGTGTTCTCAAATCATTTTTTCAGCAAAGGTTCGGCTCAAAAAGTATGAACTTGTCATTAAACAAAGTTTTCTTTAGTTGACATTCTCATATAAAATTGGACGAAGAATGAAATTATACTACAAGTCAATGTTTCGATTTTTGTTGAAAAAATGATAGAAAGGATATAGACGACCGGGTTCACGTTCCAGCCGAGTGAGTACCGAGATTTAAAAACAAATATTTTAACCACTCCATTATCTTTTCCGTGAAAAAAAGACAGATTTCTTGGAGTGAGTCTAGTGGAACACATCCACACGTTACCTCGGGGTTAATCCTTTTCAGTTACTTCAAACTAGAGGTAAGCGGGTCAGCCTTTTTTAGAAACCCGACTCTATTCTATTTTCAAAAACCCGATAACCCGTAAAAACTGAAACCCGACCCGATTCGATTTTCAAAAATCCGATGACCCGGCAAGCCGTATAAACAGAAACTCGACCCGCCCCGAGCCCGACCCGATTCAACTTTGAAAAACCCGATAAGAAAAAAGCTGAACCAGATAACAAAAATCGCTAAAAATATTTTGTGTAAAATTATCTCCAGAGACAAGTCTCGAAGGTGTCGGCTTTCATGCTGCGCCATACAAAGAAAATTTGAAAATTCGTTGAGAAGGGCCAAACGTTATGATCACTTAGTATCAATTTTGATAGGATCTTAGTATATATCATTCTTACTCGCAAGATCTATTTGATTGATTGAGTATATTTCCGACATGTAGTCTGACACCGTGCTGCATAAAGTCGATTTTTGCAGCACTAGTTCTAAGTTTTGCTTATGAGCGTAGCCAAATGCCCATATCGCTGTACATCGAACAAATAAATTTTAAACAAAACTTTCATCCATCAAGTTACATCGAAAAATATCACTATTACCCTATCCCATCATACCCTATCTCATTACGCTGCCACATACATTCATCAAAACTACATGAGTACTTTTCCGTACTTGTATCGAAATGAGCATTTCCTTTCGATACGAGTGCGGAAAAGTATGTCATTTTTATAATTTAAATTTCCAGCGTAAACTGTTCGGAAAATTGTCACTTTTCATAGTACATGTAGTACATAGTACGTGTGGGGTCGGGCCGTCAAAATAAAAATTTGGAAGCACTTACGTACGGTTTTTTACGTGTTGAAGCAATGTAAATGCGCATTTTACATGAGCGAAGCGAATGTAAAATCGCATGTACATTGCTGAAACACGTAAAATCTGTTACTGCGATAGAAATCTTTCCCGTCAGCCCGATAAAATTGACTCGGGTTCGGGTTGGGTTTTATCGTACATTCAGGTAACCCGCCCACCTCTACTTCAAATCTTTTTTATGAATTTTTTTAGGAACGATAGTATTGACTTGCTCGCTAAAACGCACTAGGCTACCTTCTAGTAGTCGGTCTAGAAACTCTACATTAAATTAATGGTAGTCGAGAGAGATTCTGTAGTGAAGCATGAGAGATTGAATATATAGAATTATATAGAATCTGCAAAGGAAACATTATTTCTTCAAGTTTCATCCCAAAAGCCCCTATCGGAGTTTAAAGTGGGATGGCAAAGTCGCCTCAACCTAAAAGTTTGACAGAATTAACTTCAACGCATTTAGTTCATAGAACAACATTTTCAGGGTGAGGCTAATTTGCCATCCCACAGAAAAAAATAGGATCTGAAAAACCAAAAGACATGAACATTTAAGGCACCAGCGAAGCATTATAGGATTCATAGGTTCCATAAGGTGGTTTTATGTTATTTTCAGTATGTCAAGTATGAGGAAGACACCCCGAGGTAGCCTGACATCATTCAACGTCTTCCGAGGTCTAGAACTCGAGGCATTGTGGGCCGAAATTTTAGTCCTATCCGATAGGGTCTTTTATATTTAAATTTTATGGATGAGTTGAATTGATTTTGTGCAAGGTTTGATCTAAAAATCCAAATTTTTTTGGACAAGGCATAGACTTAAGCAGACATTATGTTGCACGCGATAAAAATCGCTCGCGTAACGGTGGCTTGAAAGCTCCCTTGATAAAATTACTTTTGTTTTTGTCAAGTTTAGCTTTCAAACAAACCTTACGCAATTTTTTCGCATCGGATGCAAGTATAACTACTCCTTACGACAATTTCATAACAAATCTCTCAAAAATTTGTTGATAATTTCTTGTCCAAACTCTTTTTCAAAATCTGGAATTTTAATAAACACCTTTTACATTTAAAAGTAGATAGATTCAACCCTCGGTGGAGTGATTCGTTAGAATCAACTAAAAATAAGCCAACGCATTTAGTGCGGCGTCGGCGCATGTCAAAAAATACGGAATGACGGAATTCTATGTCGAGCAACGAAAAATTGTGTGTTTGTCAACTTTTAAACTTGTCATGAAGCCGACGTCTCACTAAACGGATGCATTGCTAACCAATGATGATACTTTTCATGCTCAACACAAGCTGCATGTGAAAAACGAAGGTTTTTTTATGTGAAGTTTGAATTTCATTGAAAAATGAATCCGCGAATTGTGTTCTCGATTGTGTTAGGTTAAAAACGAACTGCAAAATTTTTAATTCTTAGAGTAAAAGTAATGAATGTTAGTGATCTCAGAAATGACTTACTGCTAGAGTCTCTCTGACTATTTACTTAACTGTGAATACATAAAATTTTGATAGAGTCTTTCCTAGATTATTCGGTCCAAATGAATGTTGTTGAAAGTAATAAGTAAACAAGAAAAAAAAATGTTCGTCGCAGATGATTTCGCTTATAATGAGTTTAATGGAACATGGAATGTGATTAATGAGTTTTTGACGATGAAGATGAAATTCAAAATTATTATTTATTATTCCACACCGAATTGCGCTAGAAATGAACGATATTTTAATCACTTCCGCTTGTTTATTTTTTAATATCTACTTGTTTTTTTGCAACCAACTCTATAGTATTTTTTTAACTCAGTGAAGTCCATATCAATTTCTGATAATAATAAAGATTTTTCTATCTATTTTTGAATTTTTTAGTTACATTTTTTTATTGTTTTTTCTTTTCATTTTAAATAGAAATAGTTTTTTAAAGTTTTTTTTTTTTTGATAAAATATGTATAATTCTTAAAATACAAAAAACTGATATGAATTATTTAGGATAACAATTTTTCTCAAAAAAGACAGTTTTTATTTTTAGATTAGGTTTTAAAAAGTAGTTTTTCATTTTTTTAAATTTAATTTAATTAAACGCGAATAAATTTTAAATTTAACGATTTTTGGTTTAAATTTGATTTTTTTATTATTTTTTCGTTAATTTCAATCCATAACAATGCCATCGAATCGTCATAAACT
>CM055406.1:33460860-33501022 GCA_029228625.1 Pseudolycoriella hygida | reverse complement strand
TTTTTAGTTATTTTTTTTTCTTTGTTATTTTATTTTATTGAAAAAACGGATCTATTGGTCTCTATGTAATATAAAAAAATATTTAAAAATTTGTCCATTTTTTTTTCTTTTGGTAAATTGTATCATTTTATAAGAGAAGTCTAAGGTTTTTTTTAGTGATATGTTGCATTGGGCTTTTAAGTGGCATTTTTGTTTTTAAATAAAGCCGAATTCGATGGTATTGTAATGGATTAACGATTTTTAAACATTTTTTATGCTTTTTTCGACAATGTTTTTATTTTACTTTTTTTTTGAAATGGAAAATTCAAATAGACGACAAGAAAATTAGTGTAACGTTGTACTTGAGCGACTGTAAAATGTACGCGAACGAACGATTTTTTTTTATTTATTTATTTTTCGTTAATTATTTTCAACAATGTAGAGTTTAGTAAGATTTTTACTATGGTATTTGAATCAAGATTGTGTTCAAAAAGAATTTGTAGATATTTGAAATTCATTTTATATTTGTTTTTGTTTTTCTTCTTTTTTTTAAAAATGTCGTTTCACAATGAAATAATTGAATTTATAGAACAGCCAGTGTGTATTTTATTAATGAATATTAGGCAGTGATTTCACCTCCAAGGTTAATCAAATGGAAATATGGTTTTGTCGTTTGATTACAATGAAGAAACTTCTTATTTAATGTTTGAGGTATATAGAAAGTAAGAGTTGACATATTACAGCACGTGTTCTATAAACTTAATTTTATTTCGTTTAACTACAACATCTGAAATTGTCGGATCACACACACTGAAATAATCGAACAAAATTCACTTCAATAAATCACAGTAAATCGATAAATTCTTTGCCAAATGAAGATGTGTTGCAAAAATAGTCCATTACAGTGGACACTGCGAAAGTAACTCATTACATGAGGACACAATTTTGAGATGCGAGTCAAACTCAAAAGTGTTTTTTTAAGCAACAAACTTTGAAAACGTTATTATATATCCGACCCGAAGGCGATAAAATAATAAATAAATTGGCAATAGTAGTATATTATTATATAAGGGATGTAATTTGATATCTCGTATCCAGGTGAGTAAAAGTATCCGAGGGGTCCTGCCCGAGCGGATTATTGTTATCATATCGCCGAGTGCAATAAAACATTATACATTGGATCCTGCTAAATAATTCATAACTTCGGAAACAATTTTGAGAACTCGCTCGTGCTACCTTGAGTAACACGCTTTAGAAACTGGTAACTTGGATCGTAAAGCTGCATTCCTCGACTTCGGCACGGATACGCAAAACTCAACACTCGTCAAAATAACGTTGTTGCTCAAAAAAACACTCATGAGTTTCGCTAGCATCACAAAATTCTTTTTATTCGTATGGATAAACATGCATGTACTGCTCAACTTTTGGATGGGTCGTTAGTAAAATTTATTTCTGCAATTCAATGTCGAAAAACGACAATTTTCAATACTTCTTTGAGTGCGGAAAAGGTCAACTTTTCCGCACTTAGATTTGAGTGAGTATGGAAAAGTTTTTCAGCACTCAAATTTGAGTGCGGAAAAGTTTTTCAGCATTCAAATTTGAGTGCGGAAAATGAAAAGTTTTTTAGCACTCAAATTTGAGTACGGAAAAGTTTTTCAGCATTCAAATTTGAGTGCGGAAAAGTTTTACAGCACTCAATTTTAATTGACATTAAAAAGGCAATGAAAAGGAAATTGTGATCGAAATAGAAATTTTATTGTTTGGTTTTGTCTATTTCGGCATTGAATTGCAGAAAACGTTGTTCCTACCTCGTTTTGTAACTAGATTTTTTCAGCACACGTCCTAAATAGTGTCCACACTCGCCCCTGGCTCGTGCGAACACTATTTAGGACTAATGCTAAAAAAACCTTAGTTACAAAACTAGGTAGGAAAATTACTATTTCGTAATTTGATATCGAAATAAGCGAAAAAGTAAATTGGTTAAAATACTAAAGTTGTTTTTGACGATGTTGATTTACAAAAATCGTATTGAAACGTGACGAAAAATGTATTTTCGTGAAGAAACGCCAAAGTAAAATCGTCCAAATAAAAAAATCAACAAAAAAAGTCACCAAAGTGAGAAGAAACGCAAAAAAAAAACGCCAGAAAGGAGAAAACGTCAAAATGCATTTGTTTTTCGTATTTGGCGTTTCTTCACAATTTTACAATTTTACTTAGCGTATTTTTCTCACTTTGTTGATTTCTCGTGATGCGAAACGACTCGAAAAATCGCCGAAATGTGAAGAAACGCCAAGAAAAATCGCCAAAGTGTGAAGAAATGTCAAATTGAATTTTGAAGATTTGACTTTGGCGATACTTCACGGCTATGAAAAATTTTACGTGAAATAAAATATTAAATCCTTTTGCACTCAAAAGAAGGTCCTCTGAAATTCATAGAAAATTCTCAGAAAAAAAACCTTCAAATTCTCAGAAAATCTATAAAAATCAAAGTTCCAATTCGAAATAAAATTATTGAAACTTCAAAACGGTAAAGAAAATCTGCTAAGATCCTTGGAAATCCTTTTGCTCCCAAACATACGATAAACTGTCTCTTGGCTTTACACACCCATGTAGTGCGAGAAACACTCTTATTTCGTTACAAAAGTATCGCAAATATAGTTACTTAAGAGTGATTTACTGTGATTTATTCGACACTCATTTCACTTCGATGCGTAGTATTCGATACGAAGTATTCACTCCACGGTCATTGTTACAAATGTCCAACTCGGGAAGTTATTTCAGTGCGATGATTGATAGCGGAATTACGTCAAAAATAACATCTAAATTTACTTTCAAATTTCAAACCTCTGACAATTAACTAAACACGTAACATTCACAAAGATCTATCTATAGATTCATATTTTTACATTTGGTTTTTGGATTTGCAGATAGATCTTTGTTGATATTGCTCTTAAAATGATTTGAAATAAATCATTCATTTACATCATTTTGCGACTTACAAAAACAAAAAATGATAAATTCCTTACAAAATTGCAATCGATAATTTAATATTTGCAATAAAGTGCTTAATGCGATATTTAAGTATTAGTGAACACTCAACAATGACATGAAACTCTTGCAAAATTTATTTACATTTTGATATTTTTTGGAATAGAGAAACTTTTGCAACGTGTAAGTTATATGTACAGCGCACCGTTTCTGAAGTTCCAAAAAAAATGCATCGGTTTGCTTGGAAAGAAAGAATGCAAACTGGTTTCAGGGAATGAATAACCCTGAATGAAATCGCCAGGAATAAGCAACTTTCTGGCCGGCAAGATTACCTACCTCGAACCCTCTACTCTACTTTCACTCCAACTCAAATGGCCTTAGTTGAGGGGCTCAGCGGTGCACACGTTATTCTGCAGACGTGTCTCTCGTTATTGAAATTATTATGTTCGAAAAAAAAGAAATTTCATGTTTTACATCGTCGATGTTAGGAAAATCCTTTATACGATTTCAGGAAACTGTTGGGAGAATCATCCTTCCCACTTTCATTTTGTGTTTTTTAATCTACGACCATTTAACTAGCTCAGAAGTACCTTGAAAATTCTTGTCGCTAACCACGAATTGTTATACTCCGGAAACGTCAGATAAGCTTGAAACAATTCTTCAAGACGTAGTCAGTGCTACACTTAGAAAAATTCTTTCAATTATCAATCTCGTGAAAGATCATTGATTTCGTTTATGGAAGGATGCAGCAAAGGTTATGATAAAAAAAGCAAATTATTATAGTTGTGCGAAATTCAGTCAGATATAGCCTCATTGTAGAACACTTCCATGTTAGAGTTTTCCAGTAGAGTCTTGAGTAGAGTAGAGTTTCATATGACGAGTAGTGAAATTGTAGTAAACCTTTCCGAAAACACCAAGGAAATGAAGAAGGAACATGGCAATTGTGATCAAAGGTAAAGAATTTCGTTACATTGAGCGCAACATGAATAAGAACTTCAGGGAACAGGTTTTTAACTCGTCGCAAATGCCTGCACAGAAGACCAAAGTTTTCATTTGAATTGCGGTCAATGTTACAAAACTAAGGAGATAATAATTGCGAAGCGTTCTCAAATTGAATAACGAATGAAGAATGGTGCTAAAAACGGCAAAAGAATAAACTCCTGACTAATTACATCTGCTTTTTTCATTCATTAAAAAAATGAAACAAAAATGACGTGGAATAACGTCTAACGCTTAGCGAGACAAAGTTTTTCTGCTAACAAAAAAAAATGAAAGCAAAACCCATTGTTTATTACAATGGAAAGAATGGGGCGAATGAAATACCTAAGAAAATAAAATTTTAAACCAATCATTTTTCTCAATTCTATTCATTATAGCGCTCTATATTCCATTAAAAACAGTTGTTCAGTATTTATGTGCGTCCCTGTAACATTTGTATTTTATAAAATAAAAAGTTCTTAATTAAGCGGAACAGATGTTTGTCAGATTTAAATAAGGCTTTTAGTTTGTGAAACTCAGTCAAGTTTTGTGAAATTTGTGCCATTACACTTAGAGAAATTTTTTTTAATGCATTTTTTAGGCAACTTCCAAAGAAGAGTCTTGAGAAACCTTTTTACCGCATGATTTTATAAAAATCATTTTCAAATAAAAAATATCTTTCCTGTTGCAGGTAACTTTTCTCCAGTTAATCTTCGTTCTTAGTGCTATGTCGGCTTATACAAAATTGGGTGTCGAAATTCACAATAAACACTTCTAGCGCGGTGACGGTGCTAAATTTTATGACGAATTTCATATTATGCAAGCGATGAGCTTGTAAGCGTTTCGTTTACTTTGACAGAAGTCTGCATCAATTTGAATTACTAGTTAGAACCGTTGCTTATTGAACTAGAAGCCAGAATTGTATCAGCTGATTCGGAGTAAGTCATTGCCTGGAGACAAATTTTCCTTCCCTTCTTTATTTAAGGAAGAGTCTGCCATTAAAAATTATTCTCTGTAAATTTCTCAAAAATCTCCTTGACCGGAAAATGTTCGAAAAATGTGAAGTAAAATTTTGTTAAACGCTTTCACAAAAATTGATCCTGCATGACAATGTTAAACGCCCCTGGCCAATAATAATTCGTATTTAGAGAGCAATAACGTCCATAAAATCAAATTTACATTTTGTAATACACTTCAAATTATTATTTTTGTTTTTTAATACAATTCAACTATTATATTTTGTTCCTTCTTTGTTTTTCTAATAATTTTCTTTTTTATTGTAATGAATCTTGTTGATTTTATTATTTAAAAGTTAATATTAGTTATTGTTTGGTTTCCTCTCATCTGTTAATTAAGTTAATGCTTCATTTAATGTTATATATTTTTTTTTCTCTAATTCACTATAATTTAACAAAATTTAATTATTCGTTATTATTATTGTATTTTTTGTTTGTATTTTTACAGGAATTGTTGAATAAATTTTGTAGGTAAGAGAGTTTCACATGTTTTGTTCATTTGAGTAGAACAGAATTTTGAAATGTTTTCGATTTCAGTGTTAACATACTTCAAATACCGTGACGTTTTTTTAAAACATTTTTCGTTACCGTTCTAATGTCACTCGTTCTCGAAAATCTCAACATTTTATTGCAGTGATGTTTGTGCAAGTACAGTCACGGAAATGTTATTCTGGACATTTCCGCGGCAGCATAGTAAAATACGAAAGTTGTCATTTTGAGGTTCGTTCATAAATTACGTACAGTAAAATGTTTCAGTTACCGACCTTCTTTCTTCTTTTCCTTTCGATTATACAAACAAATCCAAGTTGACGTGGAAGTCAATTTTCAGAGCGGCTATTCGCTACTGAGGGAACCCAGCATGGCAAATAATGGAATATATCAGAAAATTTCCGATTTCATTTCATTTCGTTAATGAGAGGTCTTAAAATTTTAGCTTTGCATGGTCCAAATCCCACCCTTTGCTCCCTAATTTTACACAGCAAATAGGCCATCTATGAATGGAATGAGAACATCGACTTATATATTATTAGGACCGTAACAACTAACTACAACCCCGTATGCGAACTCAGAAAAATTGCCGAACCATCTAAAAGTAACCACCCCTTTAGTGTTTCTACGAGTGTAGTGTCTGCGCATCTCATCATGAAATTTGTTTTACTTTGACAAAAGCCGATGCCACACCAAACGACATGTAGATTAGCTTAAAGAAAGGCGAACCGCTAATTTAGTTAGATTTTAATTCATGCCTTCAGTGCGTCAACGGCTTATGTCAAAGTATACTGTTTTTCATGACACAATGCCACAGCTGTGAAACTAATGGTATTACTTGCTTAACAGCTTTGACATAAGCCGTTGACGCACTAAAGGCCTGAATTAAAATCTAACTAATTAAGCGGCTCTGCTTTCTTTAAGCTATTCTACGTTTTGTGTGGTGCGGAATCGGCATTTGTCAAAGTAAAACAAATTTCATGATTAGATGCAAAGACACCACACCCATAAAACATGAATTACTTCAGGGTATACGTATTTCATGATAAAATTCACTGTGGGATATATTATTTGGTTAAAAAAAATAAAACTTTCGTTACAAAAAAAATAGTTTTTGTTACAAAAAATATTATTTTTGTTTCAATATTGAACACGAGATTTTCCAATAAATAATACAAATGTTACAATAAAAATTCAAACGTTCCACAACGTTTTCCGTTTTGTTCCACAACAAAATTGGTTTGTTCCAATGTGGAAATATAAATGTTCCAGTACTTTCTAAAACTTTAATCGCTTCGTTCCACACTAAAATGTTTTTGTTCAATTACAAACTCTTTGGTGTTCCAAAATAAAATTCAAATGTTCCAATACAAAATTTCACTTTCTAAACGTTTCTCTAAATTGTTGGACCCGTACGAAGTACAAAGGTCCTATACTTTTACTACAAACAATTTTTTTGTAACATGGGGTAGATCGAGGCAGGAGTTAGGGGGATACATTAATTATCATCTAGAGATGACGAATCAGCAAAAAAAAAATGTCCGGTCGTCCGTCCGTCTACACTTTTTTTTCTAAACGGCTCAACCGATCACCCTAAACTTTTTTCCCCTGAAAAGGTACATATGTCTCATGATTCACGTTCGAAGCTGAGCAAAATCTGGTAGTTCTGGAGATATGGTCGAGAAAGTGTCCAAAAACGTGGATTTTTGAGGTTGGGTGAAATTTTTTCGCAAATATTTCAGCACGTATAGCACGGAAATTGTTCATTTTGGTGTCAAATGAAAGCATATTTGATCTCACAAAACTGGGAAAATTTTTTTGTGTAAATCGACTCAGTGCCTTGGGCACTGGGACCCATTGAATGTACGAAATTCAGTTTCTCGGCCATATCTGAAAAAATTTCGGACATTTTTTGACATTTTATTAAAAAATTTTGGAGATTTTATCAAAAAATTTCGGACATTCGTTCTATGAAATGTCCAAGATTTTTGAAAGCGATTTTTCAACCCTTCGTCAGGCAAAAAGGATTTGAAACGGTCTCTCAATGATGGAGTATTGCTCTTGTCCTTCATTTTTCTTACCCTGTGAAAAACTCTCGTCCGTAAGATTAAAAATAATTTTCGTCTTATCATTGGAACTCACTGCGCTAAATATATCTAAACATTTTTATTTGCTGCATGTGCTAAATGCGTTTCAAATTTTTTCCCATTTGACCATTTTATTATGGAACAATTTCGAGAAACGTTTAATTAATTTTAATAATTCCAATAATTTTGTATTGGAACATTTGAATTTTAAATTAGACCACCCAAGGTTTTTCATTTGAGCAAAAACATTTTACAGCGAACCGTATGTAAAAACGGACATGTCGAATTTTAAACAATGGAATTTCATTGTTCAAAACTTGACATGTCCCTTCTTATATTCGGTTCGCTGTTGTGTGGAACGAAACGAATAAAGATTTAGAACTTTTATTTTTCATTGGAACTTTCAGTTTTCCACATTGGAACAAACCAAATTTTTTGTGGAATAAAACGGAAGACGTTGTGGAACGTTTGAATTTATATTGGAACATTTGTATTATTTATTGGAAAATCCCGTGTTCAATATTGGAACAAAAAGAATATTTTTTGGACCAAAACCAATAAACATGGTAACAAAAACACTTAGTTTTGGAACATTTGAGTTGTTGTTGGAACATTTAAATGATGCCAATTCACTATACTTTGACATAAACTGATGTCTCTCTAAACACTTCGATTGATAGTAGCTGAAAAGAAGATTTTCGGATGTTGTGAAAAAGCGCTTACTGGTTAAGTTCACTGGTAAATATTTTGACAGATCTACCCATGCAATTTATATGGGTACATCTGTCAAAGTTCACTTAACCCCGTTGAATATATTGTAATGTGTAAAAAAGTGGCGCTGTGTTCTATGTGAAACAATGTCAAATTCCATACATTTTTTATCCCCATCACAGGGACGAATAATTGCTGTACTCAAAGAAGCAATTTTGGTAGTTATTGACTTTTCTCGTACTTCTAGACCATAAAACTCCTTTCCCCGTTTTGCGTTACGTAATTTATGAATGATTTTCGTATGAAATGTTGAGAGTAGTGATTTAATCGTCTACAGCAATAGAAAAAAATATTCCCATCACTCGTAGAATTTTTACGTCACTGGAATGGAGAAAATGTTTCCACCTAGTGGTAGTAGCATTTATTGTGATTCCATGAACGATTTAAAGAAACGCTTTTTCGTATTTGAAGTTTGTAACATCATTGGCAAAACTAACGAAAAGAGTATGATGATTTTCCACTTATGGATAATTTACAGTCATTTACTTACCAATACCTTAAAATTTATCCATCCCCAAAGTGACTATGTTTTCCTTGTCTCAATATCTTTTTTTATTAACAAAATTTACATTACATACAGATACAGCACCACTTATAATTAATTTATTTTTTTTTTGTGATAAATCCGCCTAAATTAACTTTTTTTTTTTAATTTTTTTTAAATCGAAATCATTTTCCTTTGAGTTTTCTTTGCACAATGAAAGTTTTATTTATCAAGCCACAACAATTAATTTATTTATTTTCATTTTTCACAGTAAAGTTTTTTTTTCTTCAATTAAATTCAATAATTAAAAAAAATTAATTCCTAGTTGGTTTAAGCAATCAATTTATAATTTTTTTTTTCATTATTTGCCGGGTTCCTTCACATTTTACTTTGGATTTTTTTTTTCTTGCGCTTATCTACACGTTTTACACATACCATTCTTTAATGTCTTTTGATTCATGTTTTTTGGGTTTTTGTAACTGTAAGCCACCACTAACATTCATCTGTGCCTTATCACTATTACCATTTCGTAACGATCCGTTCAACGGCACTGTGGCACCATTCGTTTGCTGATGGTGATGATGATGATGGGAACTATTCGTTCCCGTATTGCTTCCGAGCAATGCGGCATTGGGACCTTGTCCATAGCCACCGACTTTGTCATGATCACTTTTGTATGTACGATCGCCATTCGATTTCAGCCATAACAACAGCAATATGACCAAAATCACAGCAATCAATGCACCAGCCACAATTCCGATTATCATGGCGGTACGTTCTTCAGCTTCACTGCTCACGCGATTGTTTTTATTTTTCGGACGCGTCGGTGTGTACGTCGGTGTGTATGGTGGAGGTGGATGATATGGTGGCTCTGGTTCTGGAATCGGTGGATCCGTTTCTACATATGGCGGAGGAGTTCGTTCCTGTTCTGGGGTTGTTGGATAGTGTGGGTATGTTGTTTCTCGATCGGGAACGGTCGTTTCAAAGTTTTGCTGTTGGGTCGTGGATGTCCATGTTGTTCCCGAATGGGTGCTGGTTATTGCGGGTGTTGTGCGACTGGAACTAGTGCCAGATGATGAGGTGCTTGTTGTACTTAGGTCAATTGTTGTGCCGGCAGTTTCTTGTTCTGTTGATGTGCCTTCTGTGCGTTTCGCTGTTTCAGTTATTGTGGAAGAACTGTGGTCTGTTGGCTCTAAATTGTTAAATGAAATACATTTGTAGATTAGGATAAAAAATGACAAAAAAAAACATTTCATCGAAGCCTCGCCTATTTCTTAGAGGAGCCAAATCGGTTTTCACTTTTTTCCGAATAATATGGGGAACTTTTTTAACGATATAATCATCACTCGTAGTTACTTTAACACGGCGCCGCGGCCACCGGCGGGCGCACTAAATTTGGTTGGGATATTCGCACATGGCCACTATCACCAGCAAACAATTTCTTGTTGGAAATAAGGAGTCGTTCACAGTGCACATATGACATCACACTTGTAATAAAAAATTGTATCCATAAAAAGGTCATAACTCAGTCAGGACAACTTTTGTTTATAGAACTCTACAAGCAAAATCTCTGACCAGTTTGCAGCTATGGACTTTTTGGATTTTAGAGCAAGTGTGACGTCATATGTGCACGACTCCTAAGGCGATTAAAAACCGGGGGTTAACAAATCTTTTTCAGAGGCGAAACATCTCCTGCCTCGTATGATGTCGTGCTGGCGGAGAACTTCTATAGAATTGTCGCGCCAACATGCTCTAAAAAAACTTGATTTCGAAATTGAAATTGATTCGAAAGATGAAGAGACATAAATACAGCGAAATTTTTTCGTTCATTTGGTATTAGTCGGCATCGACTTCGAACGAGACTAAAAACTGTAACTTCAAATAGGAAATTTGACTAACCTCCTCCTTTGGAAGTTGTGGATGTGAAGGTTTCAGTTACTTCTCCGGAATCACCAGATCCATGAATACAATCTTCATCATCACATGTTCGTTCAGTACCACCAGTCTCTTTGTCTCCTTTTTGTGGTGTCGTTGGTTGTTTAGTTGGTGGCACATAGACCGGAGTTATTAAATCATCACCACTACCCGATTCGAATGGTGGGGTGCATTCATCTTCATCATCGCCACGACATCCACTGCCAGCTCCGGAGAATATTAAGTCGTCCATAACGCCTGAATACCCAGATGGTGGAGTCTAAATCGAGCGGAAAATAAAATCGTTTTTTTAATATTTAAAACAGAGCGAGCAAATTTTCAATGACATTGATCTTTTCAATGAAGCATTGAAAACGGTTCCAAATTTCAGTGGATCATTAAGAAAAGTTGATTAATCAATCGGATCATGTCTCCGTTCCACTACCAATAAACCTTCTTCAATGCTTCGGAACTGAAAACGCTTCTCTAATAACATCTTCTATCACATCTACGAAAAAGTATCAACTTACTCACACGTAATTAAACAAGAACAACAAAATGTAACGAAAAACTATAAAAATGTTCTGTACAGTACAATGTGTGTTTGTTTGTGACTTTAGATGCTAATTTCGTCACGGATTGAAATTATTGCGCTCAGTAAAATTAGCGAATGGAGGACCCAAAACTCAGAGTTTATGCAGAAAAAATCCTTTTGTGTAGCCTGCTATCTTCGCGGGATCGTACGATTACCATGCTCATGAAGAATACATAACAAGACCCAACATTTTGGAATATCTTTCCGCCTCAGGAACTGTTCTAGTTGAGTTACTGGACCCGTACGAAGTTTACTACAAGACATTTTATTGTAACATGTGGTAGACCGAGGCGGGAGTGAGGGGGATGTTTTAATATCGTCTAATATCAGCAAAAAAAATGTTCGTCTGTCTCTCCGAAATTTTTTCGCAAATATCTCAGCAAATATAGCACGGAATTGTTCATTTTGGTGTCAAATTTGATCTCAAAAACTGGGAGAGTCGGAAATCGGGTCAGTGGTTAGGGCACTGGGACCAATGGAATGGACGAAATTGAGTTTCTTGGCCATATACGAAACCGCATGGTTGTTCATTTATATATGCTCAACTATATATAGGATGTTAATTGTCAAAGGCAAAGTTTCAAAGAACAAAATTTCAAAAACACATATCAGGGTTTTACGGAAAAATGACCCAATCCTGGAATATGATAACTTCTAGAATTGGGCGTCATCTGCAGAACTATGAAAGTTAAAAAGTTGCTTCTGAAGGTAAAAATATAGAGAAACATAACCAAAGACCCGTACGTATCACAATAGATGTGACAAATAGAATAAATCTTGCAAAAAGACTCTAACGTATCTTAATATAGTAATAAGCAAACAATCCAACGTTTTATGTTCTTTTATAACTAAAAAAATTTCAAAGATCCATAGAAATTACCCAAGGTAATGTCAAAGGCCCTACCGAAGTACATCTCAGACCATTGAAATCTAGAAATGGTTATATCCAAGGATTGGATAATTTTCCCCTAAAACCCTGAAACACGTGTTCTCTAAAATTTTGTTCTATACAACTTTGCCTTTGGAAGCAACCTTCTACCTCTTACAGTTCTAGAGATATGGGTCATTCCTCCCAATTCTAGAAGTAGTCATATCCCAGGATTGAGGCATTTTTACCCGAAACCCTGAGACACGCGTTCGCTAAAATTTTATTCTCTACAACTTTGCCTTTGGAAGCAACTTTCTACATCTTATAGTTCCAGAGATATGGCCCATTCCTCCCAATTCTAAAAGTGGTCACATCCCAGGATTGAGGCATTTTTAACCAAAACCCTTAGACACGTGAACCCTAAAATTTCATTCCCTACAATTTTGCCTTTGAAAGTGAATCTCCATATTGCATAGTTAAAGAAATAAACACGAAAAACTGTTTTCGTATATGGCCAAGAAACTAAATTTCATCGATTCCATTGGTCGGCCCCGACCCCTGACCCGATTTCCACAAAAATTATTTCTCAATTTTCCGACATCAAATCCTTTCATTTGACACCAACATGAGCAAGTTCCGTGCTATACTTGCTGAGATATTTGCGAAAAAGCTTCACCGACCCTCGAAAAACCATGTTTTCGGTCACTTCTTTGACCATATCTCCGGAACTGCTTGGCCGATTTTGCTCATCTTCGTACTTGAATCATGGGAGGCATGTGCCTTTCAGGGAAAAAAAAGTTTACGGTGATCGGTCGAGCCGTTTGTGGAGACGGACGGACGGACAATTTTTTTATTGTTGATTCGTCATATTTAGACGATAATAGATGTATCCCCCCAACTCCCACCTCGATCTACCCCATGTTACATTAAAATTGTTTGTAGTAAACGTATAGGACCTTCGTACGGGTCCAATAAAATTTTAGAGAAAATATATTTCAGGGTTTTGGGATAAAACAACCCAATCCAGGGATATGACGACTTCTAGAATTTATAGGGATGACTCCTATTCATAGAACTATGGCAGTTAGAAAATTGCTTCCAAGGGCAAAGTTGTAGAGAATAAAATTTTAGAGAACACATGTTTCAGGGATTCAGAGAAAATGGCTTAAGCCTGGGATATAACCACTTCTAGAAGTGGAAAGGAATATTTCGGCCGACAAAATCAATGTTTTCAGATGTCATAAGACGAACTTTGGTAGGGTCTTTTTGACATAACCATGGATAATTTCTGTGGATCTTTTCATTTTTTATAGTTCACAAAGAACATTAACCATTGCATTGCTTGCTAATTGTTATTTAGATTTCCAAATCAAAATAAAAAATCAAACCCGAACCGAAACGAAGCCGAACTTTTTGTGATAAGATTTCATTTGAAATAAGTTTTAAACTCAATTTCGAGAAAAAATTATGTGAATTTTTTTTTTCGGTTCGGGTTTTGTTAGTTGAAGTCTTTAAATCCAACCCGACCCACAAAAAAATAAACTCAAAAACCCGATCCGACAAGTTGATTTGGGTTCGCGTCGGGTCAAGTTTTTAGCCGAGTTCCGCCCGATACGACCCCTCACCTATAGCCTGTATCCAACGGACGAGAAACATATGTATGTTTCATACAATGAAAACATTCATGGTAGGCCTCATGAACGTCATACTTAGTGAGCTGCTCATAGTAAGTCACCTCCTTCTTCCTTGATTTAAAGTCAAGGGTCGAATGGCAGAAAAGCAATCTCAGTCAAAACGATGTTTAGTTCACCATGATGGAAATGTTAGAAAAAATATCAAATTTCTGTAACGTTTCGAAACTTATGTCAACAGAAAAAATGAGAGTTGCGTTACATGTATATGTATACACATAACACAGTCATGCCCTTTCCACAGTAAGTTGGTTACACCAAGAATATGAGAGAATTTCTCCCAACTAACGAATGACATTTCGACTTTTCGGTCATGTAACATCCAACAGGTGAAAATATTAAATTTACGGTGAATGTATGAAGATGAATGTGGCAATAAACTAAGTGGGTAGTAGAGGTGTGACCGAGCGTTATATAGATGACAGCAACACTAAATTGTTGAATCAGTCAAGGGACCCAGTGAAACTAGCGAGAGTTGTACTTTTTGCATATCAATCTGCCAATCAGTGAACCAACCAATAACCCTGCCATCATACTTTTCATTTAGCAGCATAAATTACAATTTTCCGCACATGAGACGAATTTGAAAGCCGGAAACTCTTGACAAATTGAGAAAAAATTGATGATTTAACAATGAGTAAAGGTCCAAGTCTAATTAATTAATGTGCAGCTTTATGCATTCAAAACCAAGTAACTGTGGGACAAATGGGACGAATTAACTGTAGAACGTTGAATAAATTCAACTGCATCATGTAGCAGAATGCGAAACAATTGGACAATTTAAAATCAAATCTCTGCAAACATTTCATTCAAATGTATATTGCAACACAATTTCATTTGATGAGAAACTTTTGAGTTGAATGTATTATGCAACATACTAACTTAAAAAAAAAAACGAATGAAAAGGTCATGTTTTGCTGCAACTCATGACGAACTTTTCGAATTTTCTCTTCAAATGTTTAAATTTGTTGAACAAAAGTGCATTGATTTGGTCTGCTTCCATTTAAAGAACTGATGTGGTGCATTTTCATGTTATTTGAAAAAATTCGGTAAGCAAACAATCGATACATTGTGGTGGGATGCAATTCGGATTTTTGCTTTTTGCCGAAAGTTCTGCTGAAAGTAACTAATTTTCATCCGGAAAATTTGTTTGGAATACTCGAAAATTCATAGGTTTTGATTCGGTTTTGGATGCGAAACGGGGTTTTCACGCGAAACTTATTAACTGGTTTCCTTCCCGCGATAAGGGAAGATAAGAAGAGTGAGATAAGGTAAAGTCCTTTCCGAAGTTATCTTGAAAGAGGTTGTACAGGGCAGCGAAAACGTTTACAGGACTTTCTCTGTAAGTCCCAGGTACCCAGGTGTCCGACCTACTACGTGGAAACAAGATTCGGCCTAACGGAAGAAGCGCTAATGGAGGGAAAATGCCCATTACAAGTGCGTTATCCGATTAGACCCCGTCCCACTTAAATGGAAGTAATCTTGACTAATGAGTCCACAGCAAGGAGGCACTACCCCATATCTCCTAAATCGTCACTTCTGCGTCAATAGCGTAGACTCAGAGCGAACTGCCATTTTCGTGCGGTGCAGGAATTAACAACGATGTTATAAGAGCTAAGGAGTATTCCACCAGGAATCACGTATGCTAATACTGTAATCGGTAAACAGAACCAAAGGCCAACTTGGTACCATGGGACTGCACTGAGGAAAGTATCTACAAGCGACGTAGGAATTGTGTTTATAATATACGCCGCCGACGTATTATATACGCGGTGAATGTATTTTCAACCTTATTTTATTTTATCGTATAGTATACCATACGTAACGATTGTGTTATGAGCTCACATAATACGTGCACGGTGTTCGTAATACGTGCACGGTGGATAAAATACGTCGGTGGCGTATATTATAAACACAATTACTACGTCGCTTGTAGATATTTTCCTCAGTGTGGGAGGATCAAAAAGGTGTCCCAATCTATCTATGGCGTTAAGGGAAGTGGGTGATGTGGTATTGGTCTGCTTCTACCCCCTTCCCCCGCTTCGAACAAGATCGAGGTGAGCTGATGACGGTGAGGCCAAAAACAAATATCGGAGATGTGCCGCGATGAGGAGGTGTGGAAACTAGCGGATAATGTAGTTGCAAAACGTGCATGGAGAGACGATCAAAAAAGACAGCCAGTTGATCTGAGAAATCAGGTGCGAAAGCACAGCCCCTTACCAAAGTAATGCCGTGAGGCGGTTCCGGGAAGAAAAGAGTATGAAGAGTAAGGAAGGAGGTTTTAGTTGGTAGGTTATTGAAGAATGGAATCCAACACTGCCTTGGTCCAGGAGGACCGGGTGTCTATGAAGATTTCCTCACCCTTATAAAAGAAACCCTCCTCTAAGTAGAAATGATGATAAATCTCGACTTCTACCCAAGGTGAAGAATTGTACTTGTCTACATGAGCTCAATGGGTTGAACGATGACATTGTGTTTACTGAGATGCCCTGCAGTTGAAGCTACGCTACGTTTGGACGTAAAGCTCTAACGGCTATTCCCTTGTCGAACATTTCACTGAGAATTTTTTGCAAGGACAAATCTATTTGGAAAACATTTCTGGAAACTTCGAACTTTGGTCTAGTTTCATCCAACCAAAATGAATAAAATTGCATCATTCCGAAAAAAAAGTTGGATTTGTTAGGAATACAGTGTGTCTTAAAAACGGATCTGAACGACCAAGCAAAAGGGTCTGTAAGAAAGAGTTCAAGAAGAACAAAGCGCATCATCTAAAAAATGTGAACGTTGAATGGCAGTTTAAATGAAAAAAAAAATTGCTATGTGTACATAGAGTCATTCCAATTGTTTTGAATGTTCAATGTGTTTCTTGTGCAAAATATGTTATTCTTTTTATATAAAAATCTGATCAACACATTCACAGTAACATTATTATTAAAATGAAATTAAAAAATGATAAAACAAACTGAACATAAGTAATATCTTTGTCTTAATTTTAAATATAAGAATTTACTTGCTCTGATTGCAGCCGGTTCACATGACAAAAAATTTGTTTTTTCTTTTCATCATTATTTTCATGCAAAATTTATTTCACATTTTTTTTAAATTGGACAGTGAGTTTTCGGTGTAAAACTCGCGACAGTTTAATTGCAAAAAATATCTTTAAAATTCCTTGATAAAATTGCGTCCGCAACCAAAAAAACACAATTTTTTGATGAGACAGCCAAAAACAACATTATTTGTCTATATACACATGAAGATTAATGCAATTTCAAATGAAAATAAAAAGAAATGGAAGGAGATTTGTTCAATATTCAATTAGAGATAGAAAATACGGTAGAAAAGTTCTGTAGATGAAAAACTATAGAATTACAGAAAAAATATTTTCTCGTGCGACGCGAACGAGTCTTTGTGAGTTCAAAAATTGATTTCAATGCATTCAATGCTGAATGAGATATAATCACATTTCTTAGCCGTAAACGGCGGCTTGAATCGGTTGAGTTTTTTTTTTGCGGTCCGAGTCTCTTTCGGCGGCTCGAGTTTCTTACGGCGGGCGGCTCGCTGCGGCTGACATTCGTTACATTATTTATGCCGCGGCGGTGGTGTATTTCGACCACCCGGGTTAAATATTCAATATTTGCCATTCAACATGAAGTTGTGAAGTGTGAAGTTAGTTGCAATTTTTGCACTTCATTCATAAAAGCAAACGTAAACGTATTTATGAATGAAATGTCAAAATTGCAACCAACTTCATGTTGAATAGTTGACAAATAGTTGACAAAGAACTGTCAAAAACAGCATTCCACCGAAAAAAACTTTACCACAAACCCAAATTTATTTTGAAAATTTTTCAGGAAAGGCTTCTTATAGGTGATTGGAAAGCTAGTCGAAAATATCTTTACCGTTAGCTAGCCGTGTGCGAAAAGCGCCATCTGGTATTATCTTTCTCTGTTTCTAACAACTGAAGTGTAAAAATTGACTTAACGCGTCTACGGCTTCTGTCAAAATATAGTAATTTTTGTGTCACGATGAATAAGCTGTCAAGCTAATGATATCAATTATTGAACAGATCAACTCACTAATACGGGCTTTTATTGAGATATCGGGCTGGCTTGGCATTTCTATCTCGTACATGGGAAAAAGAAGGACGACAGTATTTTACGGTGCGACATAGCTGTCTTCTTTTTTCTCTTGTATGAGATAGAAATGTCTCGACGGACCGATACCTCTCTAAAAGTTTGGATGCCGCACTAAAAGCCTTTGTTGGTCCACCTGGGACAGGTAGTCTAGTAGAAATGTATATCCATCTTTCGTACTTTCGGCTTGAGAGCATTGATATAAATTCGAAGAAACACGAAACGTTCGCAACGCACACACAGTAAAAATGACAATGAAAATGAAAAATGGAACGAACACACATTCTGAATTCAAAAAATTTTTTCAAACGAAAAGAACAAACAAGAGAGCGTTAAAAATAATCTTTTTTTTTTATCAAAAAGAAGAGTTCAAAAAATTTAATTTTTTTTTCTTTCTCCATCAGACAATACGTGTTTGTTCGCAAAAAATTCAGTCCTAACCTGCTGCATTCTTTGAAGATCATTTCTATCTAAAACTCCAGTTACCAATTGGACATCTCCTCGTGTTGTTACATGTGGATCACGTTCAGCCGCTAAGTCAAGCATACGTAGTCGGTTAACAGTGAGGCCAGCTATAACACCAGTGAACGGTCGCTCAATGCGAAAACGACCGTTTCGTGCCAATTTTCCACCCACTTGTATGTTTGCCATTGAATTAAACACCGTCGACTGATGACCTGCTTTAAGATGTAAGGGTAAAAGAGGAAAAAAAAATATTTTTCAATTTTATTTTTGGTGCAGAAATGGATGGAAAACGTGCAACATCGAGTATGGAATTGATCAAACCTTGGGGATGTACTGTTTGCACATTATAATCATCCAGTTGCAATGTCGCATTGCCACCGAACCGTTGAAATCTCACCACGTGGTAAGTGTTATCATTCACTTTCGTACCGATTTCACCGAGTGGCAAATCATTAGAGCCAATGTTGTACACCATGAAAATATTCCCTTCAACCTGAATGTGATGCGATTAATGAAGTTTTTTCAATTCAAACGGATCTTGCCATCTTACGATTTCTAATTCCATGTAGTCCTGTGTTGTCGAACTTTCAATTCGGAGTAACACCGCATCTGTCTTGGTTGTTATGAATCCGAGCGCAATGGCATCTTCCTCAGTGTCCGGTTGTCTTCCCGCTGGAAACGTATACTGAATCATCCCCTTATTAGCTCCGAATTCGTATGCCACCGATTCTGCAAAGGTATTCCATTGATCAAAGTTTAAAGCGTGAAAAGCTTCAGCCATACCATCATAGCATGTAGGTCCGGTGTAAGAAGTCATGTCGCATTCACAGGCATATGCATTCCATTGCTGTACGCACACGCCACGATTAGCACAAGCATTCTGACTACATTTCGTTGGTCCTTCACATCCGCTGATGACAAGTGAACTTGGAACGACAGCATCTTCAATTAGACTGGGTGATACGTCTGCCAGATCGACAGACGCCAAGCATCCCTCAAATCCGTTTCGTGATGCAACCGATGCTGGCAATTTTGTATACATGTCTTTGAACACACCACCCACATACAAAATTCCCTCCAATTCCATGTGCATATTGTTTCCAGGTGCATTGTACACTTCAATCGTATCATCGACCATTAACGTATGCGTTTTTGGACCAGGTCGACGAATGCTAACGGAATGCCAACGATTGTCGTTCATGTGCACACGAGATTTATCACGTAGTGTGATCGGTCCATCACCTAAATCGAAAATGTAATGAATGTGACCGTTAACCAATTCAACGGCAACGAAATCGGTTCGTCGGCCACCGTTGAAAAAGAGCAACCCATTCGCTTCTAATGTTTTGAATCGGAAATCAATGTTTGTCGTCGAATAAGCTTTTAACATGGCTAATCCAACGTATGAGTGTTTTGACCGAAATGTTGAAGCGTGGTATGGATTTCCGGGTGGCGAATTGACAAAACGTGCCGTCAATTTGAATGTGGTCATTGGCAGTGCGGCTAATTCCGGTCCGAGTGATTTCACCAAATCGATGAATCTGACCGAGGGATAAATTTTATGTCAAATGCGTTAAGAAGAAATACCGACGATGTACCTGTTTCCATTGTATACAAAGCCTTGCATTTGTCCAACGAAATTCGCCATTGTCGATGTCATTTGAATTTCTTCCTCAGCATGGAAAAGACCTCCCAAATGAATGGAACGAATATCCATAGTACTATGACGTCCCAAGATCATTTCAGCTGAAGTTGGTTAGTAATTTATAATGAAGTGCTCCGATTTAAAGACGTACACAAGCAATTTCATAGTGAGGTTTTTTGTTTGTTCAAGGATAAGGAGGTTTGTGATTTTTGTACAATAAAAAAATAAAAAAAATGGAAATCAGACTGTGTTTTTTTGCATGTTACAAAGACTTTCAATACGTGCGTTTGTACCAGGGATCTACATTCAAACATGCAAGAAAGTAGGATGGAGAAACAACTTGAAAATGATTTTCTTCCGTATAGATGGCGTTCATAACACTGGGATGCTTAGCTCATTATTGTTTTAATGCCAATATTCTCTTTTTGAATCGACGCCAACTTCATGCTAAGCAATTTCAATAGATTGTGTCACTAGTTTTATGTTTGGCTTTATTTAGCTTGGATCGCGCCACTAGAGAAAAGAGACTAGTTTTATGTTGAGACGTTAATTCAGCTGTGAAAAAACATAGATGTCACCACTTGAGGTTCAGTGACAAGAGCCGGACATGACACAATCCATACATGAGAATGAATACAAATGTCAAAGCTACATCTAGCTTCATTGTGAATAGGATTCTAATCAACTTGAAGTTTTTTGCAAAGACCGTTCTATGTAGTGGACCATACAATCGGTATTTCTACTTTGTAAATTATGTAAACGCTATAGAATTTGACTGTACAACCAATGTAGTTACACTCAATATGAAAAATATACCAACCAGAGCGTTTACATAATTTAAAAAGCAGAAATAAGGATGGTATGGTCCAAAGAGAGCATCGATTCGAAAAGCGAATGCTGAAATTCGAGTGATGAACTATCACACACGTGGTTCATAAACGATTCACACCTTTAGTGCGGCGACGGATTATGTCAAAGTGTACAATATTTCATAATGAATTTTATCGAATGTCAAGCGACAAAGAGTGATATGCTTGTCGACTTATGCACTTCATCATGAAATGTCGTATACTTTGACATAAGACGACGTCGCACTAATCGCGTGGATTGCAAACAAAAAATCCACACGTTTAGTGTGGCGTCGGCTTAAGTTAAAGCATACCAAATTTCATGATAAAGGGTATAAGTTGACAAGTAAGTCATTCTTCGTCGCTTGACATATTTTTTTACTGCATCAACGGCTTAGGTCAACGTATACTGTTTTTCATGACACGATGCGTCAGCTGTGAAACTAATGGTATAACTTCCTTTGCAGCCTAATTATCGTGTAATGAAAAATAGGATACTTTGACATAAGCCGCTGACGCATTAAAGGCTTGAATTTTGTATAATTTGACATAAGCCGACGCCGCACAGAAAGGATAAATATGAAGATAAAATTGATTTTCGTGTGAAATTTCCGCTCCATATTTCGGTGGTTTCAGGTCTCCACGAAAATCAAAATTGTCGCCCTATTGTTTACAAAAGGTAACGTCATTCATTTTCCATCTCTTTCATTTTTAAGTTGTTATCATGCAACAAGCTGCAAAGCGATAGAACTTTTTTTTAAAATAAAAAATTTTAAATGACTAATGCGAGTATGATGGACACTATCTCTCATGAAAAAAAATGAATGTCTTACTCAATGTTGTTATGGCATCGTAAAGAAGATTATCCTTTAGTAATGTATTGAAGCATACAAAATATTCCTATGTTTTACAAAAGCTTACTACGCGAAAAAAAAGATACACGGTTTTCATACTTTCTTATCTGTTGTACCGATAAAGAACATAATGAAATTTTACGTCTTTCGATTACTTTATTCGAAACTCTTTATCTTCTTCCTAATGAGAAAATGCATTGTGTCTTTAACGACATACGGGAAACAAACTTCTGTCAGATGTCAGAAGATGATTTATGTTTTATCTTTGAATAAAAAGTTTTGATACTTTTATTTCTTGAAAAATTTTCGAGGAACATTTACATGTGTATAATTTCATTGTGCAGTAGCGATTTAATTTTGTTAATTTTTTTTAATTTAATTTTCAGACCTAAGACGCTATTGGGTCTATCCAAGTGAAAATTATGTATGAATGAAGGTAAGGAACAGTCAAGAGTCCATCATACTTAAAAGTTTGATTAGTTTTATTTACAGGGCGGGATTCTAAGCTATTCATATTTTTAAATATTTTCAAGGCCAAATCATAAGTCAATATATAGAAATCAATCCAACAATCATTCTATAAATAAAAAGGCTGAATCACGGTTGATGTTTCAATAAAATTCTTTTACATATTTTCTTTATGTTTTTCGAAATGTGTTTTTCATTTTTTTATTTTTCAATGTTAACGTTCTTCTTAAATCAATAATGTTCATAAAAAAGAAGTTATTACTTGTTTCATGTTTACTAGGAGAAAAAGTTGGGTAAAGAACCCAGAAGGAATGTAGCAAGAAACAAAATATCGATCTAGATTTAGATTGTGCGAACATACAAATCAATCAATCAAACTTATGCCAAGTGTCCACTTCTTCACTTTATTAGGCTGACTGAAATGTACATTACGTGAGAAAAGTTTACACGAACGTTACAAAAACTCAAAATAGAATATTATTTGTTCAAGTTGAAAGTTAAAATTTTGCAATATGACGTAACCTCGACATGGACAGTTCACAATAGTAACATAACTCCTATTTAAATGCACTTTTTGCGGGGTGGATTGACACTTTGAGTTTTTTAACTCCATTTACGATGCACTTTTGAAAACGCATCAAATTTTTCAAATTTCTTTAATTTCGCGCCTTTTTTCGCATACAGAAGTATGTACACACGTACAGATGTGGTTATATTATTGCAAAATTTTATTCATATATGAAGCAGATTATAGAATCCACGCGTTTAGTACACCAGAATTCATGATGAGCATAAGTTGATAATAACTTTGACATAAGACACGACTCTGCACTGAAAGTGTTTGCGTTAAAATGTAACCTTCACGTAAACAACAATTTGTTAACAAATTGACGAAATGATATTTTTACGCAATCCCACATTATTTTATTCTATCGAACAGCATACTTCATACAATGCGATGGTATGCATATACAGCACGTTAGTCTTTTTTGCAGTATGTCTTGTCACCATTTTTCCCATTTGGTTGCATTATATACTACCATGACATAAAAATACATTCCATCCTAATGTATAAAATATTGTATAAAGTACTGGTCGATAGTATAAAATGGGCTTCGATAGTATAAAATACTGTTCGACAGTATAAAATACTGTTTGATAGTATAAAATACGCCTCGATAGTATAAAATACTATCCAATAGGGTGGATCGAAAAAACCGTTTTATTTTTTTTCTTACGTCCCCACCCGGAAATAAGATCTATAGGGTGAATAAAATTTTTTTTTTGTTAAAGTCAATTTTAAGGTTTGCGCCATCGTTTTGAAGAGTTCCGTAAATTCTTACTGGTGCATGGACAGTGCCAGAATTTTTTCGTCAAAATCAGTAAGCCATGCCACCGCAAAGTATTTATTTGATGAGAAAATGACAAAAAAATGGTTCTTGGAATCTTCCAAGACTTTTAACAACCTGCCAAAATTCAAAAACACTGAAAATCCATCATTGCTGAATTGAATTTTCGCAGGTTGATATCAAGAACCATTTTTTTGTCATTTTCTCTTCAAATAAATATTTTGTGGTAGCATGGCTTGCTGATTTTGACGAAAAAATTTTGGCACCGTCCATGTACCAGTAAGAATTTACGGATCTCTTCAAAACGACGGCGCAAACCTTAAAATTGACTTTAAAAAAAAGGATCTTATTCAGCAGAATCCTGGCGCCCTATAGATCTTATTTCCGGGTGGAGACGTAAGAAAAAAAATAAAACGGTTTTTTCGATCCACCCTACTATCCAATAGTATAAAGCACACTTCGATAGCATAAGATACGCTTCAATAGTATCAAATACTCTTCGAAAGTATAAAATACTGTTCGATAGTATAAATACGCTTAGATACTGTCTGATAGTATAAAATACCCCTCAATAGTATAAATACTGTTCGAAAGTATAAAATACAGTTTTATAGTATAAAGTACTGTTCGATGGTATAAAATATTGTTTTACATACGAATTTACCATACAAATCAGAAACTTGGCGTTTTTCGCTTTTCCGTTACTGTATATTATAAAATACGATCCGAAAGTATAAGATACCGTTCGATAGTATAAAATACTGTTGAATAAAGTAAAATACGATGCAATACTTTGAATACTGTTGGATGGTATAAAATACAGTTTGACAGTATAAAATACTGTTGTATAGTATAAAATACGCTTCGATAGTATAAAATACTGTTCTATAGTATAAAACACGCCTTGATAGAATAAAATACGCTTCGATAGTATAAAATATGCTTCGATAGTATAAAATACTGTTCTATAGTATAAAATACGCTTCGATAGTATAAAATATCGTTCGATAGCATAAAATATTGTTCGATAGTATAAAATATTGTTGCATTGCTAAAAAATGCCATTTCGTTAAATTATTAATTTTCCTCTTTTTTGCGTTTAGTCAATTGGTATCATACAATGTTTTTGACACGTGAAATAGACTTTTGCTCCGCTTCCTAGAGATTCGGAATATGGCTGCAAAGTAGAGAGAGAGGGCTTTTGCCCCGCTTCCTAGAGAGAGAGAGAGAGAGAGAAAAGAGAGCTATCAGAACGAAAATGACGAAAGGAATTTCTACAGGAGAAATTTCCATATAAACACCCAAAAATTATATGATTGCAGTTATCCCGAATGGTAACGGTCACATTGTGATTGTAGTTGTCATAATGATTTTCTATGATGAGAAGGAAATTTTTGCTAAAAGTGATCAAGAAATGCTAATCAGGAGCATATCTACATCATACCTTGTATATAATACTTACTATAAGTGCGAATTTCCTTCTCAATAGTGAAAATCATTTGAAAACTTCAATCATATTATGGGGATAAGTGCAGTTATATCGTTTTTTGGGTGCAGAATTTACATGTGGATTTTCTAACTTAATCTGCTTCATATGAAAATAACTATTGGTTTCACAACCTAAAACATCATCCACAATAAATGCAATGTTGCAGCTTATTTTGATATAATGTTGACATAATTTTATAGATTACGTGTGTGTACGTCAACACCTTTTCTTAAAAGATAGGAATGTGATTGAAAAAGAGGCCTTTCAATTCCTCTACTATTGCCTTATTGACACAAGGCAAAGTTGACCCGAATATGACGTGGAATACTGACTGTCTTAGCAATTTGTTTAATGTTTAGTCGTAGTGTATGTTTTGCTCTAGTGTGTTTTTAAGTTAACGTTTGCAAATTTTGTGTTTTTTAATGAACTTTATTCTGATAATTATGAACTATACCGAATAGACCAGCAAACGATTTCAAAGAGTCTTTTGTATGTTCACATAGAGATTATAAAAACGAGTGTAAATGCGAAAAGTACTGAAACTGTTGTGAAACATTCACATTTGCACACACTCGTTCCACTGAGAATAGACTCTAGGAAAAAAAAAACAAAAAAAAAAAATCAAATTTTTTTATATCCTTCAAAGAAACAATGAAACATCAAACCATAAAGTGAGCTTTTTTGTTTATATTTTTTGAAATAAAAGTTCAGGCAAAATAATTTTGGTGCAATAAAATAGCGCCCTGACGCTCGTAGAATCATTTTTCAGATTCTTTTTCGTATTTCATTTAGCTTTAATGAAATTTAAGTATTAGTCACAATTTGTTAATTTTCGTTCAATTTGCGTAACGAACGATAATTTTTTTATTTAAATGAATGTCATGAAAATAAATAGATTATTCAAAATATTTACCACAAATTAATGTTAAAAAAAATTACCAATTGTTAATCATAATTAAAACCACTGAAAGCGCAATTCTTTAATCAAAAATAAAATGAATATCAATCATATTACGTAACGAAAAACGAGAGAGACTAGCAAACTCTCTTGTCTTGAGCATCTAAAAATGGTAATTTCTTTTTTGGTTTTGGTTTGATTAAGATGATGATGGAAATGAACGCTTTTGAAGTCAAAACAAAAATTGTAAAAGTTTACATCAAAAGGTGTTCTTTTCTTTGAGTTGTAACACCGCACCGTAATATGACACGAAAAAGTAAAGTCTAATAAATCGCAAACAAAAGAATTCATTTTTTTAATCTTCAAGGCTTTTGAATGAATTTTCTCTTTCTTTTCCAGATATCACTAAAGGGTAGAGCGAGGTGCTATCTGGACAAAGGTCTTTTTTGTGGGTGTCAATCCCTGATTTTAGTGTGGCTCGGGGTTGTGTCAAAGTATGACGAAAGTGATGAGATTCTCAGTACTTTGTCGTGAAAGATCGTATACGATAAGTCGATGTCTCATCGCACTAAATTAAAGGAATTTTAATACGAGTTTTCAAAAAGGCGTTTGTAAAGTTTTGTTGGAGGCTTATTTGAAGTAACAGGGAAAATAACTTCAAATACTTAAAAAAACTAATTACAGAAACGAGATGAGGTCTAACGCACAAGGAAACAGGGACTAATATAGGGACACTTTATATGATTCTCTCAATCATTCAATGTTAGTGTAAAAGTGACAAACATAGTAGCTTGTCCAGTTTCACATGAATAGGTACTGTATAAACCTGTCAGGCATGTCATAGCTTGACGACAGCAGACAGAGCCCTTGCAAATATTTTTCCGCAATGACAGTTACACTAGCATAAAAACCGGGGAACTAATAGTAGATTATCATCACATAAGGGGAAACGTCGAGGCTTGCAAAGACTTCCACTTATATGATGATAAGCTATTTTATCGCATGAGCGAAAACGAGACAACAGACAAAGGGGAATGAAAAATTCGTTTTCGTTTCGTCTAGATATTTTGCGCCAGTGCGATAATAATAAGCTGTATTGATCCCTTTTGTATTATCGCCCAACTATTCTCCACACATTTGTTCGTGGGCGCTAATATAACAGTTCATCTAAATTATTATCGCCCACATTGGACGATAATAAAATTTGTGACATCATTTTTAGACCCGCATGTAGTATTGTAGTATACAGGATTATTATGTCAAATAAATATAGTCAGTTCTATTGATACAGCAAAACAATTAAGACGGGTTTCATTACATTTCTACCCAAAACTACACCATATGAAGAAGTTATTCGAAAAGGTGTCTTATGCGTTTACCACGACGTTTGTAACCAGTTCAATTTCGACCTAACAGTAAGGGGGAGCATCGATCATTGAGCTTAGATGACGAATCAGCAAAAAAAAAAAATGTCCGTCTGTCTGTCATCGCTATAACTCGACCCAACGTGTTTTTTCTACATAAATCGGGTAAATCGTATCCGATTTTCAAAATCTTTTTTTTTCTGAAAGATAATCAAAAAATATGTTGCGAGAATGATTTCGAGCAAAGTCAATTGAAAACTTTCGAAGTTACGTACGTCCAAAAAATAAAAGTGTCGGCAAAGTTGGGGAACCTAGCTGAAAACAGACCTCTATGGTACCCTGAGAAAAAGTCAATATAGGAGCGTTAAGATCCGAGTGGATCCAGGGGTTGCTAATTGACGAAATGTGTGAAAAAACACGAAAATCGCTGAAAATGTAGACTTTAGAGAAATTGATCATAACTAACCGATGATAAATATTTTTGTTAGGGTAAAATCGTTGATTCCTCTTCAGAATACTCCAAATAAAATGATTCAGAGGTTTATTGGTGCATTTGAACGTTTGGAGTGCGCTGAGAGTCAATCGTACTTTTTTTATACGGATAATTAGATGATTTGATGCACGGTTAGCCGTATAAAAAAACCAGAAGTTTTAGAGATATACCGTAGAACAATTTTTTGCTTAGAATTATGTAATTTATCGATAAAAAATAAGAAAACGTCAAAACGCAACATATTTTTAAAATCATTTTTGAGAAAATATATGAAGAAAACTAGTTTTAAGACATTTTCCCAAATTTTTCCCATTCAATTCCCATTCAATTCAGATCTTCTATGACTGCTGGTAAAAGTCAAAAATATACATAGCTTCTGAGTCGAAATTGACTTAAAAATTGATTTAAAACATGAATAAGTGATGGTAAGACTCCTAGACTGGTCCCATCTGGTCCCATTGACTGACTCTCAGCGCACTCCAAACGTTCAGATGCACCAATAAACCTCTGCATACTTTTATTTGGAGTATTCCGAAGAGGAATCAACGATTTTACCTTAACAAAAATATTTATCATCTGTTAGTTATAATCAATTTTTTTTTATAATTTTTATAATTAATTGTCACACATTTCGTCAATTAGCAGCCCCTAGATCTACTCGGATCTCATCGCTCCCATATTGGCTATTTCTCAGGGCACCATGAAGGTCTGTTTTCAGCTAGGTTCCCCAACTTTTTCGGCGCGTTTTTTTCCCCATACGATTTTGGACCCCCCTAAGTTACAGTCGTAAAAGTGGTCACAAACGTGTTTTTTCTGAAGGTTGATAGAACTTTTTCACTTATATTTCTGCGAATTTAGAATGGAAGTCGCTCTTCAAGGTTTTGAATGAAAGATGTGGAGACATCAGAAATTCACGAAAAATAATTTAGTCAAAATATGTTGAGTGGTTCGGGCTATACTATCCTTAGTATATGAGCCAAACTCACGCTACGCGACCCTACACGATATTTGGTGGTTTTTCGTGAATATTCCTTTAATGATTAGGTTTTTTGTGCACTGTTGTAGAAAAAACAGGGGCGTACTTTTTTGTCCATGGAAATATGCGGTAGAGGCCTCTCCTAAGTGCTCTAGGTCTTTTCTAAATTCTGGGCTTATTTTAAGGGTTTGTAGAGGTATTTAATGCCGTTGCTTCGTACGGGTTTTTCAATGTTGCCCTTTCGGCAATTTGCAGCCCAATTTAATGTGGACGTACTTATGAGTTAAGGCAATATTTACTTAGATACGTTCGAGTCTTTTCTAACATTTATTCTGTTTGTCACATCTATTCTGAAGCGTACGGGTCCCTTGCATATGTTTATGTTAACACCCACCTAACGAAGAAATGTAAGGAGCGATAATACAAATGAGTATGTTGTCTCTTTTATAATATCACCCAACACTTGTCAATGCATTTGTTAGGGGTTGATAATAAATTAAGATGCAAACATGAAAATTATTATCGCCCAATTTTGGGTGAAATCACAATCAGAGGTATTTTTCCGATAAGATTTGATTAAAGACCATCTAAATATTGTAATAAAATGATATTCATACGATATTGAGTACGAAGGGCTAGGGTTGCTCTGAAAGAACATCACATACTAATTCGGAATGCGATGATTTTTAAAGGATTTCCCTTTAATTCAGCAATTCCTAATTCCACTACTTCATCTATTGTTTGCTTGAATATCATTTTGGCACATTAAATGCGCTGTTCTTCGCGAAATTGTCTCAACACGTTTTAGCTTTTAATTTTGACGTAATTTGGCAAAAGCCAAGTGAAAAAAAATCATAAGTCATCAACTCAGAACGCTGAATTGTGTGACACTAGACGCTAGAAAATGAATGAGAATTCGGTGATGTTTAGGCTCGCTTACTATTTCTGTGAATGAGACATCGGATTCTTGAAAGTGCGAGGCTCGCATTATATATGTAACGAGCGTGAGGAGGACACAAGAGCTAAGTTAATTTAATTTCACCAAAATTGAGTAAAAAGACGAAAGAAAAAAAATGATTAATTCAATCAACTGTGTTGGTCTCTTTATTGAATTTTTTTACATTCCCTCCAGTACTTTGAGTGTTGTTGTATCAAGAAAATTCGGTTATTGTGATTGAAGGAAAGTGAAAAAGTTTTATTCGATTTCGACTTTACAACACACCCACACTGAGTTTGAATAATTAAATTCAGCGAAACTTGTACAAATGTACGAAGTAATTTTTCGTCACATTTTTGTTTGAAAGCGACGATGCGGGAGAATCAATACGTTCCCATATTATTTTATGAACGAAACAATATGAAAATGATGATTTACATAAAAAAATACTGGTAAAAAACTGCTAAAACATCCAATCATCAAAATCATTTACCAATAAAATAATATGATTGTCAGTTATTAAAGGTCTACGATATCATTACGACACTTTAAAAACTCTAATTCATGACTCACAATGTAGATTTTTTTCAAATGAATTGAATATTCATGGAATAATAGCAAACGAAAATTGGTTTTCGAATTCAAATCGATTTACTCTTCAGATTTATTTCGTCAAAAGTTTGATCTCAATACAACTATATTTCCTTATTTATTGACTCAAACAAGATCTTCACATGTTATTCGTTAAATTATTATGATATGAATGAATGAATTCCTATCGTTTTAATGTTAATGATAATTTAACATACCAAAAAAAATTTCTTGTGAATTTTTTGGCGTGTAAGACTTGCGTCACGGCCCCTTGCTACCGTGGGGCCATGATGACAACGTCTTCTAATGACATTAGAGATCATTGCATTTTCAACATTTGAAGTCGTAGCACTCGCTACCTTAAGATTTTAGGAAGCATTTTTACGGGAGCACCTAGTGCAATTTGGCAACACTGGATTGGATATTGCATCATTTAATGATATTAAATCATATGTTGTGTTGTCAAACTTTCTTGCACATCTTTAGTGCAATATCAACGAAATGCTGTGTATGCAGCTATGCCGTAGTTATTTCCTCGCCTGAAAATGCATTTTCTGGTTAAGATGCTTCCAAGCTATAGAAAATTAAACAATAAATTCATTTCATGAAAATTTAATTGATTCATTCATTCAATTCTTGATAATTGAAGTTTGTAGTATATTCAATGGTGAGAGCGTTTTAGCGGTTTTTTTGCTCGATTGCTATATAAACCTGTGCGCCGATCCGTCTACGTAACATACAGCATACAGCATACACCATACAACATACACCAACGTATAGCTGTGATTAATTGAAATGTATTGTTCCAAGAAAACAATAGAAACAATAGTTGTTTACGTAACTAGGAAAAATATAATGTTTTTGACGAGTGTGAGGTTTGCATAACATGTATTTTGCCGAGTTTCGTACAATATTTTTCATTCCGAGGGTTCAGAACTGCTCTTCTGTTTTAAAATAGGACGGAAAACAGAAGTTTTCCGTCCTAGGAATGAAAAATATTAGTTCTTAACGAAAATAGTTTGAAGCAGACTCACTTTATTTGAGAATTCTGATATTTCGAGAATGGCCTATAGAAGTAGGTCTTTTGAAAATATGTTGCAAACACACAGGCGACAGTTGTCCAAATGTCAGATATAGAATGCGCATGTGTAATGAGAGTTTTGAAAGAGAGAAATTTCTCTCAATTTTTCATACATTTCTAACACATTGGTTGCATGTGATTCATTTTTCATGGGTAGCAATAGGCCCGTGACGCAAGTCTACATGCGAACAAAAAATTAGGAAAATTTTTCTTCGTAGACTGCGGAACCATATATGCACCTAAGTTTTGATTTCCCCCCTTTAATGTACCCCCCGGAAATTCCCGGATTCTACGAAAAATTCTAAGGCGAAGGGTTTTTTCACTCATCAAAATCGGTTCAGTGGATTTGGAGATATGACCTTTAGAAAATATTCATTTTCAATGCAAAAGTGTATTTTGATAGAATCCAAAGTTAATGAATTCAATTTTCACTTGTATGAAAAACGACTTTTTTGGCTCGCGCTCGAAAACGGTTCAATAACTTTTTTTGAAATTTTGCAGAGACCTTCGGCTGGGCATCTACGCCATATGAGATTCTAAAAAAGGGGATGTACCAGCCTCGTTTCGGCGCTAGGGCTCTTAGAAGGCACCATTTGCCCATAATAAAAGCATGTTTTGCATATGTGTGTGTGTGCGTTATTAAATTCATATGGCAGATATGTTTTGCATGTGCGTGTGTGTGCGTTACTAAATTCATATGGCGGAGGCGAAATTCAAATTCGCGAGAAGTGCCGTGGCGCCAAATTTTCTTAATGAAATAGTTTTCTAGAGGAAGTGACTGCGAACATTTATGTATAATCGAGGATCGTCACCGCCAGCTTTGGCAGCCGCGATACAATCGCCTAATGCCAAAACTACTAACGACTACTAGTACATCGCGAAAAAGCAAAATTTTTGGAGTGTGAAATCTGGAAGAATAGAAAAACTATAACATTGAGAGGTGCGGCATTTGTGACGCATTTCTTTAATCAAAAGTGAAAATATTTCAAAAGAATTTTTGGCCTTCCGAAGCTTTAAGTACGAGCCCAAGTGATATCAGTTGTTTTGAAAGAAGGTAGGAGGACTTGCGTCACGTTTACCTTAAGGGTTTTATTTGTGATTTATTCAAGATGCGCATTCTATATCTGGCACAGTGGTGCCAACTTATCATTTCTCTATGTATTTAGCTGTAGTTTTGACATTTGTGTTCATAAACTACTTCGGGGAATGAAACGCTTTCACTTTGTGGGAGACTCTGTGTGAATCATTTGTTTTCTTTGAATTGTCACTAATCCACGCACAATAACAATTCACACAGAGTCCCCCCATTTAGTGAAAGCGTTTTATAAGGTAAAGTGGCCCATTTCTTTGAAAATAAGGGGTCAACGCCAGCCAACGTTCAGTGATGAATAGGCTTACGTCTGTACTGATCTTACAGATTTATATCTCGTACCTGCGAAAAAGGAGGACGACGGTACACTATGGCACGCTGTCTTCCTTTTCCACATGTCGAGCATATGCCGCAGCTTTTCAGCTTCAATTTAATTGTCGAAGATGGGCGCAGATCGACGCACATGTATTTTGCTATCAAATCAGAATAATTCATAAGAAAATCGTCTTTTATTCGTTGTGTTTAGTTGCATTGATCTAAGTGGATTTTTTGTTGTCCGAAGAGTACGTAGCAAAACTAGCGGTAAAGAGCACTAAAGGCATATTTAAACAGAAACAAAACCAATTCGTTTGTTATTGACCAGAATGTATAACCAATGGATGGAAAAGATACGATCAATTTGGCCTCTCTCAAATGATAAAATACAATAAAATTTGAAAATAGAATTTCTTTGTACATAAAGGTTGTTTGTATGTTTTTTTTTTTTTTTTGATATAGGAGCTTAAAAGGAAATTATAGAAAAAAAATGTTGAAAAATGAAACTGATTACAACAAATAGAGAATTAAATCCAATCAACAATCAAATAATTTTTTTTTTTTTGGTTCTGAAAATTTAAATTCGAATTCGAATGTTATATTGAAAAAATTGAATTTTTTGATTTATAAAAAAACGACACGTCACGACACGAATAGGGCAAAATATGTGCTGTTGATACATACATAACGTACCCCTGACGGGGGCAGCCCCGTCAACCTGTAGACGAAGATTTGATGCCCTACGAGAAAAGCGCACCGTGTGCCAGTTATTGTCATTTAAAACGCCTTGACCGGCTAGAAGGTTCTGTTGATTTTTGCGCATTAAATGGAATTTCAATAAAAAATTCGATGGATTTACCTTTTCACGATCACCCAGCCGAACACTGGCTCTTACACGGCCGGCAACCAATGAAATTTCTAACCGATCAGGCGATTCAGATTCGGCACTTGTAAGCAATAGCAATCCAGCTGCTCTTGCTGTCTTAAATCTCAATACCAATTCTTCAGTTTGGGTTCGACTTCCCTGAGCGCCACCCAACCAAATAGTCATGTGTTGTGTCCCGTTAAAAGCTAATGTTGTCGATTCTCTGCCACATGTTGGTCCGTTATACAATGTGGCAGTACAATCACACAATGGACGATTCCATCCCTCGCTGCAAATTCCGTTGTTCTGGCACGGAGGCGTAGCGCCTCCACATTGATTCGTTTGTACGTGACAAGACGGCTTAACAGCTCCTTCATTATCGAATACAATGTGACACCGTAAATTACCTAAATGCTTCGTTCAAAACTTACCGGAATCCTGTTGGCGAGCATATGCAGCAATATCGACCGCTTTTCCGCTTAAGGTTAAATCCCTTAAGCAACCAACAAATCCTTGTCGCAATGTGGCTGTCCATATGGCTGGCGGCCATTGCATACTACCAAATGTAGCGCCAGTACCACCGATATATATGGGAGCATCCAATTCTAATTGTGTCGATTCACCTGGCGTACGAAAATCGTTCCATTGTCCATCAACAGACACCTTACCCTCTCTGCCACTACGTCTTAATGTCAACTCATGCCAGCTGCCATCATCCACCCTCCGTCTAGATGCTCGTAATCTAACAGCACCAGAACCAAGATCAACATGAATATAGATGTGCCCATTAAGTAATTCAACGGCAAATAAATCCGACTGTTTGCAACACCGAGTTTGTGTAAGTTTATGGATGGGGTGGTGAATCGTAATATGAATTGGAAAAAGAGAAGAAAATTAATTTGTTAGTTTGCCCTGTTTCAAGAACTATAACTTTACGAAAATGTTCGAGTAGGTGGTTTTGAGTGTGAAATTGTATTTACCTTTGGTGGTTTAGTTCCAGTTGTAAGAAATATCAAGCCATTTGGTTCGTTTGTTCGAAATTTGAAAGACATTAAACTTTGTTTGCCAGTAGTTTCCCATGGAGGAAGTATCTGAAAATGGGCGGAAAGTTACATTACTATAACCATTGAGTTGACGAACGAATTAATTATTATTGATATGATGCAGCTGCTCCACAACCGAACCACCCGTTCCATTACAACGAAGAAAATTGAAATGTTCATGAAGACAAAGTTCTGCTACTTAATTCACTGATGCAAATAGTTAACATCAAAGCTAGTTTACCCTAAATTATGGTAATTAATTGCATACTTCAAATTGTTTCGCTTTACGCTCATTCTCGTCGTTACATTTCGTGCTCATACATACATACATACATACGTGTTCCTTCTTGATGCCACACTCCATCTCTATTATACGAAGCCTAGCAAGCACAATGTGTGTCAAGTGTGAGGAAAATGTTAAAAAAATGTCATCGTTTAGAAAATAAATAAATAAACAAATCCAATTTTCTCCGAATATTTGTTCAGTTTAAGACAAATAAGACAAACGAATTACATTATAAATTCATTTGTTCGGAGAATTTGGCTGCCACTTACACATATTCCACTTTTTTTGTCATTTCAAAATAAATATATTTTCAGTCCATAAACATCGCACCGAGAAGTCGAGAGGGCAAGCCACTATTAAAAGGTCTTTTCATCTTCCACTCGATTCACAAAATTTCTCGAATCATAAATTTTCATGCAAAGAGCAAACAATGCAGGTAATTAAATGAAAACAAAAGTTATTAAACCGAAATTGGCGTATACACAAAACATGAAAAAAGGGAACGTCCCAACAATCACAACAAAAAATCTATTTCTATCTGGAAAGAATGTCTATATTTGTAAAGAGGGTAACATGGAATTTTTTCAGACGATAAAATACGTTGGATGGAGTGAGGGGTCACATTGCTTGAAAAATGTTAGCTTCACGCTTTTCCAAGATTCACGTTTCTACAGCTAACTTCACTTAGTAACCTCCTGAGGGTATATGGACTGTACGTATCTTATCAGAAAATATGCTTTACTTTGACAGAAGCTGATTTCGCAATTTAAGGTGAGCTTTTTAGGTGCAATTTTAACACTCCAAAGGTGTTTTGCTTTTGAGAATAACAGTTATAAAACTCTAGATTTTAACTATCCGGTAGAATAGTTGAGATGAAAAGAAATTAAAAGAACGTTGCGACAATAATTACAGGTTCTTTGTTTTCAAATGACTCTCATCTTTGATCTCAAAACAGCTTCGATTTATGTCAATCCATAGTTCAGCGCGTGAAGCAAAGCATACATTGATTTTCACATTTCTTGATATAGCACAATTCTTGTTCTACTAGTACGTGGATTGGTAGATAAAGTGAGTAGTTCATGTTTGCTCGCGTCTTTTTTTATTTTCTTTTTATTAAACACAACAGCCAGGGTTGATTCATGTATTGTTGTTCAACATAAGCTTTTTTGCATTGTGACGAAGGCTTTTGTTATTTTTACCCCGTTCCCCCAATTTACATTTTTCAAAGTACACAAAGAATTTGATTCTCATGTTTGCGAAAATTGAAAATATCTATATAAATTTTCAAATCGAGGGATTTCACCCATTTACAAATAATATTTTGGTAGAGTTAATTCCATGAGGACATTTCGAATTTATTGAATTTGTTTTGTTATATCACAAATAGGGTCCAGGGATATTTGTGACTCAATTATTTACATCGCTTCAAAAAAAGAAGAAAGATCGTCCCTTTGATGTATAAGCAGCTTTTCACAAATCGAATACAAACTACCTACGCCTAACAATGTTCTTCCTTACGTTTAAAGACCTTTTTTTGAATTTCGAAAATGGAAGATTCATGTCCACGTGTTCCATGTTGTAATTTTGCCATTTGGCCGTTGTTAGTGCCAACAACTTTGACAACCATACACGCATATTCATTTTAGAATTGATCATTGACATGAGAATGACACGCGAGAATAATGCATTCAAATGCAACATATTCTATCAATGTCAACAGCCGAAAGGAGAACAAATGATATACGACAGTTGTCTGAATTTAGGTATTTGTTGAGAGATTTCTTGGAGAGGGATGAGGTTCTTAGGAGCGGAGTAATGGGACAACCGTATGAATAACAATATTATTAGGGAAAATTCAGGTATTTTGTCAGTGGTTTCCGGTGTTCCAGTGCATATGGAAAACGAATTCTGATATGCTCGGAGAGTTAAGGTCAGTTACGTCTTCTGTGACAACGTACAAGCGAATGAAAAAATACAAACAGCAGCTTAGCCAGATCAAAATTGTTTCTTCGAATCGACCTTGAGCATTTTGGAGATGCCTCTGACTCAAACTTCCATGGACAAATGTTCGCTACTTTTTTCTCTACAATAGAGAACCTAAGCAAACCGAAAACTGAGTCGAATAGTAAATCTCAGATGTTGCATCCCTTGAGAGCAATCAGAGCATACATCTCAGACGAGATGTGTTGTTGCATCTGTTCTGGGATGTTACATCTCAGATGATATGAGATGTTGTTTTGAGCCTGGTACAGGTACACCCTAGACAAGCAGTCGAAAGAGCAATTTCCGTTCTAATTTCGCAGAGAAGTGTTTCACCAACCTTCAAAAAAACCACGTTTTTGACCACTCTTTCGACCATAACTTCGAAAGTTCTTAACCGATTTTGCCCAAATTCAAATTCGTTATCATTAATTCAATTATTTTTCAGGAAAAAAATGATTTTGAAAATCGATTTATGTAGAAAAAAAACGTTCGGCCCTAGCAGAGACTCAGTTTTAGGACCGTGGTTTGTCCAACGACTCGAAATCAAAAAATGTTCTTCGATAAATTTTGGGGCATGCCTAGACCTTTCACGCAAAAAAAAATTTATGAAAATCGGAAAAGACTTACGCGAGTTGTGTACAAAAGATCGAAAACCACTTATGCGGCCCTTCGTCTAAAAATGTTTATCTGCAATACCAAACCCACTTTTGGTACTACCTTTCAGGGAAAAGAAAGATTTTGAAAAACGGTTAAGTTTTACTCGAGTTATCGTGTTTACGGACGGACGGACAAAATTGTTTTTGCTGATTTGGCATCTAAGGACCATGGTCGATACTCCCCCTCCCCATCGAAGAGACTGGTAACAAACGTAGTGGTAAACGCATGGGACTCTTACTTCGTACGGGTCCAATCAGGAGAATATTTTTTTCGTAGGTTTTATGCATTGTAAACATTTCAATGAAGCAACGGCTTCGTAATTCCAATTTCTACAAATTATCACACATCGCACTTTCTTTGAGCGACATGAATTTTTTAATCAGACTTGTATGTAACTGATTACACACACATTCATCACATCCAGCAGCCTGAATAAAATCGAAATGGTTGACTTTTTTACGGTTGAGGATGATTTTCATCGAAAGCGCTTTTTTTGTTTATTTCATTGAATATTAGATTTTAATAATAAACACAACCAAAGACCCGTACGTATCAGAATAGATGTGACAAACAGAATAGATGTAGCGAATAGAACTCGAACGTATCTTAATATAGTATATATATGTTCTTATATAACTAAAAGAATTTCAAAGATCCATAGAAATTACTCAAGGTAATGTCAAAGGCCCTACCGAAGTACATCTCAGACCATTCAAATCTACAAATGGTTATATCCAAGGATTGGGCCATTTTCCCCTAAAGCCCTGAAACATGTGTTCTCTAAAATTTTGTTCTATTGCCTTTGGAAGCAACCTTCTACTTCTTACAATTCTAGAGATATGGGTCATCCTTCTCAATTCTAGAAGTGGTCATATCCCAGGATTGTTGTATTTTTACCCAAAACCCTGAGACACGTGTTCAGTAAAATGTTGTGGTCTACAGCTTTGCATTTGGAAGCAATTTTGTACCTTTTATAGTTCTTGAGATATGGATCATCCCTCCCAATTCTAGAAGTGGTCATATCCCAGGATTGGGGCAATTCTACCCAAAACCTTGAGAAAAGTGTGCTCTAGAATTTTATTCTCGACAACTTTGCCTATGGGAGCAACTTTCTACCTCTTATAGTTCTAGAGATATGGATCATAACTCCCAGTTCTAGAAGTAATCATATCCCAGGATTGAGGCATTTTTACCCAAAACCCTGAGACAAGCGTTCTCTAAAATTTTATTCTCTACAACTTTGCCTTTGGAAGCAACTTTCTACCTCCTATAGTTGTAGAGATATGGATCATCCCTCCCAATTCTAGAAGTGGTCATATCCCAGGATTGTGGCATTTTTACCCAAAACCCTGAGACAGCTGTTCGCTAAAAATTTTTTCTCTACAACTTTGCCTTTGATAGTTAAGGAAATAGACACGAAAAACTGTTTTCGTATATCGCCAAGAAAATCAATTTCGTCGATTCCATTGGTACCGGTGCCCTGATCCCTGACTCGATTCCCACAAAAATTTTTTCCCAATTTTCTAACATCAAATCCTTTCATTTGACACCAACATGAGCAGTTTCCGTGCTAGACTTGTTGAGATATTTGCGAAAAAGCTTCACCGACTCTCGAGAAACCATGTTTTTGGCCACTTCCTCGACCATATCTCCGGAACCACTTGATCGATTTTGCTCATCTTCGAACGTGGGAGGCATGTATCTTTCAGGGAAAAAAGTTTAGAATGATCGGTTGAGCCGTTTGGGAAAAAAAGCGGAGGCGGACGGCCGGACGGACATTTTTTTCTGTGTTGATTACTCATATTTAGATGATAATAAATTCATCCCACTAACTGCCACCTCGATCTACCTCATGTTACATTAAAATTGTTTGTAGTAAACGTATAGGACCTTCGTACTTCGTACGGGTCCAAAAATCAAATGAAATACGAATTTTAGTGAAATATCAGATTTTGTATGACGCCAATTTATTTGCGTCGCGGCTACAGCTAATATAATTATTCCTTTTAATTCATTTTTTTGTTGCAGTTAGCTGTATTATTTATATAAAAAGCAGGTGAAAAAGCGGAAATTGCTGCTCCCTTTTGCTATATTAATGACTATTTAATTTCATATTTTCGTCAATTTATTGTTTTTTTTTCATTTTTATTAAATTTTGAAATTAACTTATTATTAAAGCTTTATTGGTTGGTATTACGATGATGAATTGCATTTTATTGTCTTCTATCTTCTAGATGACATGGAAAAAGAGTGTCTATGACTGCTGTCATAGACCTCGTTAAAAAACCATCAAAACGTTACAATACAATAAATTAAGCGTATCTGTACAAATGTCTAAATCGAAAAATAAAAAATCAAAAAACGTTAAAAAACGAACATAGATAGAACATAGAAAATCAAATTCAAAACAACAAACAACAAATAGTTAAGATCGAGTAAATCTAAGTCAAAAATATCAACAAAAATATCTAA
>CM055406.1:33443586-33460360 GCA_029228625.1 Pseudolycoriella hygida | reverse complement strand
CGTGATGTTTCTGAACCCAATATCGTCTCTACTGTTAATGAACGAGATCAGTTCAACCATCTCTTTGTCATCATCGGGGTATCGCTTGTATACGGAAGCAAAATATTTGGCAAACAAGTTTGCTTTTTCAGTGTCATTCGTTGCAACTTCATCGCCAAATGTCATTTTACCAGGTAGGATCGTTTTCTTGTATTTTGAATTGATGTAGTTCCAGAACTTTTTTGGCTGTTTCTTATAGGTAGATGCGAGATCACGCAGAAAGGTGTTATACAGATCGTCACGGTATCTTTCAAATTCATTCTTAACAGCAATGAATGAAGAGTTGTCTGCATTTTTCGGGTCAATGGCAGATCGGTTGAGGAACTTTTTATATTCACGGTTACGCCTGTTCTTCAGATTAATCAGTTTGCCATCAAACCATATCGGATGATTCGACAAACGAAGCGTTGCCTTTGGTACCAGGAGATCAAGGATCCGGTAGCACTCGTCATAGAAAGCATTCAACATCTCGTTTGAATTCTTTGCATCAAACAGGGCGTCGAAATCAATTTTTGCAAGTTCTTCACGGATTAAGCCGTATGGAGCCTTCTTGAAGCAATAGATCTGCTCAGTGGATGGTGAGGCAGAATAAACAGCCGGTTCACATTCGATCAAACATTGAGTTTGCACGTGCGCAACGTCCTGTGATGAACCTGGGATCAGTGGAATATCAGCTGGACTGACAAGGAACAACTCAGGCATGTTGGTGTAGACGAGGTCGAGAACATTTCGTGATGAGTTCTGTAAGTCGGACATTTGAAATAGACCGCAGCTCAGAAGAGTTGAAGTCATTTCTCTCGCAATGTTAGCCTGAATCGATGTAGAGTCTCCAATCAGCGGCAAAAAACCAAATCCATCTTCGTTGGCGTGCCATTTAACAGAAGACACGTTAAAATCACCGATGGCAAGAAAGATGTCGCCATGATTAATCATCGAATGTGCAGCTTTAATTGCTCTCAGATGGGATGAATAAACTTCTTCAGAGGATCCGTATTGAATGTATAATCCATATACGTAGAAGTTGGAGTTAGTTGACCGAAGATGAATCCTTATGCAAATGGCTTCGAGTGGTTTTAGTTCCGGTACATCAACAATTTCACTGTCATATTTAGAATCAACTGCGATCAGCACACCTCCAGCTTTGCTAGTACTAATGTTCGAGTCCTCTCTATCTTTACGGTAAACGATGAAACGCTGATTAAAGAACTCAGCACTAAATTTGTTCTTATCTAACCATGTCTCAGACAGGACGATCAGATCATAGTCGCACGTTGTTGATGACAGCAGAATATCGTCTTTCTTGCTACTCATCCCTCGAATGTTGTTGTAATATAGAGACATACGAGAATTCGACAAAACAGGATTCATTTCAACCGAATCAGAGGGTTCAATTACGTCAGTTTGTTGGCTAAAAAATGCATAGATGAACTTCTAGATGAGGTTCGGTCTATCCACGGTTTTATAGTCACATGATCTGGCCAAAAAGTGGCTTTCGATATGATTTCGGAGATAGCATCATCGGTCTCTATCTTAAAGTTAATGTGTCTCAGCGCCGAAATGTCCTGTCCGCGTTTCGTCAGTCTGCGTATCTTTATACGCTTCCTATCAATGAGAGCATTTGCAGCTATGTAGTCAGTAATCCTTGCGGGCGTGACACTTATATCGAACGGCGAGATATGGAACGCTTTGTCGAGACTAGTTCGTCGAATATTTCCTCCAAGCAAGTGTAAACTGTTCATAATTGAATTGTTGGTGTTATGTTATGTTGATCCATGGCATTCGTTAAAGGGCGGTTGATTGCCAAAAGACCACTAGTAATAGAATCGTGAGGACAGTCTGTGGAATCAATAACAACTGGATGGGATTCTATCACCGAGGAATTGGTTCCATTTGTATTTGCATCGATACTTTCGAAATGTCGATTACGTAGAAATTGAGAGGACCGGTCATTATCATCCTTGGTATTCAGTAAACGTTGAAATGGAGGACAATAGGTGTTCAAGTCGATTGTACACAGCTTGTTCTCGATGGATTCACATTTATCGTTGATCTGTTGTAATGTGTCCACTGCAATTGAATCCACTACCGGAGAGCTGATTTGCTGTTGAATATTTTTCGAATTTAAAATACGGGAAACAGACTCGATATTGTGTAGCACATCCATGTTCTTCAAGTTGACCTCTTGACAACTAGATTTTATATTCAGTACAGCTTCGGTGTTCTCATTAATCTTGCGAGTTAAATAGTCGAATGATGTCCAAGTGTTTTGTTCAAATCCATGGAGCAGATGATATAATTCACTGTTCTCCGCTAGTAATGTTGGTTGGTTGAATGAAAAAGACCAATTCTGGGGGTCTTCCATCAATGAGGATTTTCTGCGACAGTTCGGGAGGGCATTGTGATTAGTTGTTGTATTAAATGATAAAGGTGTAGGAGTAGATTGTATCCGGCTATCAATCGCATTCAATTTTTCCATCACTGATGATGTCGTCTGGTTTTCATTCTTTGATCGAACCAATTCCTTATCGTCTACTTTCGCCTGTAAGTTCACAAGATTACGAATTTATTGCTGATAATTCCACCCGGATGTCATTGTGATAAGTCTCATTAGTGCTGACCATCTGCTGTCTCATTTCATTGTCATTCGAATTCAGTCGTAAGATATTCTTATTCATCTTGTTCAATAAAGACATAATTGATGATACAGTGGGATCATCATTTCTGTTAGCTGGAGCATTAATCGTACTGGTTGATGTGCTATCGTTTTCTTTGGAAAATGTCGTTAATGAGTTTCGTTCTGTTGACTTCCGTTGATTTTGCCTGATTTTGGAAATGTGTTCGATGCATTTGTAGCACATGAATACCGTGTTGTTAGATGATGATAATAGCTTATGTTGAGATAATAAATCGAAACACTTTAAATTGCATTTCTTATCACATAGAAAGCAATTTAGAGTGTACTTGTCCGATGTCCTAGCTGTGAAACAGCTATCCGTACATAAATGGTTGCTCACCATATCGATGATAGGATGTGCTAGCATACGCCGTCGTTGATGTTCGAAAGAGCGAATACAAACGAAATCCAAATCCGAAGCCGCGGGGTTCACATACGCAGAGCTTTCTCCAATGATTGCGATTACTCCTCCAGTCGAATTTTCACTGAATAGCTCTGGACTATGTACACTCCCAACACCGAACTATGATTCAGTAGCTCTGGACTATGTACACTCCCAACACCGAACTATAAGTTATTCGCTTTTCGAAAGTTCCAAATATTATTTAATTCAAAATTTCCACCAGAAGTTTGGCGGCTCGTTAGCTACGACGGCTATGCTATAAAACTGTGTGACAGCTGACGAAACTAATGTTTTGAGTTAAATCAAAACAAAACAAAACAACAATCCAAAAACGAATTTTCCACGAATAGCAACAGAAAACGTCTCTGGACCTCGACCAATTGTGAAACTCAGGAATCACTGATTCAAGAGACAGCACAAACAAGAGACTCAGGTAAGTGGTTTTGGTGTCAACTCACAAGTATTCGTCTGTTTACATTCAAGTTAATTAATGTGTTGATGTACCCGTCAATGAACCGTTAATTCAAAAATATAATTTTGCGATATATTTTTGAGAAATTCGTTCAAATAATAATAAAATATCACTTAATCGCTATGTTAGCTTGTGTGTGGAACATTTAACATTTAACAAATTTAAAATCTACTCACGGCACAGTGATTTTACTAAAATTTGTATCAAAATTAGTAAGAGCGATTTGATATACGTCTTTACTACAGAAAATCTTTATAACGGAGGAATTTGTCGAATTTGTCAGCGAGTTAAATTATGTGAATTTAAATAAGTCATCGTGCATACAGTAACGGAATAATAAGATTGTGCAATATTTCATTTCACTACAGAGAGGTACATTTCGATTTAAACAGTTTTAGATTTGTTAGAGTTTTAAATGTCATTAACTTCAAAACACATTTCTTTTACATTGAGATACTTGGTTTGTACAGGCACGTTGCGTCTCTTTCTTGCGCATACATCGTATGTAATGTGACATTTAAAACTCTACATATCAAACATACCTAAAAGGTGTTTAAATCGAAATGTACCTCTCTGTAGTAACATTTACTCCTGAAATAAAAAGTTGCACAATCTTGATTCCCCTACTGTACATAACCTTCTACGGCCTCGTCCAATTGTTTGCAGCCCCCTATAAATGACGTCCATTTGATTTAACATCCCACTTCTCCAAAAATTGTTAATTTCGCAAAATGTTTTACATTTTCTGTTCCCAAATATGCCCGAAGTCCAGGCTTTTATGCGAAAAAAGAATACAGCTCTGTCGCTATCGCACCATCCAATATTGTCACCATTCTTTTTCGCATGTACAAGATAAAAATGCCAGGCCGGACCGATAACTCACTAAAAGCGTGAAGTGGGCAGACGCGAATCTTCATTTCTTTCCTGACAGCGAGCCATACAGCGTCCTAATAATTTTCACAATTTTTATCCACGCACTAAGAAGTCGCCTTATGCTAAAGTAGACGAAGTTTCATCCACAAGCATCGGACGTCATTTTAATAAATTACTTCTTAGTTTTAAATAAATGAAGCACAACCCTCGACTCCATGTACATTATGACAATTTGAATAATGAATGACAATTTGTACAAGAGTGTTCAAGAGCGTTACACAGAAAAATGTTGTATGAAACACCACAACCTTGTATCAATGGAGTGTGTATGATAGTTTCCTGTATTCGATATTCACGCACATCGTCACGAGATATGCCAAAATCTACACTATAAGTTAACAGAAGCCGATGTTGCACTAACGGATTGATTAGCTTCTCTGTTAGCTAACATCGGCTTCTGTTACTTATAACGTAATTCCTGGTGAGATCCGTACCTGCTAAATATAAACTCCTTAAGAGTTTATGCGTTTCATCATTAAATTCGCTATTCGTTGTAAGAAGTACGTGGATAGCGACAAATAGCAACCTTTAAACTTATGAATGCGTTTGTTTCAATTGGTCGCTGGATTCTCAACAATTTGTCGCTAATTGGCTTGACCTTTCCTAGAGGCAGCAGACATTTTGATACTCTTGATGATGTAAACGATTTGTATTGTTCATCGAGCAACCTAACACTAATCAATTAATACTAAACACTCGCAGAGTTGATATTTGTTCTACGGCAAACTGACACTGTTTTCTTTCTGGAAGACACTTTACAGAATCCACCAACCAACGGTTCAATAATTATAATTTTATTCAAAAAAAAAAAAAACATTTTCTCAGAATTGATTAACAAAATTTCAAGCGTGAAGGCGTATAATTATACGTTTCAAGATGCCATTCATCAAGTAGCAAAAAAATAAATGAAATGAACGAACACAATTACGATTTTCTGCATAAAAATTGTTCCGGGAAAATCCTATTTCATGTACTATAACATTCACTTTATCTTGACGGCGGGAAACAAGACTTGAATTTTATATAATTTAAATTGGGATCACTTAGCATTTTACAACCAATGGAAAACATGTCGACGAAAACGTGTGCCACTTGTTTAAAACAAGTCATTTACCCTCTTGTATTCATGCATCTATGTCTTGTACATCGAATTAAATGCTAGATACTCACACACAAACTGTATAGCATTTATGAAAACATGTGCTATGCATGCTTGATGTATAACATGATGGCTCTTCATGGTATCCGGAAAATACTCACCTTTAGTTTGAATTAAATTATATGGGAAAAATGGGAAAATGGGAAATCTGAGTTTTCTGAATTTCATTCACACTAAGCGGTAACTTTAACAATTACATATTTTGTTAAGTACAATAAATTTATTAATTTGTTGTTAAATCTTTTTTAAAAGTTGCTTTCTCTACGCCATTGATTGTTCTTCTGTGGTGAAAATACAATGCATTTCAAATTAGGGCGCTGAATGCTAACAGATCGAAATTTGAGCGCAATGATTTCAGCGTTGGACTGAAAAGTGGTAACTTTCTGCGATATTGTCAATATTCGCTAACAGTTCAAGTGCTACACATGTATGATTTTCATTCATATAAAATTTGCAATTGTAACGCAAAATGGTATGATGAGTTGACAAAGTTGACAAAGACAAATATGTATGAGTTGACAAAGCCTTCATTAAAAGCATTTGATAGAGTCAAGCATTCGATTCTTTTGCACAAGTTGGACCTAATGGATGTCAAATTAGTCAAATTAGGGAATTGTTCATCTTGAATATTTAATATGACCTCTAGTGTTCCTCAGGGTAGCCATCTGGGCCCTGTCTTGTTCTAATTTTTCATGGACGACGCTACTAAAGTATTCTCTTCTTCAGTTTACTTAATGTATGCTGATGACTTGAAAATTTTCGCTAGAATTAAAAATGTTCTGGACGCAAGTGCTCTTCAACGTGACTTGAACAGGTTTCTACAATGATGCAAAATCAACCAACCTCATTTGAACGTTGATAAGTGCAAGGTAATCTCATTCACTCGAAAAAGATCCGAAATTGAGTTCGGTTACAATATCGATGATGTTGCGTTGACTCGTGTTAAGGTAATAAAAGTGTTAGGAGTCCTCTTGGACGAAAAACTGATATTCGGTAAACACATTGAATTTATAATTGCAATAGCTTACTTATGGTATGAGAACTTGTAAGAAATTTGAGAACATTAAAACTTTAAAAAATATTTGCCTCCGTCTTGTCCGTCTTACATAGAATATGTTTCAGTTGTTTGGCATCCTCATCAAAACACACTTGTTGACAGAATTGAATCAATTAAAAAATTTTTTTTGATATACGCACTGAGGCGGTAGTGAGAAGGGACGAAAATTACAAGCTCCCGTCATATATTCAGAGATACGAATAGATCTACATTGAAACACTCGCCAGATGCAGAATGCCTGCGCACTTTTTGTATCCGATCTGATGAATGGCGATATCGACGCATGTAAAATTAAAAGCAAGGTCATTTGAAATTCTAAACCCACTCGTACTGATGACTTTCTCGTTGTTGACGAACACAGCACAAAATATGGTCTTTATGAGCCAATTAACAACATGTGCATGGCAAATAACCGCTTTTCACTACTGTGGCTTCAAAACGTACCACGTGTATCGTTCTAGATGACTATCAGGAAAATGAAAATTACGTATAAACTGAATGGTAAGACCAAAATTTCATAACCGAAGTTAATATCATTTTTCTATTTATACTGAACATCACTCTAATCAGAAGCTGATTAGTCAGCCCGGGTCTCACGACTCTCAAATGAAACTCTAAGTCACGCCGACTTGTGCAAAACCAACTAGTCGTTTCCGCTAATCTTTCAGGATGACCATTAGCTACACGAGACGTGATGGAATTACATGCTCTAAATAAATGAATAAAGATGACGATGAGCAGGGGCGACTATCTGCTCCGACGGGTCTCGACTGGGTCGGCAGCTCACTTCCAGCTCACAATTTTATGTTTTTATTTTTTGTTGTTGTTATGTCAGGGGGCTTCGGCCATTGATGGAAAATAAATAAATAAATAAAAAGTATTGTGTCTATCAATATTTGGATATAAGAAATACGATAAATTTGTGTTATTTTTCGATTTTATTAACACAGAGAGCATATTCGGCGTTTCTTGTTATATTTCAATTTCTGTTACAGATGGTGTTGTATCAAACCATTCATAAGTCCATTTCCAGTCTATAATATCGCATGTTTCTTTCAATCGTTGCTTGTTTCAATCGAATAAAATTTTGGAGTTTCAGAGAGAAAGACGTGAATTAAGTTACAAGATGACGCTATTACGGTATTACGTTTAAGAGCACATCGCAAAAATTAGAGCTGTCAATTTTGCGATGTTTTTTTAGAACAGAATCCTGCGTAAATAACAAATAATTCAAAATTATAGGACATTTACTGTGAGGGGATGACTAATACACGAATAATAGATGAATAGATACTTTTAGTATGAAGGTACAAATTCGCTCTGAAATAACATTGCAAATAAACTTGGAATGCGATGATTTTTCAGAGCAATTTTCGACCTTGATACTCAAACTTTTTGAATTCTGATTCATCTGTTATTTGCACAAGAGTCGTACTATCACAGAAGATCTATAATCTTGAATAATTTGTTATTTACGCAGGATTCTGCTCTAAAAAACATTGTAAATTTGATAGTTAACTTTTTTGCAACGTGCTCTTAAGAGCGTGTCAGATATTTTGACAGTTCTATGTTTTACGATGTTTTTTCATTGCATATTTCTAAGACAATGATCATTAATTTTATATTCCAAAACATCTACTGTTTGCATAACACATCCCTTTATAGATTCTATGAATCAGAATATATAATTATTGAGTCTTAGTGTCAAAATTTGATCTGAAAAAACATCGCATTCGCCGAGTCTTTGCGATGTTTTTTCAGATCAAATTTTGACACTAAGACTCAATAATTATATATTCTGATTCAGAAAATCTTTAAAACAGTAGATGTTTTGGAATTTAAAATTGATGATCACTGCATTAGAAACATGCAATGAAAAAACATCGCAAAACATAGAACTGTCAAAATATCTGACACGCTCTTAAGTCCTAGTTGCAAAAATGTGAACTGTCAAATTTGCAATGTTTTTTTTTTACATCAGAATATTGCGTAAATGGCGAATTCTGTTGGTAATTCATACATTGTCGCTACCATGTCACCTGGGGAACGAATGTGTTTTGTCTCATGCTAATATAAATCATATTGAAAGAGATGAAATTCGTTGCCCAGGCGGAATTAGCCAAATAACAAATTATTCAAAATTATATCCCATATACTGTGAGAGGATGACTCTTGCACGAATAATAGATAGATCAGAATTCAAAACATTTGAGCATGAAGCTCAAAAATTGCTCTGAAAAATCATCGCATTCCAAGTATGTTTGCGATGTTATTTCAGAGCAAATTTGTACGTTTTGCATTTGACGTTTTGCATTTTTAATTAATTATTTTCTGATTGCAAAGATTTGTCACACACGAAAATGACTATACTCGACTATATCTCTCTCTTTTCTTCGCGTGTAATTTTTAGGGATTCTCTCACGAAAAAGACTATTTTTGCTTGTCAAGTGCTGCTTAATAAAAAATCCAAAATTGGAAAGTGTACTGAAAACGCACTTTTGAAACTAAAATATAAAAAAATCAAAGAATTTTCGATGCATGTCGTAGAAAACTTTTTGTTCTAATTGTATTTTTGCATCGTTCAAAAATTACTTTCGAAAATGCAAACGTTCCATTCTGATTCATTTACTATTTGTGCAACGGTATTCCTCTGACAGTGCATGAACTAAAATTTTGAATAACTTGTCATTTACGCAAGGTTCTGTTTTAAAAAAACATCGCAAATTTGACAGTTCACATTTTAGCGACGTACTCTAAAAGATAGGGTTGCTGTAGAATTTGCTTCAGTTGATAACCACTTACCTTTTGAACTAATAGATTCAGTTTTTTGTTATTTTCGAGTAGTTGTTTTAAATGAAAGCAATTGGTGTCGGTTGGGAACGACGCCAGTTACCTGTGTCAAAGTTTTGTCAAATTTTCCAATAGTTTATCAACTTTTGTAACATGCTGTTAAACGTGCTGCAAAACAGCGTGACAGTTCAAAATCACACGACCTTATAGGAAAATGTTGCTTGTAATCATCTAATTTTAGTTGCCGTTTTAAACTTAAGAGGTGCGTTAAAACACAAAAGATATCCAATTTGTTTCAAAAGTAAGGTTCTAGAGAGCTAATAAGTTGTAGCACCGCCACTGTAAAAATCGGTAGTGCGAGCTGATGAGAGCTATTTAAATTCATTGTTCTACTGTTCATCATTGAATTGAATGTTTCGATTCACTCAATAAATTACATTCGGAAAATATTTATTATCAGGGGATGCAATTAAGTCGGTTTTAAAATAGTGGCATTACAATAAAACAATTTTATAATTTCCAGTTCTTTCGGGAATATGTTTTTCATTGCAGATAGATTCATCATCACACAACCATTTTGATAGACTGACAACTTCTAGGAAATGTTAACTCATACAGAACATTTCGAGCAGGCGAGAAATATTTAATGGGTCGTTTGACATTTTGTGTAGCGAGGTACAAAAGATGCAAAGACAATAACTTTTGAACAATTTCAAAATGTCAGTTGATGTTCAACATAACAGACAAATGCCAACAAATGTTTCCAGTCGACTGTCTACTTTCAGTCGACTATTTCAAGTGTTGGCGTTCAAGTAAAAACATCGACTTGATCTGGGCCAAGGCATAATGACATTATAGGAAACGAAAAATCAGACGGACTGGCCATATTGAGAGCGTTAAACAAACTAATTACAGTGAAACTATTGACAAATTAGGTGCCATTCAAATAGTGCGCACGCTTTTTTGTGGGTAGGGGGGTTTGAGAAAAGCTTGCGCTCCGTAAATTTTGAATTTTGTTTCCATGTATTTTTGCGTCAAGAGGCGAGGGAGGGTCTAAAATCCGTCTTTTTTAGCGTGCGCATTCTTTGAATGGCCCCCTTAGAACAGCTTTGTATACACTATAGGGGCCATTCATAAAGTACATACGCTTCTAAGGGAAAGCGGGGGGGGGGGTGGAGGGTGTTGACGAAAGCGTATGCTCCATACATTTTCGAAAAAAATTTCATACATTTTTCCGTGCTACGGATATATGAAATTCGAGGAAAAAAGCGTGCGTACTTTATGAATATCCCCTAAGAGAAAGAACAATGGTACAAACTACAAGCTGCATATGAATTATTAAGAAAAATTACAAATTTCTGCACAACTAAAAGTTTTTATCGGCATAACGACAGAACATTTAAAGGACGGATATATGCACGCTGATTCAGCTTGACATTATCTATGGAACTGTCCAGCTCAAAAAGGATACATTTAGGCGGCTACACAATCAGATTTGCTCTGATAAAATTCCTACAGAAAGTTTCGAAATATCATCAAATGCCTAACCTGATTGTTCCAAAACGGTGGCCCCGTGCGCGTTTTACGGCTACATCTTTCAGGGAATTCTAAAGTTTCAATTTTTATAAGCATATGGAACACGAGATAAGTCAAAACGACCAATGTTTCTCAAACAAATATTAACTTTTCTTTCTAACCCGCAGGGGGGTCCCACAACTTTCATAACTGAATTTGCGTGTTGAGCATGTTTTCATGTTTACAGTCAAAGGATATGAGGAATTTTTTATTTGGATATTTCGTTGGAACATAAATATCTTTGTAGACTGTGGTTTACTTTAAACGCTAATATGAAACTATGGGCACGGTATACAAAACCAATAATGCAGAAAAAAATAAAGGAGAACTTACCAAATGTGAATCTTTTGTTGTAAACGTAACCGGATCTTGTGGATCACCTGTCGGACACGTATAATCTACACGACCAGCAACTTGTATCAATTTCGAACCAGTTCGTGCTAAATCAATCAAATTTAATCGCAAAGTGTCAGCAGAAAATTCAACCTAAATCAAAATCGAATATAAATATCAGAACGTATGGAACTAAATGAAAGAAGAGAAAAGAAAACATTTAATTTGTTTGAATAAGCTATTATGTACACAGCGACATATAAAATGATAGCTTATAGCTTCTTCTTTCTTCTGAGTTTATATACTTTTCTTAGGCATCCCACGAAATTGTTATGCACCCTGGCTCCCAACAAAGCTCTCGGATTGACAGAGCCACCCACATACACTCGTGATGATGATAACATTGTGAATTTGCCAGCAATATGTGAATGATCTGTGTAAACATCGTCGACAACAGCCACAAGCTAAAAGAGATGAAAAGAAAAGAGGAAAATTGAATTATTTTTTTTTACTGAAAAATTGATAATTTCGATTTCCTATTTTTTTTTAAAGCCATATCAACGAAGAACTTTCACAAAAACTATTGCTTTCCATGAGGATAGGTGGTTGGTGTTTTAAGCGAATTTTTCGTAAGAATTGAGTTTTGACTTTATTGCTTCACTAGACAACGCACAGTCGATGACGATGTTTTTTTTTGCGAAATCAATTCAATTACAAAAATAAAAAATGTAAACCTTAACAAGTGTCAGCTAGAGAGTTAAAGTCTGTGGAATCTTGGAGTATAGTGTTACTGTGCCGGTATCATCAGCCAGTCCACTATTGATGCATACACGTTTAGAAGAAGTACAGTTTTGTTTATGGACGAGTGACTGTCTATATTTCATTCAAATGAGTGATTTTTAAACTCGTAGGAAGGGGAACTTTGTTCGTCTGTCAACACGATATCTCGAGTAAATGTTGACCGATTTTCAGAATCTTGTTTTCCCTGAAAAAGTGAGGTTTAGTTCGAAGATAGGCATTTTCGGGCCAAGGGTTGTCCAACTGGTTTTGGGTTTGTGAGTAAATCGTACCCGACTTTCCTGAGTCTTTTTTATTGGGAAGGCTCAACAATTTATTTCATTCAAATGAGTGATTTTTAAACTCGTAGGAAGGAGAACTTTGTTCGTCTGTCAACACGATATCTCGAGTAAATGTTGACCGATTTTCAGAATCTTGTTTTCCCTGAAAAAGTGAGGTTTAGTTCGAAGATAGGCATTTTCGGGCCAAGGGTTGTCCAACTGGTTTTGGGTTTGTGAGTAAATCGTACCCGACTTTCCTGAGTCTTTTTTATTGGGAAGGCTCAACAATTTATTTCATTCAAATGAGTGATTTTTAAACTCGTAGGAAGGAGAACTTTGTTCGTCTGTCAACACGATATCTCGAGTAAATGTTGACCGATTTTCAGAATCTTGTTTTCCCTGAAAAAGTGAGGTTTAGTTCGAAGATAGGCATTTTCGGGCCAAGGGTTGTCCAACTGGTTTTGGGTTTGTGAGTAAATCGTACCCGACTTTCCTGAGTCTTTTTTATTGGGAAGGCTCAACAATTTACGGAAAATAATAATTTTCGTATGGGCTGTTGGAATCTAGCATGCTACGTGTTTTATCTGCATAAATCAGATTTTCTTGTATGTTTTCCTTTTTGTGAAGTATGGGATGGAGGTCTATTTTTAGTGCCCCATGTCGGAACGTGGGTGAAGTTAGCTCAACTCAATCAATGCATCTCAATTCATCTAAGTTCATCTCAATTTCATCTCAATGCATCTCATTTCATCTCAATTTCGTCTAAATTTAATCTTAATTTATATCAATTCATTTGATATGACAGCAACTTGAAATCAAATTGGATGGATTGAGTTGAGATGAGTTGTACTGGGTACTTGTCAACTCAATTTGTTATTTCTGTGATAATTTAAAATACATTGAGTTGTGAGAACAAAAGGAAAGTTGATATAAATAAATTGTAAATTAAATCTCAACTCAATTTGTTATTTCGCATAAAAATTTAAATATTTGTGACGATTGAATTGAGTCATCACAACACAATTCGTTATTTCTGCGATAATTAAAATACTTGCGAATTAAGTTGAGATGACATTTGATGATGACATCTCAATTCTTCACGCGAGAATGAACTACTTTTCCTTTTACGAAATGTCGCGAAAAAGATTTTTTTCCTTTTGTTTTACAAAATGTCGGGGAAAAGACTTATTTGGCCTTTTACAAAATGTACCGCGAATGAATGAAATATGATCCATTTGATACGTGGAATAAGATTTACTCCGTTCATTTTTTCACTGGATACTTGGTACTTCCATAGTAATTTTGTCGAATCATCTTATACTAACATCTAATACTAAGATAATTAGACACAAATAAGAGATTGATACAATTTCCGCACTAATTTTTGGAAAATGGCGGTGTTCGCAAAAACAATTGTCATTTCAACGCAACCTCACAACGTGTGGATTTAAAGTGTTTTCAGAATAGGCAAAATTTTGGAAATAGGTGCAAGCTCGACGAAAGTCGCTACTTCGAGCTCGCATTGCTAAGAATACAAAATAACTCTTTCGCGAGACATTTTGTAAAAGAAAAAAACTCTTTTACATTGGCCTTATATCGAAAGCACGATATTTCGTCGTTAAATGTACGATTGGAACACGAAATATTCATCACACTTACACATGCGTGCGTTATGTTCCAAGTACATAATATGAAAATCAAAATATCTTACCTCTAAAGATGAAAGAAGGGACATTTAATCACTAGAGATTAAAAGTACGAACATTTCATCGTAAGAGATGAAGAGTGTGTACTCGGTCGTGTGTAAGATAAGTACAAATCGATGATTTATATAGTAGTCTGACATAGAGTTGAGCGGGTTGCCCGAAATTTCGAAAAACCCGACAGACGTCGGGCCTTGAAATAATTTTTGTTTCGAAGTAATTTGGGTTGTGAGTTTCGAAAAACTTGAGTGTCTGGTTCGGTCCGGGTCGGGTTTAGAAACAATTCGGGTTTCGGGTTTCGAAAATTTTTATCGGGTCGGGTTCGGCCCGAGTCAGTTTTCGAAAAATGGTCGAGCCGCTCATCTCGAGTCTGACAACATTCTCCCCTTTTATACGAACATTAACCAAACAGATACTTGTAATTGAAAAGACTATTTCGCGACATTTCGTAAAAGGAAAAGTAGCTTTTTCTCGCGTGACATTTCGTAAAAACAAAAGTAACTCTTTCTCGCGTCACATTTTGTAAAAGGAAAAATAAGTCTTGAACGCCATTGGCAACAAAAATATGTCCTCATTTTGTCCTTTCTTAATAATGGAAAATAGTAAATAAAGAAAAGGGTCGCCAGAAGTAATTGAACCGGCAACGCTAGGGAACATCAAATACAACGGAACGAATTTTAATTATCGCAGAAATAACGAAATGAGTTGAGATGTACCCAGATACATCTCTATTTTATCTCAACTTATCTCAATTTGTCTTAAATAATGAGTTGGGCTAACTTAACCTACATTTGGTCAGCCCTAATAAAAAAAAATTGTGTCTATATTGTAGAGAAAATAGAGCGGAACAAGTTGGGGATTTAGAGGGGAGTTCGAAGCTTTGCTGTGAACGGGTTTTTCATTATATAATTCTAATTATACGAATAACAGATGAATCACAATTCAAAAAGTTTGAGTATGAAGGTCAAAAGTTGCTCTGAAAAATCGTCGCATTGCAAGTTTGTTTTTGATGTTATTTCAGAGTTAATTTATACTTTTATACTGAAACTTTTTGAATTCTGATTCATCTATTATTTGTGTAAGAGTCATCCTCCCACAGTACATGAGTCATAATTTTGAATAATTTGTTATTTACGCAGGATTCTCTATTAAAAAACATCGCAAATTTGACAGTTCACATTTTTGCGACGTACAAAATTTCAGTTCCCGAATTTCACGTCTCTGACAAATCTCCTATGTTGTAATACTCGAAGACCTTGTTGTCCTGTTATATTGCTTAGATAATAGAGTGTGTGAAAGCACCCCTTGCAGCAGTAGTCTACTAAACATAATATAATAGTCAACATCAATACAGGCTGGAATTGGCACGTGGGCTTCAAAATCCATCCGTATAAAAACCAACATATCTCTGTCATGTCCGAAGCGACAAAACCATCTGAGTTACATAAATGAGTAATTGTATCACAATAGGTAATTTATTGGAAAATGTTTCGCAAAAGCGTTTATCTTCACCATCTGAAAATCTTAACTTCTTCAGAATATGATTGAATTGCCCAAATTTTCGAAAATATAAAAAAAATTTACCCGTCGGGAAAAAATGACATTTTCATGGGAATTGATGACAAATGAATGGAGAAATCAAATTGATTGCTTGGAATGAATCGAAGTAAATATCGTTTTGCAATTTTGACTGAAGTATTTTTTGTTTGTTCTCAGTTTTTATTCGGAAAGCCTTTTAAATTGTTTGCTAATATTGAGTTCAGATTCGGATTCAAGTCTAGCAAATAAATAACAAATGCAATTTCAAGATTATTTTAAATTGAACATTTGAAAGGGATATGATTCGTTTGATTGTTACGCTATACTATTTTATCGTGGACATTTTCATTTCAAATCCAATTTCGAACCGCTCGTTGGTGCAGCTTGAGAGATAGAAATACACATAAGAAAGAACGCACATAACATGTGGGACTGTCCATAAATGACGTCCAAACAAAGGGGGGAGGGGTAGTTGAGTCATTTCGGAAACTTTCGGACGGGGGAGGAAAGGTCATGAGGATCTGGACGTCCAAGAATGAACATGTGAGAAGAAAAGGGGGGGAGTGGTCAAAAATAGCGAGTTTTTCTGGGCGTCATTTATGGACAGCTCCTGTGTAGCTCAATGAAACTGAAACTGAAGCGAAAATTTAGTCAAGATTGCTAATAAACTATTAATTTTCTTTATAGTTAGTGAGGTAAGGTGATACGTCTCTTTTTTTTCCACTGACGTAACCCCTAAATTTTCCCTGATGTCGTCGTTCCTGATATGATTGTCCCACTGTTACCTTCGATTCACCTTTGTTGTTCTCCTAAGAACCCTCATATCAGGAAACTCTATGTCATGCACAAGGTGGGATAGGATAGGATAGGATAATGTGGGTAAGGAAAGCGAACCTTCCTAAGCACCTAAGCCTCCAATGGGCCTGTTGTGCATACCCACTGTTGTAGAGAGAATTTTCTTTTCGTTGTTGTAAGACTATTCGAATGTAGATGTCGCACTTTGTGAGTGCACTTGTTTGATTATGTCAAATGAGCATTC
>CM055406.1:33421694-33443566 GCA_029228625.1 Pseudolycoriella hygida | reverse complement strand
ATAGAGCTAATTAGATGTTACTAATAGCAGAGACTAATCATCCATGATTAGGAAAAACCATATGAGCTTGTTCCTCCCGGGGATCGAACCCGGGACTCATAGGCAGTGAGTCCAACGCTCTACCATCTGAGCTACCTGCACAAGGTAACCGCAATCCACCCAACTTTCAATACCATATAAAATCGTTGGCCTAAAGACTGAGCTGTGAATAGCCAACTTTGCGCCGCTACATAATTACTTTTTATTGAACACATGCGACTGACTGGCCACTGTGTTTCCCATTTTCCTCTTTTTCCAAATTCCCTAACTAACTTGCCATCCTCTGTGAAAATGCATCCTAATATTTAAACCCCGAAACCTGTTCCAACTGCTCCCCATTTACACTTCAAAATACCTCTTTTCGAGATTTGCATGTCGAAATTTGTTTTGCTTACACTTATCTTCATCCCGTATTCCTCACATGCGACATTCAGGCAGTCAATCTTCCTGTGCAAATCTGCTAACAGAGTTAAGTCATCCGCACCTGCTTGATGATTTTGTCCATGAAAATTATGAACAGAAGGGGAGAGAGACGAACGTCTTCATTAACCTCGACAGCCTCACTAATTTCATCATGTCCCTGCTCCCTGAATAAATGCTTTTAATAGCGCCCAATAAACTTCCATTAATTCCGTACTCGTTAAGCACCTCGAACAGCCTTTGTCTCGGAACCCGATCAAATGCCTTTTCTAAGTCGATGATGCACAAATTAATATAGATCATTGTTCCTCTCAAAGAGCTTTTCTATAGCTTGTCTGAGACAAAAGATCTGATTCTGAAAACCTCTCAGAGGTTTGAAGCCACTCTGAGCCTTGTCAAGATCCTCTTCATCTTCGCCATATATTCTAATGTATGAAAATAGGCGTGCGAATGGGAAGGGGGGTTTAGCGTGCGCATCTTATAAATTACCCCTAATAGAGAGCAGTTGGAGCTTTTTTATTTACTTGCACAATAGATATAGAAAGATTAATTCAGACCTTCATACCTTAGGAATTTGGAAATTGGATTATGTTTTTCGGAATTTTCGCGAAAAAATTTCTATTGAGTAGAAATTCCGCAACCTTGTCTGACTTTTTTCCGATCCTATACCAGCAACCTTCAATTTCGACTGTCTTTCTTAAAAAATAGTTTTCCACTGCAAAAGAAAGCTCTCACAGCAAACGGTCTGTAAATTATGATGACAAAAAAAATTTGCTGCTCCCTCTAAAATTTTCTGTCTTTTCTTCTGTAATTTTCAAATATGATTGCAAGCATCGAGCAGACAATCTGCTTTAAGAACGACCTTTAACACTATCATTCAAATTTTACTGTTCGAAAACATGTGATAATGATTTTTTATTCACAGGGAAATTTTATTTTAACCCACACGTAACCTTCAAATTATCATTCTACATTCGTGCACCAATGTTTATCGCTTCGAAATGTTTTCCCAAGAGTCAGATTCGCAAAATGAAGTTTTTCGGAAGTAGTTGAAAAATAAACGTCGGATATATATCAATAAATTACGGAAGTTAATTACGTTAACAAAGGAAAATCACCCACAGACACACATATAAGGCTTATCATAATTGTGAACACACGAAATGTTTTTTGCATTTCTCTCACCACCTAACCGACACTGAAATAAGGAAGAGAATTTATCAAAATCTCAAAACAAATTACACATTTCCGAGATGAAGTTTACTGTTTTCATTACAGGAGGGATATAATACACACACAACCGAAATAATAATGAAATTTTGTAATTAAAATCATTATTTTATGTCCAACGTCGAAAAATATAAAAGAAATAAAATGCACTCACCCGACAAAAGCTGGTGATTGATGATATCTGAAATGAAGAGATAAAATATTAAACAAATTTGGTATTTGTCATAATTAATTTTATACATCTGCCTTGGTGAGTCTTAGTCGTCTTACTCAACTAACAGAAAATTAATGAGCAAAAATTGAGATAATTAATTCCATGAGCATGGTAAATGAAGGAGTGTGTTATTTATAGAAAAAAAAGAATTAAAGTTTTTGCACCATGCGCAACTTGCCGAATAGAACAAAAAGATAATGCTCACAGTAAATAATACCTTTTTTTATCTTTTTGTTTCCATCATTTTCGTTTGATACATGAAATACTGTGCGTTAAGTTGGAAACTTAGAAAATTGTAGAAAGAAGCGAAGCGCTTTGTCAAAGAGCATAGCATTATGCCATACGGCAGTCTTTACAAAATACTTTGCCTGAATAATGAAACGAGTCTGATGCACGTGCACCATACTGGCATATGTAACACATATTCTTACCTCCTGTATTCTTCTGTGTACAGTAACTTTGTGCCATTGATGATCGTCAAAGCGCACTCTAGCTGGTTTGATATGCATTTCCTGTTTGCCATTTGCCAGACCCATTGTTAATGATACACCGCCGTCGCGTAGTGCCAGATTCAAATAATCGGTTCCATGACCTGAAGACAAAAAAATTGTGCATAGAGTAAGAGATACAAAAATAGAGTGAAAACAAGCAACGAAATACGAGGGAAAGTCAATTCTTTCGCGTTATAAAATAAAGTTTGGTGGTAATTCTGGTTGTGCATCACATGATCAAACCTAGACAATACCATTTTTTACGTAAATTTAGGTAAACTTAAAATAAAACATCCTTTACTAAGGACATCCATTTAAATATATTGAATAGTTTATTTTTACATTTATTTTTAAAATCCCAATATGGATTGAATGACGTCACACTTCTATTGTCTGAGTTTATGTGACGTCAGCAGTGTCTATTTTCAAATTAAGCTATACAGACATCACGTAAAACAATTATTATGACCTTGTTAGTCGATTAATGGTACATTACATTGGACCATGCGGAAGAATTGATTACATGAGAAGACAACTTTCTGATAAGAGTGTTTTTTTAGCAACAAGATTTGGAATTAAGAAAGTATGCAGCTACACGCATCAATATAAAGCTTCCAAAGAGTGTTGCTCAAAATAACACGAGTGAGTTTGGGAGTTAACAGAATTATTTCCGAAGTAATGAATTACGTATGCATAATATTTTATTGTCTGCCCATGCAAAAGTTGAATTTTACAGGTCGCAATGACGGCTTAGCTCGAGCACCTTTCCTTGACTAGTATCGGAATAATAAAGAGATTCATCGTGAGTATGTTCTCGAATCAGTTCTTAAAAATTCACGAGAAATTTACCGAGAATGCTCAACCATGGATGTAATGAATTATTTTCGGGTATATTGCTATTTAATGCTCAACTTTCAAGTTGGGCAAATACCACACTTTTAGGAGTCTCACCCCCCCCCCCTCCTTCCAAAGTAAGAAAAATTTAATTTTCCGTAGATTTTTAAGTAAATCTCTTACTGACGAACGGCAAATTTTTGTGCGCATTCTTATCACACTAGCAGAGAATTTCGTCAAACAAGAGTAAATATGTACTTTTCGGGCTACACTACATTATTACGCATTCCAATCATATGCACATTGTAATTCACTTTGTTATTCTGAGATTGTAACGAATAATGGAAGCATACCAATACGGCTCAGACACAGCCAAAGAAATATTTGGATGTTTCTATTCATTTATAGATACTGCCCAATGAAAAAATAGTGCCGCATGTGTACTGCATACTGAAATGTTTAATACTTGAATTGCCCCTTATATTAACATCATATTCGTCTCGTTCATCCGTCACCATTCTTACCGAAGTAAAATATGCGACCACCGACCGATATTTTTTTTGGCCGGTGTTATTTGAAGCGCGTGCCAATACTCTCTCTTGGGTACTATTTGCACACACGTGCTAATAGTGCCCTAAAGGGAGTATTTGCAAACAAAAATTATGATCTATATATAAAATTATTTATCGAAATTGCTGAATTTAAGTCGGGGGTTTGTCCACTTGTTACACGCTGATGGAACTTTTGGAATTTGGGAAATTTGAAACTTTTGTTGAATTTTTGGAAGTTTAGTGGAATTTTTGAAATTTTTTTATGGAAATGCAAAATTTTGAAGCAAATTTCTGAACAGTGGACGCCCCCTCGATTTAAGTTGAGGTGGTGTCTCTTAAAAAATGCCTTTGTTTGTTCAAATATGATGAAATAGTGAGTTTAGGCACTAGACTGTTCCTTTGCCTGCATTTCAAGCTGGGCAGCCTGGTGCCAAAAAAGTTTCTATGATAATGCTGGAGTGGCAAATTAGTATAATAATATGCTCTCGGAGAAGTTTAAGTAACCATAAAGAGCGCAGTCTGGTGACAAAAATCTGTTAATGTCATCGAAACTACAGCTACGTCACATTAATTACAACGCGGCACCAGGCTGCCTACTCAACATATTCTATTGTCAACATAGAGGGCAGCAGCAGCCTGGTGCCAAATTAAAAAATATATGACATTTAATATTCTTTACATGTTGATGTTCGGTAAATGCGTTTTCCGAGTCGCTTTGTACGTAAGTGCTTCTTTTGACTCGTAGGATTATAGCATTCAAAACAACCAATTTGGAAGCACATAATTAATGTACTATTACTGCCGTTACAATAACTTTAACAGATTTTCGGCGCTAGGCTGCATTCTATAAGGCCACTAATACTTTTAAAGTACGCAGCAAATAGTGCCCAAGAAAGACTATCGGCACGCGGCTGCCGATAGCATCACCGTATTTTTTTTTGTATCTTTCAGGTATTCGTTAGAAAAACATCCAAAATGTTGTAGAGACGAACGGACATGGTTTGTTTTAAATGTAGCTAACAATGATCCTATCAATGTCGCATTAAAATTCGGAATGATACAAACGCAGAAGTAAATATTGTACTTCGTACGGGCCAATAAGGTGGATTTGTAAGACGAATCGCTGTAAATTTTTTCCTGTGATAAATTCTTCGTCTCATCAACCAGCTTACTATATAACTATTTGTTTATTGCTTCAGCCATCACATTGATAATGTCTGCAAATCGAAGCACATAATCTACGGTACGTGATCTATTAGTTTTCCTTATTGAGTTATCGATGTACAGTTGCGCCCTATTTCACCCTCTTCCAGGAAACAGATCCTCGAAAGTAACTTTTAAATTTATTCTAGGAAGCTGAAAGGAAGTGTTGTAAACACAAAACCTCTTAGAACGTGTCATTTATACCTATCGGAAACCTTTTCAGTAGAGAGCAAAACGAAATACGATATCTGTAACACAACGAATATTGAATATATACTCCAATGCAACTAAACAAGCATATTTTCACAATCCAACTTTTAAGGTGTAGAGTTTTGTTTTTGGTTTGATTCAATTTCGAAAAAGTTTTTATATTGGCTTATGCAACTTCGAAAATTTGGAAAAGTCAAATGCGGTTTATTGTTTCTGTTACCGTTGAAAATTTGGAACAGAAACGTAATTGGACAAAGACGCACTGTTGTAGAATTCAGTAATGTTCAGTGTACAGGTGGGCTCCGGTAATAGCGTTGAACATTGGTTTTAGATAGCTGATGGCGGTAGACACACCATGACATTCAAATGACCTTCTCTATTCAACCAACAATTCTATTTTGTTTGCTTTTCAATTAAAAAATATTAGTTTTTATACACCTCAGTGGCTGTCTAGGGAGATAAGTCATGCATTTCTGTGTTGTATCAAAATTTGTTTTGTTGATTTCCTGCTTCGGTGCCAGTACCGTATCTGGACCGCTTTTCTAGGGGGGGGGGCGCCCCAGATTTTCTTCTTTTTTTGCAATTCAATGAAGTGTAGGGAAAACTAAGGTTATGCATGTCGGCAAATCTCGGAAGGAGATAGCTTGCAGTTTAAATGGGGAGGAGCTGGAGCAGGTTTCTGAATTCAAGTACTTAGCAACCAACAGAGAAAAGTATTTCAGGGTAAATCAATGTTTGCCATGTAAAATTCGCATACATTTTGGTCAACTATGCAAAAATCGATGATCACCATGCGATTTTTTGCATGGTTCGGCAATTGAAAAGGATAGAGCTATATAAATTCATAGAAGGTGTGAAGTCAAATGCGGTTTATTGTTTCTGTTACCGTTGAAAATTTGGAACAGAAACGTAATTGGACAAAGACGCACTGTTGTAGAATTCAGTAATGTTCAGTGTACAGGTGGGCTCCGGTAATAGCGTTGAACATTGGTTTTAGATAGCTGATGGCGGTAGACACACCATGACATTGAAATGACCTTCTCTATTCAACCAACAATTCTATTTTGTTTGCTTTTCAATTAAAAAATATTAGTTTTTATACACCTCAGTGGCTGTCTAGGGAGATAAGTCATGCATTTCTGTGTTGTATCAAAATTTGTTTTGTTGATTTCCTGCTTCGGTGCCAGTACCGTATCTGGACCGCTTTTCTAGGGGGGGGGGCGCCCCAGATTTTCTTCTTTTTTTGCAATTCAATGAAGTGTAGGGAAAACTAAGGTTATGCATGTCGGCAAATCTCGGAAGGAGATAGCTTGCAGTTTAAATGGGGAGGAGCTGGAGCAGGTTTCTGAATTCAAGTACTTAGCAACCAACAGAGAAAAGTATTTCAGGGTAAATCAATGTTTGCCATGTAAAATTCGCATACATTTTGGTCAACTATGCAAAAATCGATGATCACCATGCGATTTTTTGCATGGTTCGGCAATTGAAAAGGATAGAGCTATATAAATTCATAGAAGGTGTGAAGAGGGTGGCAATACAATGTATTCTTTTGCATGGTAAACATGGATTTTCAATGAAATATTTTTCTCTGTGTAGGCCAATTCTGTATGGTAGTGAGGGTTGGGTTGACTGCGCATATCTCGTACATGACCTGGACGTTTCTGATATGAGGAATATAGCGAAAGTTAATAGGAGGGAGCAGTGGGATAATCAAATCAGGAACGAAGACGTTAGTGAAAATTTAGGTATTTGGTCAGTTGAAGAGGCGGCAAGGGCCAGTCGTTCGAAAGATGGGTAATAAAAGGCTAGCTAAAAGGATCTTGGATGCACAGGTCCCGAGTGTTAGTCCAGGGCATAGACCAAGGAGAAGGTTTATAGATTTAATTAAATCAGATTTATAAGTTAGGGGACTTTCTCTGGGCGAACAAACCATCTCCTTGGCAGGCGATAAAAGGGGATGGAGGACGATAGTTCATTAAGATGATAACTAATTGCTAAGCCGGCCTGGAGGATCCCTAGAGCCAATAAGTCAAAAAATCACGAAAATTATGGAAGAAGCTGGCTTTTAAGAAAAGTTAAAGTTCTACTCTGTCAAAGAAAAATTTTGTTACTGCGTCGGAAGCTTTTCTTTGAATCAAGCGCCGCATGCATTTTTTTTAATTTGTTCAACACGTGCAAGTAAGGTTTTCATGCAAAGCGCAATAGGCGGAAATTTTGAACCGCCTGTTCTCGTTCTTTAGGTAAATCGAAGAATTGTTTCATCGCCGCATCAGACAAGCGCCGCAGGCAAAAACTTTGGTCTGCTTTTCCTCGTTTTTTAGGTAATTCGAAGAATTGCTTAATAGCCGCATCGGGTACGGCGCCGCAGCGACTGCTTTCTAATGTTCTTTAAACAAATCGAAGAGCGACTCAATTGCCGCAGGCGAAAGTTTTTGGTTGTAGGGCTTATTGTAAGTAAGAATTTCAATAATTGATTGATTTTGTGTTTATCTAACGCCGTAGGGGAAAGTTTGTAGGCCATTAACTAGTTTTTTTACTAAATCAAGGTGTTTGAAATTTTGAAAATTTAGATCAGTTTTTCTTTTTTTTAGCCATAGGATGGGCCCCTAAAATGACCGCCCGGGACCGGACCCGGAGGATTTACTCCCGTTGCTCTACTTTAATCAGGTCTGCCTGAGAGGTAGTTTCAAAAGGAATGTTGAGATTGATGATGGGCAAAATCGGTCAAGAACTTTCGAAGTTACGATTGAATAAGTTGTCAAAACCTTGTTTTTCGAAGGTCGCAGAAACGTTCAAGGCTTCCTCGTGAATTTCAATAAATATAAAGAAATTTTGCTGTGTTTCAGAGGTAGTCGAAGGCTCAACAGTATTCAAGAAAAAAGTATAAAAGCATCCTCTCCTTACGGGCAGATTTTCTTCCGAACATTAATATATATCAGAAGGGAAGGAACAAACCTAAGGGGGAGCGGAGAAAATCACAGAGGGGCTCAGCCCCCCCTAGATACGGCGCTGTTCGGTGCATAAAAAGTCTTACGTTTCTGCAGGATAATTTATTTATACAAACTTCCTCCTCGAAGATAAATACATTTTCCCGCAGATTCGTAATAATTATTGTTTTCAAAGTCATAACGTTGCTGTAAGGCGAGATGTGGTTTTTATGTGGTTGATAATAGTTAATGTGAGCGGTTAACGACCAAAATGTCGTTTGTATTCAACTCTGCATAAACCACATCACTTAAAATAACAATCTCCAAGCCAATAGGTACTTTATCTTACTTGAAAGAATGCAAGGTTCCGATAGGAGCAACAAATAAAATAAAACGCAGAATGTTATCTTTCGACATTTCGTGAATCTCCGCACAATCACTTAACAAGAGGGAACTTTTTTTGAGTTTTCAAAGACAAACTTCATTTTAATTGTACAGAGTTTTCATTCGACTTGACTTTTATTTACTGCAGTCTTGAGCACTCAGTGGCTACCAACCCTGGGGGTAAAACTTACTTCGGAAAGAAAGTGTTGAAAATCTGATAATGTGTAGATGTGAACCTTCATCATACATTTTAAGTAAAGCCGCGAAAAAAGTTTACAATATCATCATACATTTGACACGTCATAGTTACTATCGAGAAAGTTCGCATTTTCAAGCAATATTGATTTACGAGAAATGCATTCAAAATTAATTTATTATTTTTATAATGCATTTTTGCATACATTTATTTAATACTTTTTTTCACTCTCGGAATTTAAACTCAGATTTGTGCAACAAAAATACGCGACCAACGAACTGAGTATAAATTTCTGTAAAATGAATATAAAAATTGATGAAATTCCACGAAAAATTGAGTTCTTTTTTGCGAAAACAAAATGCTCTTGCTGGTCGCAATTAGAACCAAATAGCTTTAAGAGCTTGGTTCTTGGGATCAAGTTTTTCTTCAATTAGCTTTTGAAGGATTAGGGATTAGTAAAGTCGAAGATTTGGTAATTCCAGCATATTTTTGGAGACGAATTTTATTTATTGTGATTTGTTTTAAAACGATCGTTTTTTTACCAGCTGCGTCATTGTGAGCAGTCTTTTTCTTCGCCTAATACATTTTAAAATCATACAATTGCCAAATCTATAATTTGCTCATAGTTATGTTTCAGCTGGTTTGACCAGCTGGTGCACTGATACACAGAAACATAGAAAATTGCAATTGTAAGTCAACAAACTTGGCAACAGTGAAAACACGCAAGTCTAATAGTACACAATAGCAAATTATTGTCAATTTTTGGACCGGTACGAGGTACGAAGGTCCTATACGTTTACTACAAATTCAGAGCTCCCACACATCCAATATTTAAAAAATTGTCCGTCTCCACTTTTTTTTCGAAACGGCTGCACCGATCACCCTGAACTTTTTTTTCGCTGAAAGGTACATATGCCCCATGGTTCAAGTTCAAAGATGAGCAAAATCGACCGGGTAGTTTCGGAAATATGATCGAAAAGGTGTCCAAAAACGGGGTTTTTTGGGGGTAGGTGAGACTTTTTCTCAGATATCTCTAGAATTAAAGCAGTTAGAAAGCTACTTTCTGGGACAAAGCTGTAGAGAACTAAATTTTAGCGAACACGTGTTTCAGGGTTTTCCCCAGAAACGTTTCAATCCCGAGATTCAGCCACTTCTAGAAATGGCAGGGATGATTCATGTATCAAGAACTATGACAGATGGAAAGTTGCTTCCAATGGCAAAGTTGTAGATAATTAAATTTTAGCGAACACACGTTTCAGGGTTTTCCCCAGAAACCTCCCAATCCCGAAGTTTAACCATTTCTAGAATTGGTAGGGATGATTCATATATCAAGAACTATGACAGATAGAAAGTTGCTTCCAAAAGCAAAGTTGTAGAGAATTAAATGTTATCGAACATGTGTTTCAGGGTTTTCCCGAAAAATGTCCCAATCCTAAGATTCAGCCACTTCTAGAACTCAGAGGGATAAGAACGTTAGACAACGCGTAATTGGTGTCAGAGTTCAGAAAATGTACTTCGGGAGTGCTTTCAACATTACTTTCTGAGAGTCGTTTAAATTCTGATAGTTCTAGTTGTAAGAGTTTGGTACATCGAAGCTTTTCGCACGTGAAGGCTTTACATACGGGTCTTTGCATATGTTTTTGAATTACAATTACGAATTTATCTACTTTTCTTTGTATGAGTGCATCAGCTGATGATCGGCTGCTGCAAGACTGAATGGGAAATTTTCTAAGATTATAATTGTAAAAACCAAAAAATTTGTCAATAACTCGAAGTTCGAACTTCTTAGCTGTAGGGCAAACAAGTAGACGTCCATATTTATTCTAATACGATGTATTTTGTATAGGAAGTAATTAAATGTGAAAAGAAAAATTTGATACAGGCGGGGAATTGAACCACCGCACAAGTACGTCATCGCATTCCGGGCGAGTGCTCTATCCCCCCATGTACCAAATTTTTTTTTTCACAATTAATTACTTCCTATACAAAATAAATCTTATTGAAAAATTTGTCCCCGACAAATTGCAAACGACAAAAAATAATATTTTACCGGTGAATATATCACGTGCAATGCCGATTCGCTGAAAATATAATTGCGCCAGATAAATAATTGCACAATTTCTTATGATCGCAATTATACTTACGGCCCAGCTTTAGAGCGAATGCGCCAATATAAAGTTTTTTTTATAATATCTCACGTTTAGTGCGAAAAGGGCTTACGTCAAAGTACGCGAAATTTTATGACGAAGTCAATTTTTTGTCGCTTGACATCAGTGCCTAATTTGTAAAATTAATTCTCAGAAATTCGACAAAATTCACCAAAATTTGCCTTGAAATCTTTATCATTTAGTTTTGTAGGTTTATTTGCAGATAATAAAGCTCCATTGTTCGAACAATGGATTTCTGAGAAATATGTCGATATAAACCTATATAAACCTATGAAAAATGGAAGCAATTGTGATTTAAAAATTTAAGTTCTGAAAATTGTCTTTTAAATTCGCTGTTTCTGGAAAATTTGGTAGGTTTTGTGATATAGTTTTACCAAAAAATGCAACAATCTACCAAATTCACAAATACAATAATCCCATTTTGCTTAGAGACACTTTTTTTCTGCGCAGGTTTTCGTTGTGTTAAAAATCTGCGCAGAACAAAAGTGTCTCGAAGTAAAATGGGATTATTGTTTCTGTAAAATTCTCAAAATGTTAAAGTCAAGTATAAATTTACTCGTATGATTCTCAAAATATTTTGATATACGCTGATATTTTAATAAAAACGTCGAAATGAAGAAAATGCACTAGGTATGAATCATTCCAGCATTTTAAGTTCATGTGACAAAATCATGATTCGTTTCGACCCAATCGGGTGTCAGATCTATTTAATGATCCATCTAATTAACGTTAATGTATAGCCTCAAATGAAATCATATTAAGGAATCAATAATTGTCTTCAGAACACTTTCACTTATAATCTCCACGTCCGTCGTCGATTGATAGTTGTCTTTTTATGATCCAAATAAAGCGCAAATATGAACTCTGTGAACGCTTACAATTTACTTTTATTTACATTCTTACGTAATAAAACAACCAAACAAATAATCATAAATAGTTTCCAATTTTGTCTTTTCTCATCTACGAATTGTTTTATACCATTTTGTCTGATAGCTTCATTTCCGTAACTACTATATATCGCCTATTGACCTTTTGTGTGTATGTCTAGTATTGAACTCTATACGGCATACCTCTACTCCTGTGCGGTTTATTTGGATTATACCAACCGGGTGTCCCTTCATAAACAAAATGAATTCTTTCATAGGAAGTTCATTGTTGCCGATTAACATGACAATCGTTTTAGTCGCTCCATTTAACATACTTTTGAGGATGCTGCCGATATCCGCAAATATAATTTTTTTTTCTCTTTCTGGAATCCATAACTTTCTTCCCTCAATATGTGACTTATAAGACTTATGAAAAAACCCCAATTTACAAGACTCTTTCTACTGAAAATTCAACTTTGCGTTGTATGTTTTTCACTAGTTTCGGATCGTAAACAACTTTTCCTACACATTCGACATATCTGATAATTGTATCCGAGTAAGGAGGATCTTCCCCTTAGTTGCAACCTTAAAGCCTTGTAGGAATTTAGTAGATGACACCCTTTAGGATTATACATGACAACACACACCGGTTATACAAATATACAAACACATAAAGTCGAATCAATATATTATTATCTGTTCTGACTAGGCTTTGCTCATGGAACATAACACTCTTGTGCAATCGATCTATCTTATCGAAACGACCGAAAGGAACGACGTAATGCCCCTCGTCATATATGCTACAGTTTGTAATGGATTAAGTGTATGTATATATGCCAAAGGAAAGGAAAATTTTTTTTCTTCTTCTACGAAATATATACATAGCAGCTAGCAGTAATAATTTGGTACTACGGGGTTCCTATAATCGTATGTATACCATTGAGTATAACAGCATTGTACAACGTGAAATCGAAATATAGATTTTCGATTTGAATTATGGAGATAGATGCAGTAGTAACAGAGATAAAGTGCTGTAGAGACATATCACCATCGCTTCATGTTTATAGCTTAATGCTTGGATACCATTTTCGTATCTGTAAATGTTGTCATTCCATATGGCTAGATGTATATGGCAAATTCCAGCGTCTATCCACATAACTTTGCACAATTTTACAATGCTTAAACGTATTTTACATAAAAGAAGAAGGCCCTGTGGAAATGTGTGCGATGAATTCTGGTGGAATTCTTAAAAAAACATGTGGATAGATGATAGTAATTGTCATATACGATCGTATGAAAAAACCAAACTCGAGAAGCTATATAATTTGGACGAATTGAACTTGAAAGATAGTGGAGAAACAGGGGGAAAATTCAAAAACGTGTATACAACATTTCAAAGCAACAAAGCATTTAAAAAAATGTATTCCAGCAGAGAGATAATTCACCTCTCTCGGTGAGGTTTATTTGCTTTCGAATGGTTTGTTTAAAGTTTTATTAACCTCTGTCACTATTATTGATAGTTCGGTTGATGTTTCTTCTGTTTTTTTTTTTTTCAGCATGTGATGAAGTACGTATTTAATGTGTTGTTGTGAGGGTTCGGGTTTTTCTTAGTGTAATGCTACTTTTAAAGCTGATAAAGGATAATAGGGAATGTCATTCTTAATGAATTCATTTATTTTCTGCTAAATTACACACATCTACTAAACGACAAAATTATCGACGGTCGATAGTAGTTTTATAACATAAGAGGTTATTGTATGCATGTGACACAATCGATTCTCGCATAGTCTGAAAATGTTCAATAGAAGTTAGAGGTGAGAGGATGGCCGCTAAAACTATTGGGATATATCATCGATTGTGAACTAAATGATATAACTGAAAATTAAATTAGAGTACATTAATGTATACCGTGGCATGAGAACATTTCTCATAAAACAAATAAGTCACGGGTTAGAGAGGAAAAATCGTCCAGTTGAATATCGTACGGGACCGCACAAGTATAATAATGTCCTTAGACGTGTACAATATTAATACCCGTAAAAAAGCGGAAAATAATAACGTCCGTGGACGCAGACGATATTATTTTCCGTAAAAACGCGAAGGATAATAAAGTCCGTGGTCGCGGACGATATTATCTTTCGCGTTAAGGGAGCGTTCATAAATGACGTTTGCATTAGGATGGAGGGAGGGGGATCTAAGAAAACAGACGCTTCATACAAAAAAATCTTAATTTGTAAAGAACATTGCAGACTAAGGGGAAAGGGTAGGGATCCAAAAATCCGGAGAAATGCAGACGTCATATATGAACGCTCGCTTAATATTGTCCGTGAAATAATGTCTCGAACGATATTCAGCTGGGCGATTTTTCCCGTCATCTATTGACATTTCATTCATTTTGAAAGAGAAATGTAAAATTCAAAAACTGAGACAGCAAACGTATGTGGCTTGTAACCTTATAAGTTAATTCTGTTCTTATAATAATCAAAAACATGTTAATTTTGACTTTCTTTAAATGAAGAAGAAGAAAAAGAGATTCAAAAATAAAGCACTCATTTTTTCCAATTCAACTGCAAGCATCATTTGTTTAAAGCACAGTTTCTATAATAAGAAACTTAGAAATTTCGCCAGAGAATATCAGGTTGCCCAGATAAAATAAAAATGTGAGTGTGTCATTTGTTTTCTACTGAACCGTATTTATCAATGAAACAATGATGGCGCTACTGGATAAAAGCGACTCAGTTTTTGTGTTGAACAGTATGAATGTATGAAAAAAGGTAGATGTCGCTACTCATCAAAAGCAGGGTTGTCTGATGAAATCTGATGCTAGACACGGTCTATCCAAATTTTCCTCTATCCACAATTCTATGCGACGCGACGGCGGAAGATATGTCGACGTCGCATCGCAATAAACGCGTCGATTAAGATGCGGAGAACCCAGCCGTGCCTCTAAATTTTGAGAATGATAATAGTTTTGTTGTCCCTTCATGGGTTGTTTAGGCAGACTGTTATATTATTATTATTGAAAGTTTTGTTGTTTAATGCCAGAGTGTATTGATATGAGTACATTATCAATCACTGAATATTACATAATTTAGAATGAATATTACTTAAAGCAAATGCACCAACACTCTCTCACAGTGAAACATTAACTGATACAATGAAGTATATGACGACGGGCAAGCCTTCGCTACCTAACACATCTTTATGTATATTTCGTAGGGTAAATACACCAGTTATCGGCCATGTAGTAGTCTCCGGTCAGACCATAACTTCACTAGTTACCGGCCACATTTCGTATTGAAATATGACCGATTACTGGTGCTGGGCCGGAGACTACTACATGGCCGATAACTGGTGCATTTACCCTAGAATTGTAATATAATGTTGTGATCGAACTCTACGAAAATAGGGTAAATGCACTAGTTATCGGCCATGTAGTTGTCTCCAGCCAAACCATAGTTTCACTAGATACCGGCCACATTTCACATTAAAATGTGACCGATTACTGGTGCTGGTCGGAGACTATTACATGGCCGATAACTGGTCCAGATTCCCTACTATTCAAAAAATTGTACTTCTTTTGTGAAGTACGATGTAAGCATCCCTTACGCTTTCATCAGTAATTTTACTGCGTCCAACTTAAGTTGCCCAACCTCATAGCTTTTATGTGAAAATTGGCATATCATCTTCTTTTAACAAATTGAAGCTCGTCAGTAGATTTTTTTAAATCATTTTACTGAAGAAAAATGAATTAATTTACTGAACGGTTGATAATATTTCCTTTTATTATACTACTTGCTACTCATTCAATATAAATACACACAATTTCCTCTTCATTCCGTTTCGCTTTTCGAAATTATACGAAACTGGCATCAAACAACATTTATTACAAAGCACCGTGCAAAATTCTTTCTTCCCTCTCATATTTTATCCTAATAATTTAATCAATGTTTTGGCTATAATTTATAGGGTGTTATTGAAATGGATTTATAGTCCATTAAATGATGGTAGAGATATTCTTTTACATATAACGACGGTGTATATTGTATTTGCAAATATTATTTATTATGTTAGATGTTCCATATATACGAACAAAAGAGAAGTGAATTCAGTTCTGGTTCCATTTCAAAATTAATGGACATATATTTCTCTTTATGTGCTACACTGGATGTTGTACAGAAGTAAAGTTCACAGTTTATTTGATAAGTTCAGTTTATCTCTGATTTATAAATGAAAATTTCTCGTCTCATTCATGATAGCTTTATTTACGATATCTTTTATACAAAGGCATATGCGCTAATGAATTGAATAAAATAATTACCAGACTTCATGTAGAACATAAAATGAATTAAATCTGGACATCGGTCAAGAATGTGTTGTTAGTAGAGTTGTGCCATTAAATAAATTAAGCTAATTACGGTTAATTAACGTTGAGGAAAATTCAATTGATCAAAAGCAACTAAGTTCGCCTCCGAAGGGATGCTATAGTTCTCCGAAGGGAACTATACACTAAAGTATGCTTTTGGAATTTGGCTTTGACTAAACTGAATTTATGTTTTCACAAAATATAGTCGAACCGAATCTTCAATGTTACATTGACCATTCGTCCAGACGATGTTACATACATACACAGTAAACATTTGTAATACAAAGTTTTTCCTTTTCTTTTCACTAATAAGCCTTATTTCGTCCCAATGCCTCAGAGAGTGTCCAATTATATATTTATTTATATAATTACGTAGAAAAAAAACTATTTATACAACAAAGGTGCTCAGTGAGGTTTTTTTGAGCAAAAGAAATGTGACAGGTGATCGGCTGGGCTGCGTACACGTACACTAAAGTGCAGCAAATAGGGTTGTCTTGACGATTTGTAACGTTTTGTGGTAGATAATGAATGTGACGAAATGAGGGTGTTTTTGTCACCAGAATCAAAAAGCTGACGTAAAGAACTAGAAAGGACTATTGTGCTACCGTTGGTTGATTCTAAAACGGATATGAAGCGGGAAGATATTCGTTTTCTGCTACGGGACTCCATATAAATTGTGTCATGATAAACTATTTCGTCACTCATTTAGGTGCGTAAATGGATTAATATGTTAAATGGATATCGATATGAAGTTTTTTAGAAAAATATTACATATTGGCCGTGACAGGTATGTTCTTCACACTAAAATCTATGATCGAAGTTAAGGCTTTATGTAAATATTACAACATTTTCCTTATGACAGTATTTAGGCTCCAAAAAACACAAAATATCTCCAACAAAAAGAATGAGTGTTCAATCATAAAATTATACTTTTCTTCTCTAACAAAATAGTTATTTATGCAACGGTGTTCAAGTACATTATACAAATACCCTAGAAAAAGGTATCTTTGTTGTGTGAGATACACTGCATTCACGGGGCTCGTATAGAATAAGCATAAGTTGTGGCTAGTAGGCTAGAAAATGTATCTTAATGTGTGCAAACACGACGAGGTTCATTTGACTAATATGTCTAACACGTATGTAATCTGAATGAGAACGCGTAAATGTGAGAATCTAGCTAAAAGTTGAATACATGACTAGGAACTGTCGCTGGTGGAATGATAGAAGAGTAACGGGGAAGGAACAAAGGGTCAAAAAGATCTGTGTTCCGAAAGCCAGTAGGCCGCCTCATGCCAGAAATCTAGTGATAATGACTCGAAGTCGCAGGTTGAGTGTCAAGATATACATCGTACAGCCTCAGGTTAGGAGAGGAGAGGCTCAGGTGCGAACCTAAATGGTGTTGTTAAAATAATGATTTTGCGCCGCAGGCAAATTTTTACATTAATGTCTGCTCCATGGCTTTAGAATGACTCACTTTCACAGCACGTTCATAACTAGTTTGTAGCTTGTAAGTAAATAAATAAGACTTGTAACAGGAACATGTTCGGAACACATCTTACGAATCTTTACTAACTTTTGTGAGGCTTTCCATATTTTGATCCTTAGCGACAATTTGTAGAAGTTCTGACTAACCCGTTGCAAGAGGATCCCAGATAAACTGTGCAGTCTAGGAAGAATTCTAATTCAAACCAATAATCGAAGGGAACCTTTCTGCAATGCATAATGTATATGTAGAATTTTGACAAAATGTCTCTGGACTTGTAAATACATGTTCTTAAATACTCCGTAAATTTTAAAAAGGAAATTTTTTACCACACGTCTTTTAAAAGGCTAGAGCTTGTAAAATTAAAAGCTAGTAGTTACGGAATGTAAATTTGTTGTTTTCATTATTACCAGCTAGTCAAATACATGAATACAACACATAAATGCTTCCATACGATCGTAGAAACGTAGAATTCGTCTTACTGTTCTCTACGACCTATGAGGTGGTATTCGTCTGATAGATAAGAAGAATGCTGCGTATTGCAGAATAATAAAGGGCAAAATACCAAATTAGATGTATATTCGATGTACTTTTGTCGTATTTTTGTGATGTATTTTTGATGTATGAGTGTTGTAAAGGTTGTAGAAACGATGTGTTGTTGTTGTTTTGGTGTCGCGTCGTATACATACACATAACTTGTACAACACTAATACATCACCAATACAACGCCAGCTCATTACCAGTACATCGCTAATACATCACCAGTACATCGATACATGATCAATTTTTACTCGTGATGTATTAGTTATGTACTGGTGATGTGTTAGTGTTGTACAACCGATGTGTTTTTGGTGGTACAATTTTTGACATCACTTATACAATTCATACACCAAACATACGTGTTTTCTTCGTAGAATAGAATACAACGATTTATACGCGTTGTGTAATCATGTATTTACAGAGCTAACTGCTAATCCTAAGCATCCTGGCTAGAACTTTAACTCTTTTCTGGTATTTTAACACCAACAAAGCAAAGTTTTTTCACTGCTGAAAGGTGTCGTAGGTAGTATAACTATAGGGTAAAACTTGGAACACAAAGTAATGTTTCGCCAAAACCTTCCGGTCATTTTTTAATTGGCACATTACTCAAACCAAACTGAAATCTTGACTGATTAACACTTTAGGTATACCGAGTCCGTATGAGCAGATAAAATTTGATTCCAACAGGTCCATTTACCCATTTTCGTTAAATAAAGCGAAAATGAACTAAACACGAAATGAAATGGTTTAAATTAGGGATAGCGCTTCAAGTTAGATGAACCACGGTACATTACGTTGTAAATGGAAGTAGGTCACATGTAAAAAGATGTTCAAAAAATGTAGGGCAGCTGTTGTTTTGTTGTAGCATTTTTAATGTATGGTGATACATTTCGCATTTTTAACACAGAAATAAAACTTTTTGCCTTCTGAGAACATTAAAGTATTATTTTACTCATTTCAGTATCATGTTCTGTTCTAAAATTTTGTATATGGCTTACTGCGCATAATCATACAAAAGAGGAAAATCTTTAAATAAATTGCTTTAAATATATGTAAGAACATATCGATCAATCCTTGAGATACAAATCTCTACAAAGGATGTAAGGTCGAAGTTGACTAATGAAGATGTTACAAAGAATATAACTCGTGAAGAGAATAAACTATACAACACAACAATACAGTCAATAAAAGCATTGCACCGTGTTCCTAGAGCAATTCATTTTCTTTCGCTTTTCTATTCAATTGCACATTGCAAATAGACAAATTAATGAGTGTAGTTGAAAAACAATTTTATTGCTACGTTTCGTTGAATAAATGATTTCCTTCGATATATGCAAAGACTTTCCTATGCAACATTTGTTTAAAATGTCATATTGTCTGTATCTATGCCATAGGGTAAAAAATGGAAGATTGTTTTCAATGAAACCGAAATAAAGTTTAACTCTATTTCTTCTTGTTTTTTTTTTCTTTGCTCCCATTTTTTTTTTTAATTTTCTTTATTTTATGACTTTAGATCGGAAGAGTTTTACAGTCAGAGTTCAATAAATATATTCAGTTCATAAAAAACAACATAAATTTCCCCAAGAACAGCAGACGCAGGTGCACCAGCAACAATAATATCTTCATGACATATTCCTGAACGAGTATGCATAGCAATATCACAAACTACTATTTGCTCACTGGCTTTATTTATTTTAACGTAACAATAGATTCGTATTTTTATGGAACCTGAAGTCGAAAAAAAATGCGAACAAATTTTTCCTTGTATGGTGCAGAAAACAAATTATTATTAAAATTCAAGAGAAGAATTTATTAACAACTCTTCTCTAAAAACTGTTCATATACCTTCGTAAACTTCATTCAAATGTACAACCGACACTAAAGTTTAGTGTGCCACAAAACCAGGGAACAACTCAAAATTTATACAGCCAGAAAAAATCATAAATTTTCCAACATTTTATTTTTATTTTAGAACATTTGACAAAGGATCATATCAGTTAAAAAAGTTGAAAAGGTCAAATGTTTCTTCTGAAATTTAACATTTTTTTTGCTGACATTTTGAGTTTTTCGCTCATGTTATTGTAATCCTACAACAAGTTTAAGATGAATGAAAGACATGGTAAAGCATACGTAATTACGACAGACTTTAACAGTTTCTCATGCGATGTTCTTTAATGACGTTACTCGGGTCGAACGTTTAACAAAATCACCTGAACTTGATGCTGACATGTTACGATATGAAAGAGGATAATGGTCAGTTTTCCTTAGATCAGGTCAGAATAGGCAGTTTTCCATTCTTTGATTTACTACAAATTGCTGCAAAGTCCATATTCTTAGGCATCTAAAACAAAAATTCTCACGCAATACCGCTCTGAACTTAGCTTCAAACAGTGAACTAGCACCCGAGTAGCTTTGCATGAATTTGGCGCCAAATCAAAAAGTAAATGCTGATACTTGAAAAAATAAAGTGAATGCTGGTGTTTAAACAAATCAATCACCCGGATGAATTTAATGTCTGTGGCGTGCATATATTGCATAATTATCAACGGCCTTCCGCCGCCAAGTTTCGGCTGAACATTCTGTTCCGCCACCGTCCGCCTCTCGGATCGGCTGAACATTCTGTTCAGTTCCTAGAATAATTCAATAGAAAACAATTTTTATATTTCAATTGTATCTGATATTGTAAACTGTTTTATACCGTGTAACGGTACGCATCATTGTTATGTTTAGTATTTAAGGAAGATTTTTATATGTAATAAACCACTCTCTTTTGTGGATTAAAATCATCAACAACAAGTTGTTTCATTTCAATCTCCACAACTGGTGACCCACGACGTTCAGAACTTACTTCTGAAGCTCGCTCAACTTGTTTTGACTGGTTAATAGCCACAAAATGCAAGTTGATCTCACCGTTCTAGCTACGAAATACATTAAATCAACCAATTAATTTCTATCAGGCACTAGCCTCAAGAAATTAAATGGGCCACACGGTGCTTCAGAGTAAGCTAGCTGCATTCCAGCCGAGCTGTTTCGAATCCATAGGGAGAAGTTAAGAGGCTACCGAATGGCGATATGGCATATATAATGACATGACTGGAGATTGCAATACCGGTATTCCGTATTAGAAATCTCAGTACCGGTATTAATACCGGTATTTTCGGTATTAGAAAGATGAATAGAAAATTGATTTCTACCAGGAATATTTTAGCGAAATTCGTTAGTGTAAATCGAGGACCCAAGATTAGGACACCTCATTCACGTCGCTACTAATTAAAAGCCGTTGAAAAAACACCAGGAAGTTAAGAAGTAATAGAGATATTTCTGTCTTTCTCCCACATCTAGAATCCCAGGGACATTTCTCGGAAAAACCTGAAAAGATTTTCACTAAAATGTAATTCTCTATAACTTTGCCTTTTGTTTCCTTGTTTCCTGAATCTTTCCTCTCAGTTCTGGAATCTAAAATGTTTCCTGAATTGGAACGATTTTCGAGAAAACTTCGACGCACATCTACACTAAAATTTAATTATCTACAACTTTGCCTTTTAATTATATTTTCAAGACGGACAAACGACAATTTTATTGTGGATTTGTCATCTCTAGACAATATTAAACGTGTCCCCTTATTCTTATTCCCGCCTCGATCTACCCTATGTAAATGTTAATAGTAAACGCATAGGACATTAGTTACTTTGTACGGGTCCATATGGCGGAAAAACTATATGAAATTTCATTGTATACAGGACCTATTCA
>CM055406.1:33278141-33421194 GCA_029228625.1 Pseudolycoriella hygida | reverse complement strand
CAACGGAGGGGTACATTTCAGCACATGTATCAAATTTCAAAAGTCATATCGTTACAAGGTGTAAATTTGTTTCACTTCCCCTCACACTCTTAAAAAAATTGGAAACTGTTTCGATTTTGATCGCGTTACCGCATCGTGAACAACATTAAAAACAGTCGAAAATCGATTGTGCGTTGCAAAAAAAAATTTTACTTGATCAAATCAACTGAATCAAATAGTCAACAATTTATGTACTCAACGAAATTCATTCACTATACGTATATTATTCAACATTTCCGCACTGAAAAACAATGCGGAAATGCAGGGCCGCTGAGGCAAAATCCTGATCCGGGGGAATTGTGTTTGACCGCCCCCACATCCTTCAATTATTTGCCTGGTCTAACACAGAACCAGATTTGTTTATTTCCCAGCTCTATTACCATCTTTAGGATTTGTATTTTTGTTACCGCCCACCGCCCACACACACGACTCTGCTACGTCTTTGAAACAGAAATGAAGCCAAAAACGAAGCAAAAAAAGTTTTTACAGAAATAAGCAAATAACAATTGGTTAAAAAAATTAAATTATCATTTTTTTTGGGAAATTGCGAGCGGAGCGACCGACGACGTGGGGAGAAAGTAGTGAGTTCCAACAAGAGTGAAACTTTGCGGCCAGAGCAGAGCGATGAAATTATTTTCCTTCTTTTTTTCTATTTCACAATTTCAACAAATGATCACAAATATAATCAAATTATATAAAACAATTCATCAAATTTTACGCCTGATGGGAAAGTATTCATCACACTGGCGGCGGTGTTTCCTCTCTGTATTGCAATACTAATGTTCTGCATGAAAAACAACTTCGATCTTTGTTCATTCGTTTCAGTAATCAATCGGTCTCCTAGTTTATTTGCGAAATTCAGAGCTTCTTCACTCCATGGGCCCATTGTTTCTACTGCAAAAGCGATTCTTACGGTGACACCACATCTGCATTCGTGGGGATGGCAAATTGTAGAACCAATACGAAGCGCAATTGATATTTTGAACGAATTGTCATCGAGCAATGTTCCAATGTTTCTGGATGGAATAGCGGACAACCAGTAACTAGTCATGAATATACTACTACTACTACTACCAACTGGATTCTTTTCTCAAAGACGCTTTGAAACGTGCCATGTGACTGTCGGGTGGAAATTCTAATGTATAGAAATGATTCGTTCGATATTAATAATGTTCCATTTCGATTGCATATATTTTCCAGTCGTTAGTATTGTAGAGTTAATTTTGTTCCACTCATTCAATGCTTCATTGTAATATACAATATCCGTAAGATCTGGAGCGTTTTCGCTTAACATCGAGTTGACCAAAATGGAAGTTGAAATTATTGAAGACAAAAAAGGTGGGTACATAATATCACTGGATACCAAGGCCACCAAAACGACATGGTAAAGACACGAATTGATGGCAAATTTTTTCCATTGTTTCTTTCATCAATGTTTCTAAGGAGATGTTGAACTCTAGATATTTTTCCACATAAGCATTGTTCGAATCAAATAAGTTAGTTTTGGAATTCCTAGACAATTTTTCAGGAGGAAATAAGCCACGTTATTCAATGAATCCAGTCGACTGAAAGTAATTTTAATTCCTTTACTTCTTGTTGTAACACTTTTTCACCGGCATTCAATGTTATTGCAGATCCCAATAAAATGAGTTCATCAACTTCCTTTATTCCGGGAAATATTTCTTTAAATTCTTCTATATCGTCGGCATCTCCTTTATTTAAAAAATATATTTCGCATTTTTCAGTGTTTATTTTCAGTCCTAATTCTTCGAACCGGTCTTTGATTATCAATAGATCTTTCTTAATGGTCCTTGCATTTTCAATCAATGTACCATCTAGGTACGATACATTAAGATCTGATGTTAGCTCTTCTACGATTGGATGGATGGCTGTGCTGAATAATAATGGTCCCGACGGATCACGTTGGTTCATGTTATAACACATAAAATGTGAGTTAAATGTGCAAAGTTCCCCTACGCCTAAAATGTATGCAATACCAAACGTACTTTTAAAAGCAAGCTACTCTAAGTTTTGACGGTAGAATTTCTTATGCACTGTGTGAACTTGTTTTTTTGATCAATTTTTATTTATTTAACTACTTCCTAAATTTTAGCTGCAGGTTTTGTAACTAGCTAGCATACAGCTTCTGGAAAAGCGCCCTAGACAAAAATTTTCTTGAGTGCTATAAGAGAAAAATAAAAAGTTTTTTCAAAATCGAGAACCCCCTTCGGCAAATAAAGCACTCCAGTTGGAATTATAGTGAAGTAGCAGTGTTCCCATGAAATCGTCCGGATTTACTGTGTGACATCCCTTAGTATCAATAATCTCAGAATGGAATGAACAAATCTCAGGGTGGCGAGAAAATCCCAAGGGAGGCGCAGTCCCCCTTGCCATAATTTTGAACTGGAGAACTGAGTCTAAGGGACAAAGTACGGCCTGATACCTGGATGCCAACGTATGGTCTCAGAAGCGGACAGAGCCCCCCACATCCTAAACACCTTTTATACATTTTGTTGATTTCATTTTTCTAAACTCAATGTTTTTCCTGACAATCAGCATTCCTAATTAGGAATCTTCATTTAGCATCCTGAAATGACATCGTTTAGAGCAATGGTATGTATCACCTTATTAAGATAAGCAGACCATCCCTCCATGAAATCATTCCGGTTAAGAATATTATTTATAGACAGCAGATAATAGACGAATTATATTTAACACACAAACTGTTAACAAAATAGATAAGTTGATACTGAATTACATTAGAAGGATTTTTTCCATAGTGCTTTAATAGCTTAAATCAAAGAACATTGATGATATAAGACTTTAAAAGCGAAGTAAATCATGAAAATGCCAATGATTGCGTGACTGCAATTTTATTTAATGTTATTCAATGTTATCACTGAAATGGTAAACATTACATAACATAAGTTTATACGTTTGTTTAAGGTTATTATGGTATGTTAAGTTTAATGTCGCAGAGCTTTTTTTCAGATATTTCTAACAACACGAACACAAATCGAGATATATACTTGAATTATATTTGATTCACAAAATGCAATCAAATTTATATTTTTTTGCTGAAATATAAGTTTTCGTAGAAAGTCATTTGGAAAGTTGTAAATTTTGTTAGATAAGAAGGAAAAAAGCTAACAGTTAGAAAAATGTCAGGCAATATTTGTTATGTAAAGATGTGACGTAATTCGTGTGTATCCATTTTATTTATTTTGAAATCAGTTTTGTTGCACGCCACACACGGCAATTATAAAAGCAAATTCATTCAACTGGAAAAACGTCTATGACATGTTGACATGTGTGCTAGAATCGGTCGAAAATTGTCATGTGGATGAGATAATTTAATTAAATTCAATGAATATTTAATATATATATATATATATACATATAATTTCCATGAATCTACCTAAATTTAAAGTTTATTAGAAATACATTCTGGTAATTTTCAGGACATTTAAGGAAATAATTTCGTTGAAAATAGACCGGGCTTTTAGGGGATATTTTACTTATTATTTTTTAGCGAACTCGCAAGACTTCACTTAGACACAATGTTGAGATTGCTCAGCTAAGCCATGAATGAAGAAGTTATTGATAATTAATAAAGTGAAATACTTTCAAAATTTGTGAGATGAATTCATTAAAAATTTTTAACAGTCGTCCGTTCTTGTTTCCGTTCTTGTTTAAATCCCTCATCGCTTTTTCCCCGCTCATTCATTATATCTCAACCGAAACCGCGCGTACAACTCTGTTACTAAAGCAATCGTAACCGTTTTCAAAAGATTATTGTGTCATGTACACATAAAGAAGCGACTAATAAACACTGGTTTTCGTTGAGCACCTCTTCGTTTAGTTCTATATTGTGTCCTTTCGTTTAATATACACAAAACTCGCTATATTACTTTGAAAGGGTCGAGCAAAATGTTTATATTAATGGGAAGAAAGCTAATTTAAGGTATGCAAAGAAGAAACGGAAAAAAAACTTTTACCTTTCTCAAAATCAGCTTAAAATATATTTAACATTTTAAATGATTAAGATGTTTTGTACTGTACACTTTTCAATTTTGTGAAGTTTTTTCTTGCATTAGACGAGCTCCAAGTAGATACATGCAACCGAATTAATTAATCAATTAAACTTGAAAAAATGTTTAGCCTCTGCGAAGTAGGAATGGTCCTATGTCTCAACTTGAAAAATAATCGAAAAACTAAAGTCAACAAAACTGAAAGCAAAGAAATAGTTAATTTAGTCGTCTGAAGGGTTAAACCAAAATAAGTTCATAAAATCCTTGGAGCTAAATGTAATGTTAGGATGCCAAATATTAGCAAACTAATAGAATGACAGTTCGACATTGAGATAAGACAATGCAAAATTGGGTTAAGACAATGCGATGTATGATTAAAAGACAATGCGACGCGACATTTAGTTAAGACAATGCGACATTTTTGAATCAGGCGACGCTCCACCTCCCCACTCGTTTAGTGCAACATCGTCTCATGTCAAAGTATACGAAATTTCGTTATGAAGTGCATACCTGACATTAAATTTCTTTTGGAAGTGCATAAGTTAAAAAATTTTTTTTTATACTTTGACATAACCTAACGCCGCATTATAACATAAAATATCACTTTAAGCGTTTACTACAATTTTAAGTGGAATATTAGGGACGGTAATAAACGACCGATAAAATAATTCAACTTTACCGATAAAAAATAATAAATGACCGATAATGATTTACCGATAAATTTTTAAACATATTTCTAAAGTAAAATTAAAGCGCGAATATTTGGGGTAATGCCTTAGAGACCTCATGACATTTTGTAAAAGGAAAAATTACCTACATTAATGGGCGAAATGAAGGTATCGGTCAAAAGTTATCGGTCATTTATTACTTTTTATCGGTAGTATTGATCTAATTTATCGGTCGAATATATTTTCCCGAATATTTGAAATATCAACTCGGTTTTGAAATTTTTACTCTACGTGCGGGGTGGGTGTAGCTGTTAGTTTTTGCTGTTTTTTAATTACTGGAGTGTACATTCTTATTAAGAAATCTGCCACTGATTAAATTAATTGTTACGAGGGTCCTTATATTATTTGTAGAAGTGACAAAGAGTAAAGGTATCAACATTTAACGATCAATTTTTCTATTCGAATACATTAACGCTATATCTATATTGTATCTTGTACAGCTTATCCCAAGGGCAGTGAAACCACGTAGCTTTTAAATGAATTTGCTCACGTAGGCATTTATACCTTGACAGGTGCTCCACGATACTTTGTCTACGAACCTCATCCAGAGTGCAATCATGGGGATATGAATAATTACGTAGATTTTTACCTTAATTTCCTTGCACTCTCTAATTTGCTCAAGCACATCACAACAAATTCTTTATTAGAAAAATCTTTATACCCATAAAATTTCATTTTTTTCCCTAGAATACAAAAAGATGTTTCACAATTCTTCCTACAATAATATACGATTTACTTTGAAACCATTTTCATGAACTTTTCTCTTTTCTACTTTTTTTTTGTTTATCGACGGTAAAAAGATCTTTATTTCCCAAATTCATTAAAAAGTATTTCAAAACTGTAATTTTTTTTTATTTACAAAACAGTAAGAATATGTACGAAACATTTTTTCACATCAAAGATAATATGCCAAATAAATCCCTTCTGGCAACTTTAAAGTACACATAATCGCATTAACTATAGTTTAACGGAGGAATGGAAAAGTTAGATTTTTTTTTTTCGGTTGGAAAACAGATTTCGTTTTTTGGTGTTTTGAAGTACGTAATAGGTATTCTTTTGACGAGCTTAGTGTTTTTAAAACGTTCCTCTTTATTCTTCTTCAAAATCTGTTTGATGTTATGGAAATGTGCGGGGCATAAATAAAAATAAAATGATTGGATTGTTAATGTAGAATGAAAGCAAATTAAGATCAAAAACGTTTAAAACCATCTAAATTGAATTAGTTATGAAGGGATACGTAAGTATTAGTTTGCTCTTTTAACTTCAATATTTTTGCATGTCACTTGAGTATTTTTTTAATACCTGAACACGTTTTCACAACATTTCCATAGAAACTCACCTCAAATACTTGTATATTTATTACAAACTTTCAGAATTTTGTTCGAATGTACTCCTTTTAAAACCCTTTGGTATACCCTGGGATAAATCATTCCCAAAATCAATCCCTCTCCAATTTCCATATAAAGTTTGTTTTTGTAATCTAGTAGTTAAAACACAAGAGAAAATAAGCAGCCAAATTTTTAGTTGTTAACTGTCACCGAGGCTATCATTCAAAATGTATCGACGAAGTCAACGGTTGATTGAAAAAAAATTAAAAATCGAATATTCTTTACCCGAAAATGAAAGTAATTCGGACGACGAAGGTGATGAGGATCTTTTTTCTGATGATGAAGACGTCGTTCAGCAAGGCATCCAGTTTGATAGTGGGTCGGAGGATGAAGATATGGAAGGAGAAAGCGACGACGAGGAAACTGAGGACATCGAAGCAAGTGATGTTTGGAGCCACAACACCGAAAGTATGGATTTAATTGAGACGTCGTTTGACAGAGTTGCTAGCGTCGTTGGTGAGGCAACTAAAGAACCGATCGATTGTTTCCATAAAATTTGGGACGACACAATTTACAACCAAATTGTTGAGCAGACGATTCTTTACGCTAAACAAAAACAATCAACTGGGATGACATCACTGTTGACGAATTGAAGGCTACCATCGGGATGTTCATCTTAATGGGAATCCATAAATTGCCGAGTCTTAAATGCTACTGGTCATCCGACGATATTTTGCGTGTGGAGTCCGTGAGAGTGGAGAGTGGTGGAGTGGAGAGTGATGCCGTTAAATCGGTACAAGAAAATAATTCAAAATATCCACTGCAACGACAACGCTACTATATTTGACAAGAAACATCCTAAGCATGACAAATTACATAAATTACGTCCACTCATCGAAATGCTCAACGTGAATCTTGGCAAGGCATACATTCCATCGTCGTTCTACTGCGTCGACGAATCAATGATCGCATTCAAGGGTCGATGTATGCTGAAACAATATATGCCGATGAAACCGATCAAAAGAGGATACAAGGTTTGGTGTCTCGCAGATTCAACAACAGGCTTCATAATTGCTTTCATTGTTTACACGGGAAAGGAAGAGATCATCCTAAATTCGACGTTAGGTGAGCGTGTCGTTTTAAATTTTGCATCGAAAATTAAACCTGGATCCATTGTGGTTGTCGACAATTTCTTTACGAGCGTTTCGCTTCTGAACAATTTAATGGAACAAAAAATTTTTGCATGCGGAACCGTACGATCTAACTCAAAAGGTCTGCCACAATTTATGAAAAAGGATGCGAAAACTGAAAAAAACATGGCCCGCGGTGAATTTCAATTTTAAGCTAAAAACGGAATTGCGGCAGTGGAGTGGAAGGACAGGAAAGCTGTAAATTTCTTGTCTTCGGCTCACAGTCTACGCGAAACCACAACCGTTCAGCGGCGCTTACGAAACGGTAAAAAAATTGAAGTGCATTGTCCACAAGTGGTGAAGGCATACAATCAGAACATGGGCGGTGTGGACAAATTTGACCAGTTGCACGAACGATATGCCGTTGGAAGAAAGTCTGTCAAATGGTGGCACCGCATATTTTATTACTTGGTCGATTTGGCGATAGTACACAGTTTTGTGTTGTGGAAATTGCAGCAGACAAATACAGAATTAAAAACTGATCAGCTAACTTACCGACTAACACTGGCCAGACAATTAATCGGAGGTTTTTGTGGTAGAAAGAACCCAGGCCGCACTCCGACTTTATTTCGAACATCCGTACCAAAAGAGGTGCGATTGACTGGTGTTGGCTTGCACATGCCGCAAAAAAACCCAAATTATCGTCGATGTAAGTGTTGCAGCGCAAAAAAAATTGAAAAACGTTCACGTCTCACGTGTACAGGATGTAAGGTTCCGCTCTGTGCAGAATGTTTTCAAAAATTTCACAAATAAATTTGATTTTGTTTGAATCTAAATTTGATTTTTCTATCGAATCCATTGAACCACAGGCTACAGCAACGATTCAACGAATCCGACTGAAATGTATCTCAAGTACTTTTACCTTTGTTTCTAAATTGAATAATTTTTTTGTTTTGATCCTCCAATCAGAAAATTCCACTTCTCAGAATATAAAATACTAAACAATGTCAAAACGTAAACAAAGCATAGCTGTCACCCCCACTTTATTTATTTTGCACTGTTAAAAACTATCGATAAAATTACACCGTCTACACTGGTAAATTTCGAAAATTAATGTGTATACCAAAGGGTTGTAGAGTGAAGTATGAGATTACACAAGATCGTGTCGTACACTACCAGCGTACAGAAAGAGGCCTGAGATATTTCCATAAAAACAACTGGAACAGGATTTGGAGCTTCGGTATTTAAAAAAAAGTATTTAGAAATCATTTTAGATTAGTCAGTAATCTGAGATCGCATGGTGGCAGAAAGTTTAAAATTTTAATATTAAGACTGTCGTCTTTGTAAGGCTACGGATAGATATTTACATGACGCAAGTCCACATACGAACAAAAAATTTAGAAAATTTTTTTTTGTAGACTGCGGAACCATATATGGGCAATTCCACGGTCCGCTTCGTTCCCACGCTTGAAATTCTCAGTAGTTACAAAATGAAAGCAATAGAAAAGTTACTAATCTCTAGTTAAGGGATCAATACGTCTGATGCACCATTTTCTATGAATATTTTTTCGTAACAACTGAGCATTTCGAGTGTGGGAACGGAGTTTTCGTGGAATGGCCCATATACAGCTAAGTTTTGACTTCCCCCTCCACTTGCGACGTACCTCCCGAAAATATTTTTCCCTGATTAAACGGTATTTTCACTCATTAAAATCGGTTCAGTGGCTCCGGAGAAATGACCTTTAGAAAATAATCATTTCCTATACAAAAAGTGCATTTCTATAACCAAAGTTGATAAAAACATCCTACGTTAGTTAGTTACTTTGTTAGTTGGTTACTGTTTTTCATTGGCACTTGTACGAAAAACGACATTTTTTGGCTCCCGCTCGAAAACGGCTCAATACTATTCTAGAAATTTTGTAGGGACCTTCGGGTTGCTTTCTACACCATATTAGACTTAAAAAAAGGGGGTGCCGGCCTCGTTTGGGCGTCAGGGCTCTTAAGGCCCATAACTGGTGTGCTAATATATAGTCTACATTTAGGCGCTCAAATAATATACTTTCGCTGATATCCGTGGACAAAGACGCAGTTTCAAAAAAGTAAGTCAGCATTTGCCTTCCTAAATATGTTGCCGTGAAACAGCGACTAAATTTATTTTTTGGGATTGAACCTTGTCTCAGAACGACGAGTTTTTGTGCAAAGTATACGATTTTTTTCACCGTTCTCAGAGTAGGTAGGATCCCAAGAAATAAGTTTAGTAGCTATTAAAAGTCAACATATTTGGGAAGGGAAATGTTGACTTACTTTTTTGAAACTGTGTCTTTGTCCATGGATATCAGCGAAAATATAATATTAATATATAAGGTATTATAATAATATAATAATATAATATAATATAAGGTATTTATTATATATACAAGTTATGGGCCTTAAAAGGCGCCACATAAACCCCATATGTATGTGCTTGTGTGTGTGTGTAATGTGTATGGTAACACATTTTGTATGAGACAAGGTTGGGTGTTCTGTTTTGTGTCAAAGGGAAAGTTGTTGGGTTGGCTGTGTAGTGCATCGGGGTGACCGCCAAAATGGCGGAAAATAGATGGGGGCTCAAAAAAAAAACTTTTGATATGTTGTAGAGTAAGTTGAGAGGATCATTTGGGGGCGGAGGCAGCTAAAAAAAACTAATTATGTGTTGTACAGTAAGTTTAGGGGATCATTTTCGCCCATGGAAGTAGTTGCCGCCGCGTTTCGGTTTAGCGGCGGGGGCGGCTCGAAAAAAATTCTATAATTCGTCAAAAACAATTTTCCTACTTGCAAAAGAACTGATATCACAACAAAAACCGTTTTTAAAAGGGAAATGTTACGCTGGTGCTCGTCCCTTCTTCCAAAATAACTTTTATCAATTTGGGTAACGCTTACAGCTTCGGAACGCGAAAAATTCTTTTGAAATATTTTCACATTTGATTAAAAAATGCGTCATAAATGCCGGACCCTTCCAACGTAATCATTTTTCCGCGCTTTCAGATTTCACACGCAAAAATTTGGCTACCCGTACTCCATACAACGAGCAAAGGAAAATTGTTGGGGTGTGAAATCTGAAAGCGTAGAAAAATTATTAGGTTGGGAGGGCCTGGTATTTTTGACGCATTTTTTAATCAAATGTGCAAATATTTCAAAAGAATTTTTTGCGTTCCGAAGCTGCAAGCGTCACCCAAATTGTTATCAGTTATTTTGGATAAGGAACGAGGACTTGCGTCACATTTCAGTTTTAAAAAGGGTTTTTGTTGTGATTTAGAATTTTGATTGTGGGCTCTTCCGGTGATGCTCGAAAAGTATCGCATGACTTTTCATTGTTGATTACCTCCTGCGGAAATAAATCATTATGTGAAACATAACTTATCTTCAAGAACAAAAAAATAAAGTTCAATGTTTTGTTATAAAACTTCTGCACAGAGTAAGTCATTATACGTTGAATTCTGTGGAAATAATTCATTGATTCAGAAACTCACACGTGTGCCTTCAAGCAACTCGTTTAAAAAAACGTTGCAAAATTCAAAATAAATTCAAGCAATGAAAAAAATGATGTACTTGTCAATTTCATAATGAAATTTCGTATACTTTGACATAAGTTGACACCACACTAAAAGCGAAGATGTGAGCAACAAGACTTATTTCTCGACAAGAGTGCTTTCAAGGGACTATTGCCATCAATAATTGTTATTAACAACGCTTTTATGCACTAACCAACTTTTACCATTGTTTTTCAATCAGGTGATTGCTGATAAGGTCGTAGAGTACCATGACACACGTCCGTCTACGCAAATGGCACCATGATAATATATCGTTCATTAATTGATTGCCGCTGAGTAAGTTTTGAGACGTCTTCTTGAACTTAATGAAATTTGTAATAAATCAAATCGATTTCCCAAGACCCAACACCAGCTAAACGCTTAGCATAATTTTCTTCAATGATCCATCTTGTCTGAGGTGTTAGAACAACAACAAAAATTATATTGTGACGGCATATGCCAATTGTTACAACGTTTTTTTTTGCATCCAAGGTTGGTTTCTTTCATTTCATCACAGAAAAAAGTATATAACAACGTTAGAGTCAATGCATCTAACTAATTCTCTAAATAAGAGAAAAATACAAAAAAATTTGTCCGCTCGTCCGTCACCGCGATAACTCGAGTAAAACTTGACCGATTTTCAAAATCTTTTTTTTTCTTGAACTGAAAGATATTTAAAAAATTGAGCGCGAGATTGAATTTGGGCAAAATCGGTCGAAAACTTTCGAAGGTACGGTCGAAAAAGTGGTCAAAAACTTGGTTTTTTGAAGGTTAATGAAACTTTTTGATTCATATATCTACGAAATTAGAACGGAAATCTCTCTAAGAGGTTTTGAATGAGAGATGTGGACATCACAAAATCACGAAAATTAAATTAGTGAAAATATGTTGAGTGGTTCAGGATGTAGTGTCCTTAGTATAGGTCAAACTCACGCTACGCGACCCCACACGATAGCTGGTGGTTTTTCGTGAATATTTCTTTAATGATGAGTTTTTTTGTGCAGTTTTCCAGAGAAAAAAGATGCTAACGTTTTTGTTCATGGAAGTATCTGTCAGAGACCTCTCCTAAAATTGCTCTAGGTCGGTTCTAAATTTTGGGCTTATTTTAAGAGTTTGGAGAGGTTTTTAGCGCCGTTGCTTCTTCCGGGTTAACCCTTTCGGCAATTTGCAGTCCAATTTAATATGGACGTAATTGCATATACTCAAGAGTTAAGGCAATATTTAGTTAGATGCGTTCTGGTCTTTTTGTAACATCTTTTCTGTTTGCCACATCTATTCTGATGCGAACGGATGGGTTCTGGTCTTTTTGTAACATCTTTTCTGTTTGCCACATCTATTCTGATGCGAATGGGGCCCCTTGCATATGTTTTTTTATTGACAAGATTTGGAATTTCTGGGATTGAGTAGCTTCTAGACTCAATTTTTGCGTGAGAAAATCGAAAGTGTTGGAAAATACTGGCGTTTTTGAGGAAATGTAACTTTAATTTTAATTTTTTTCTGCGCATCTAACTGATTTCGTCACTCTACTGAAATCACAACTTCCCTAATTGGACGATAATCTTCACGAAAATCGAGCCTTTCTGATTGCAGAACTTTTTTAAGCCAACAAACAAAGACTTGCGTCACACCTCCTCTTTAGGTTGGTTTTTGTGAGGTATAACGTACATTGATAGCTTAACGTATCAGTTTCTAAGCACAAAAAACACCTCCTTAAGTGTTAAAATCTCATAATAGCTACCTAAATGTATTGAATGTGGAATTATTCTATTGTAAGTCCATTATAAACGATATGATGTTCCTTTGATATTCTTTTGTTGAATTTCAAACAAAAGATGAAAATAATATTATTGTATGTGAAGCGAAACATTTTAATTTGCAACAATAAAACAAAAAAAAAGTAAAAAAAAATCCCTTAACTGAGAAAATACTGAGATACGATGTACTTGCAGACGACAATGCAAGCAATATCTAAATATAAAACGAAACTATCGAATCGTGCAGTTGGCTAAAACTCGAAATAAACTAACTGAAACCTTTATCTTTTATGAGTTTCTTGGAACAACTTTAAGCGGTCATATGTGTATGTCAGCACCTAATTTCTTTTACAAAGAGAATTGGCTATTCCCTCTTTAATGTTGGCAAAGGTATGGCGTTCTTTTATGCTAGTTAGTTTTTTTATTGCTTTTATCTTTTGTATTTTCACTTTGAAACGTCGCTAAAGAAAACTATTACAAACGCCAGGTGCTTTTCATTTGTGAAGGATCTTTTGACACTGGAATAGAATGCGGTATGTGGAGTTATGCAGTTCCACTATTCTTTGTAATATAGGTTAGGTGTACTTTGAACTATCAACATGTTTTGAAGTGCATGAAGCTTTTGTATTTGTGTCTGATTTTATTTTCTTTCATTACCGTAGTACTGCACCTACTGAATGTATTGCATACGTCAAATAGTAATTTTTCTACCAAGGTAAGTATGAAGGTTTTTCCTCACATGAGCGTAGCGAGTTTGGCAACACATCGAGTGTGAAAAAATGCCATCATACTTACAGCGGTAGAAGGGTCCGTTCATAAAGTATGTCACGCAAAAATCGCCTTTTTTCGACCGCCCCCCCCCCCCTTTGTCACACTTGTGTCACACCGACCTCGAACCTCGCACTAGTACGTAAATAGTAATTTTCCTACCTAGTTTTGTAACTAAGGTTTTTTCAGCATTAGTCCTAAATAGTGTTCGCACGAGCCAGAGGCGAGTGTGGACACTATTTAGGACGTGTGCTGAAAAAATCTAGTAACAAAACGAGGTAGGAACAACGTTTTCTGCAATTCAATGCCGAAATAGACAAAACCAAACAATAAAATTTCTATTTCGATCACAATTTCCTTTTCATTGCATTTTTAATGTCAATTAAAATTGAGTGCTGAAAAACTTTTCCGCACTCAAATTTGAGTGCTGAAAAACTTTTCATTTTCCGCGCTCAAATTTGAATGCTAAAAAAACTTTTCCGCACTCAAATTTGAGTGCTGAAAAACTTTTCCATACTAACTCAAATCTGAGTGCGGAAAAGTTGACCTTTTCCGCACTCAAAGCAGTATTGAAAATTGTCGTATTTCGACATTGAATTGCAGAAAAAAATTTTATCACACTAGTGCAAAAATTGACCTCAGCGACACCGACATGACGCACGAAAAAGCAAGTTTTTTATCTATTGCAAAAATTGATATTTTTCAACTTTTACTTTATGAGTAAGAGAAATTTGTTAGAATATTTTGTGTTTTCTTTTAAGAAATCTCTGATTATTCATTCCTCATCAAATCTCGAATCTGTGCTTCTAATAATCTGTGTTCGTAATGCCCTCTCGTTCTCACCAAAGTTTCATAGGGCTAATTCCATCGGTAGCCCATATGTCACTACCATGTCACCTGGAGAACGAATCTGTTTTGTCTCATGTTAATATAAATCACATTGAAAGAATGAAGTTGATGAAGTTAGTGTCGGTACCGATGGAATCAGCCATAGTAACATTATGTAAGTCAGCTTAATCATGAGTCGCTATCTACCTTCGGAAAGAATGAAGAAAGTTGACCATCTTTTGGTCAAACCTGATTTTAATCTTTAAAACTCGAAGGTTCTCCAAGCTATGAAGAAGAATCTCGCATTCAACAGAAAATGTCTAACCAAGACCAATGTAATTAGTAAAATGAGACAGCGGAGAAAATACCTTTAATTAAAAAATCGTAACCTACGACTTCAATTTTGTAAGTCTTTATGAGTCTCTTCAGATTTACATTTCTATGAACTTTGGTGACAAGTGTGTAATTGTACACCTTCCTATACCCACTATACCTACACCTTACTTATACATATACACAATTGATTAACTCTTTACTTTCATTGTCTGCTTGAGAGATCTGTCTGACTGCTTGTCTCACAATGTAAGTAATTCAATGGACATTATCAATTGTTTTCACAATATTTCCTTTCGTCTCTGCTTGACTTAATCAACGTAGAGGGTAATTAATGATGATGTGCAGGGTTGATGATCAGATCGGAGAAGAAATCATCGAAATTGGACGTAACGGACGACAGAAAACTTTCAAATTCATGTTTGCTCTTGAAAATATTAGTAATTGCTTGATTACGAAAAGGTATATACCGCAACAACAAACCAAAATAAATAAAAATCAATGTTTAAAGTGATTGTAATAAAATTCGAAAGTTTATTTCGTTTGCTTGCTTCCATTAAATTTAGTAAAATGTTTTAAATACAAAATTTCTATTTCATAAGGAGTGAAAGAAAAAACTTTTATAAATCCCATTTTGTCTGAAACGTTTTTAAAATAAATAGAATAGGAACTTTTTCGCTTTCTTCAAAATCTTTCCTCATTTTTACGGGAAAATGTTTTTTCTGACAAAAGATTCAGCCAAGTGTAAACTATTCACCATAACTTAAAAATAACTCTTTTTATCTGTATGTACGAACAACAAAGAAACTTATGTAATATATGGAAGAAGATAAATATATTCATAGCACTCGGATTTGTGGAAAATATTTTTTTCTTACCTGTATAAAATAGCAACCCATTCGGCTGTCTGGTGCGGAAGTACAGCGAAATTGCATCCTGAGCGCTAACAATGGGTTCACCACCTGTTTGTCCTAAATCATAGGACAGGAACTCTGTACCTTTAAATGTTGCTTCGGATGGTGCTTTGTCTGCAAACGTAATAAATAGAACAATTTAAATTTTAAAAATAAGTTAATCTGACGGAACATCGAATTTAAATTTAGCTCTCTCTCAAAACTTAATTTTTAGGATACATACAGAAAAACACCTAATTTTCCAAACACTTAAAAAAGTATATAAAATAAGATTTTATACGATCAAAAACAGACAACTTGTTCTTGTTAGAAGAATAGATAAACTTTTTTTTAAATGGCTTTTTGCCAAATAACATCGTCTAAAAGATACCACAAGCATGAAAGTATTTTATATGTGTGGAAAACGGAAAATAACTTTTTGTGCAAGTCTTTTGCAGAAAACAATTTTACACACATTTCTAGCAAAAAATATTATCAACAAGATGAAAAAAAATTTGTAAAGTTTCCGAATAATACGATTATAATAGCCTGAAAGCGACAAACGTTGTCAGTAGTATCGACATCTTAAAACATATTGGAAAGCTACCATAAATAAATTGGGATTTGAAAATACTAGGAAAAAGAATTCAGTCGTTAGGAAATGCTTTTTATGCAAATCAAATTTTTTTGACAGACCTTCGAAATGCTTGCGAGGCCCAGATTTTATGGAACTAATATTTTGCAAAGAGATTGTTCTCGTGATCAATCAAAGAAAAACCTGAAGGTGAAGGGTCTGTTCTAACAGTGACCTGAGCACGCTGTAGGTATAAGGAAATTTGATACTACTTCTAGTAGATAAAACAGCTTCATATGGAACGATTCATTGTTCCGATTTCAGAGACATTACGTCAAGCATACAAAACTAACGAACTCGCAACCCGCTGGTTGGTTCTATTTTCCTATCAATTTACACCTTTAGTGCGACTTTGGCTAATGTCAAAGTAAAGTGAATTTCATAATTTATCATTTGTCCTGACAACGAAGTGACTATTCGTACGCGCGTGCGAATTGTCCATTAAACACTATTCGCACGCGCGTGCGGATAGTCCATGAAATACTATTCACACGCGCGTGCGGATAGAACTTTAACTATTCGCACGCGACTAAGAGTAAAATCGGATAAAAAATGAAATTTTTCTTGTACAAATAGTGACGAAAAAGCTTTACCTCGGATGTAAAAGGAAGTTTTCCTTGTACAGATGGTATTTCTTTCAAAAAAAAAGTTTAAAATTACATTTTCTTCATTAAATTATTTTACCGCGTGCGAATAGTCAAATTACTATTGTTAAAGCATCGCAACATGAAATTCAACATACTTTGACGTTGCCACCCTGAAGTCGTGGATTTCCAGTTTAGTCGACATCGGCTTCTGTCTTAAAAGTCATGGAAAAGTCATCACTGTCATCACTGAAATGTATTAACTGTCAAACAGTTCCTTTTATACTCGTATGAAACTTATTAAAGGTCGAAATCGGGTCAGGTCAACCTGAAATCTGATTTGCAAAAGTCTGACCTGACCTGAAACCTGAAAAATGACCTCGCAAAACGGGCTATCCTCTCCAATATGGTCACATCAAGTCAAGTTCAAGTCAAATACATTCAAATGACCTTTCAAAAGAATTTTCGGGCGACTTTATCAGAACAACTCGATAGCGTAGTGGTTAACACGTCTGCTTGCTACTACGAGATTGAGTTGCCAGTGCGTTGGTTCGAAACTTAACCGCAGACGGATTTGTACCGATTGTTAGATTTGCAAACAAAACAAAACTGATTAAATCGTTCAAGTCAAGTGAAGTTGAGTGTAGTGCCATCGTACGGCTTACCGGTGAAAGGCATTGTTGGGAGATGCCGGTATTCTACTCCTACTAGTTTCGCTCCTAGTTACATCTCATAGATGGCACTGAGTTTTTCGCACAGCTTACCACTGGCACAGTAAAAACTTACCCGTAAGGAAAGGATCTCAAAAAAAGTAGAACCACAAACAGCGAAACTAGTAAATAATGACCTAGCCTGTAACCCTTCATGGGTTGTAGGGCAGATTATTATTATTATTATTATTATCAGAAATAGATCAGAATTAGCGTCAATTTAGAAAAGTGGCTTTTATAGCAGAAATGTTTCTATCCATTCTATATTTTAACAGTCTACGACAAAAAGTTTGGCTGATTGGGACGTTTACGCCTCTTCAGTACACTTTTGTCGCAAGACCATGTGTATCCGACACCTCACTTCGAAAGAGTTGGTGCCTAGCGGAAAAATATTCAAATGTCTTTTTGACGTAGAAAGTGGGGCCGTGACGAAATAATGGCGAAAATATTAACTAAAATTTTGCAATTTTGAGCAAAGAAAATGCTTCCATCTCTTTAAATAATTTTTGTCGAATATCAGCGTGGTCACTTCTTGAGTGAGTAATCATCTCGAATATGCGGCCTTATATACACCTCGTTTGTTCGATTATTCAAAGAGAAACTCTTTGACTTAGTAGATCCGATGTTATGGTAACATTTGGAAGTACTGGTCAAAACATTGTTATGCTGTTTGTATCTGCAGCAATTTAGAAAAGTGGCATACATTCGTCGATTTTTATAGCAGACATGTTTCTATCCATTCTATATTTTAACAATCTACGACAAAAAGTTTGGCTGATTGGGACGTTTACGCCTCTTCAGTACACCTTTGTCGCAAGACCATGTGTATATCAGCGTGGTCACATATTGAGTGAGTAATCATCTCGAATATGCGGCCTTATTTACACTTCGTTTGTTCGTTTATTCAAAGAGAAACTCTTTGACTTAGTAGATCCGATGTTATGGTAACATTTGGAAGTACTGGTCAAGAAGTATTTTTAACCGCAGTCGACCTGTGCCAAGCAGAGCTCTAGATTTTATGTATCTTATCATGAAGTCTCCGTGTCTAATTCAAGAGATGGCATCTAAACTTTTTTTGGCCACTTTGGCCACCCCTAATGTGTGCGGAAACTTTTATCTATAATCAAAATTGAATTCAGCTGCATGAGCAACAGCCAATAATTAAAAACGATTAATGGATTTATGCAAATGTTGTTCATCATTCAATTTAATGGTAAAAAATTGTGGATATGTCATCGTTTCACAAATAAATAGTGGATGAATGCCATGACAACCACATCATGAAATAAAATGCCATTCGATCGATTCGTTTATGATGACATTTCGGTTTCGGTCTTAACGCGTCGGTAAAAGCGACAACGTAAAAATACAGGGTGAATAATGTATTGTAATGAAATTAGGGAGCATTTTTCAAAAGGTAAACGCACTTAAAATAAATAATAAATAAAAGTTCAATTTCCATAATCAATAGCGAAGCGATAAAGTTTCATGCTACATGAAAATGTTCGATATCCAAGGCGTACATTCTCCGAGCTAAAACAATCATGACTTCCGATGGAGTTATGCAAGCAGAGTTTTTATGGCATATTAAACATACACGGCAATTAATGGTAATTTAAGTAGCATTACCGCCCTTCGGTCAATTTCGTATTCAAAAAAGTGCTGAATATTAACGGTATTAATGTGATAGGATAAAAGTGATAAAAGTGAAATAAAAAGACTTTAATTAAACCTTGTGGGAGGTGGTTCATACAGAAATGTCATATTTTAAATGCCATAAAAGCTCTATGTTTAAATAAATCATCGAAAACTTTGTAACTTTTTTTTATAAAGTTCAATGACTTTTCGAATGAGATGACATTTTTCTTTTTAGTCAAATGGGTCGACTTTTTCTACGCCAAATCGCAATTTTAATGTCAATTTGTATATTTTACACAGGCAATATGAAATGCAAACAATATATGTAGGAGGTTTGTTTTCCGAATCATTGGTTTTTGTTCGATTAAACAAACAAGAGAGTTTTTAAATATTAAACGCTGAATCGATACAGAACAGAGTCTGTTTCAATGGTTTGTTAATGAATGCAAAATATAAAGCATTCAATATGCGAATATTGGGGTTTTTTTAGGATCGGTTCTAGGGATTCTCAGCTCGATTTTTGTTTTGATTGAACGGGGTCGATATACCTACCTACTACCTACTATTGACTCAATACGTACCTAAACGTCGGGCTATAGACGACAATTTCTTTGAAGCAATAAAAGACCCTCTGAAGCAAAAGCATAAAAAACCTTATAAAGCCTCGCATAGTTTCCACATGATCTCTCAAACCACCCACCTAAACCTCATAATTAACGAACGATTTATGAAACATATGCAAGGGATCCGTACGCATCAGAATAAACTAGAGGTGTACGCCGATCGGAAAATCTCGGCGGCGGCTAGCCGAGTGAGATGGTATCGGCGGCGGCGCGCCGATGAAGATGAATTTTTCCAAAAAGTAACAAAATTTAGAATGCAATTTCTTTTATTTGACTCAACAAAATTTTTATACTATTTTTGGCATCTAACAAAGTTAGTAATTTTCGCGCTTGGCAATTAAAAGTTTGTTTTTAACTTTTCGAACGCTATCAGATAACTAATTTTGGCTACTCAGTATTGTATTGACCATGTGGTGCTGCATTATAATTTTTGTTCCCTTGCGGTAGCGACGCTCTGTTTTTCTATTGATGGTCAGAAATCTCTTACGTCCAGGTTCATCCTTCGTCGTAAAATAAATATATGACTATAGTATTTTCTGTGTTACTGTGTATGGGGTTGTGCACATATGACGTCACACTAAGAATATTTGACCAACACCCTCCAAATTTTTTTTTTCGTCGGAACGGAGCTCGGCTGAGCCTACGGACAGAAATGTTCGCACAACGCTGAACAAAAAACCTCATCATTAAAGAAATATTAACGAAATATCGCTTAGGTTCGCGTAGTGTGAGTCCTACACTAAGGACTCTACAGCCCGAACCCCTCTACAGATTTTCACTAATTTAATTTCCGTGATTTTCTGATGTCCATATCTTTTAATTAAAACATTCAAGAGCGATTTTCCTTCTAATTTCGCAGAGATATAAATCGAAAAATTTCACCAACTTTCGAAAAACCCCGTTTTTGACCATAACTTCGAAAGTTCTGATCGATTTGGCCCAAATTCAAATTCGATATCATTTATTCAATTATCTTTCAGGAAAAAAAATGATTTTGAAAATCGGATAAGATTTACCAGATTTATGTAGAAAAAACCGTTGGGCCCTAGCAGAGACTCACTTTCAGGAACCTGATTGAGTCCAAAAGCTCGAAATCGAAAAAGTTTCTCCCATAAATTGTCAATCGGATAAGATTTACGCGAGTTATGTATAAAAGACCGAAAACCAAGTGGCTCAGCGGCCCTTCGTCCAAAAATGCCCATCTGCAATACCAAACCCACTTTTTGTACTATCTTTCAGTGGAATATAATATTTTGAAAATCGGTTCAGTTTTACTCGAGTTATCGTGTTTACGGATGGACAATATTTTTTTTGCTAATTTGGCATCTAAGGACTATGATCGATGCAACCCCTGCTCCCCCCCCCCTCCTCAAATCTCTTGGTTGCAAACGCAGTGGTAAAGGCAGACTCGTACTTCGTACAGGTCCGAAAACCACCTACTATTCTGTACATGGTTAATTCCATTGGTACCGTCTCTGGGTAGCGAATTTCATCTCTTTCACTCTTTTGATGTGATTTATATTAACGTGAGACAAAACACATTCGTTCCCCAGGTGACATGGTAGCGACAATGTATGGGCTATGGAACTAGCCACATATAGAGTGCTAGTCAGATATACCGTTTAGAAGAAATAGCACAAAATGTCCAGCGAGCCACTTGAAAATCCTCTGCCGTAGACTTGACCTACACTTGGGGTTTCAGAAAAGCGTGCGCTCCATACATTCTGAATTTTTTTCCATGTTTTTTTGCGTGCAAGGTGGGAGGGAGGGTCTAAAATTTGCTTGTTTTAGCGTTCAAAATTCAAAAATGGCAACTGGCTGAAAATAGTAACATTTTTGCTTAAAATAATTACCCGGCTGGAGTAAGTTTTGAGACTGATTGAACGGCTCTTTAGGAATATTATAGTCATCAATCAAAGACCTACTAAAAAAGAGCGATTTGTCAAAGGCGCAGCTGATGTTCTACATCATAAGCTATAACGGCAGACAAAGTTATTCGTGTCTGATAACTTTATTTTGTTACTTGCATTATTCACGAATGCTGAAACGTTTGTAGCATTTGCTATGAAAATTTACTTCGGGTGGTGGTAGGAAAAGTAAAAAATACAACTTTAGAACCAGTATTCAAACATGTACGACACGATGCAGATTTATAATTTACTATTCATTTAGGCCGAAAAATAAACGTTGAAGCGATAGAGATCAAGACGATTTTACCCAGCTTATGCAAATTTTATTATGAGTATCCTCATCCAGTAAGGTATAGTCGTTTTCACTTTGGTATGATTCACACGTCTGCAGAAATATTCCAAAACTCTGGAAGAACGCTGCTGAACCGTATAAATAAGTAGGTCACATAAGCTTATAGAAATTTTATTCATTTACTATATAGCGATAAAAGGAGAATCATTTCCATGAACTGCAAATAGGGACCAATATCAGAAACGGAATTCTTTGCACGGACGAACGTGATTAATTTTTCGCTAATTTATTCTAAAAATGTGTCCGACGAGAAATCACATATACATAACTCAAAGTACAACCATCTAGCGGATGATTGGCGCTCTCTACTCCAAAAACATATTTCTAAAACTCATCCCAGCTTATGTCAACTTTTAACAAATTAAATGATGAGATAAATTTCAAACTCAAAGGAAAATATGACATTGGCTACACTTTGACAGAAGCCGATGTCGCATTCAACGTTTCAATGTTCGAAAAAAACAACGGCCATACGAAAACAATGCGTTAAGAATTTCACCACAGTTTTGGAATACAATAAAGTTGGTTTTATCGCTCGGTTTACAACGTTTGGTAATCGATATGTTTTTATGGGATGGAAGGTATGCCATTTAATTACAGAAAGTTTCGTTGAAACTCTGACGACTTAAAAACAAACCACCAAAAATTCATTTAATTGATGAAAGGTTCATGAACACTTTGGACATTCATTATTTTTACAAACTTTCATACAAACACCTACATCAAATATTCAGGAACTATTATTTTATATACTTTATATAAAAGCAGAAGAAGTGTAGCGTTTACTCTAGAATTTAAATATTTTTAATAATTCTTGACCCGTCGGAATATTAATAAATTGTTAGATACGTAATGTACCTTCATATATACTGGAGAGTTAGCTATTTTAAATACATGGAGTTGGTTAAAAGCTTTTATTATTGAAAAGTTTATAGCATGCTGTTGTTTATGATGAATTATTTTCTACATGCTATTTATATACATTGTATAAATGTAGTGGCGTTCGCATATATCAACATAATTACATGAAACCGAATTCGAATCGTTATATTTGGTTTATGGTTACAGAAAAAATATTAATGAGATTTGTGTATTCTTGGACATTAATTAAAATAGTTTTATTGCATTTGTTTCACCTCATTTTTCCCGCATACGATAAATCACTTCTTATTCAACGAAATTAGAGCCTCGTTGTGGATTGAAATATTGAAGGATGAGACAATGTTATAATTGCGCCAATTTCTGGTATTTAGTCCGACGTCGACTTATGTCAATGCTTGACATATTGTGTTCTATTCGACATGAAATGTGGTATACTTTGACATAAGCCGACGCTGCACTGAAAACGTGCTCGTGCAATAATAACGTCCAAATGAATGGGAAAGGGTTAGGGGAAACGGACTTCTTTCATATATATTTTCATTTGGGCACTTATTATCCTAATCAATAACAGATAAGCAAAATAAAAGATGTGTGGCCATCATTGTTCGAGCCCTAATGTAAATCTTAAGATTTCAACGAGTTGTATATCATAGAATGAAATAATTAAATTGTATATTGGCAAAGAAGCATTCCATTTAGAGGTTGCACTGGATGCTGTTCATAAATAACGTCCGTGTTTTTTTTTCAAATTTTTTGACCCACTCCCTCATTTAATTACGTTGTGATGAGTAATACGTTGCGAATGCCGTCCAGTTTATTACTTCTTGACAGATACCCTCCCCCCCCCTTTCGCCCATCGCTTTTCGTCCAACATCACTGAACACCCTCCCTTTCCAACGCTTCTGATGGATTTTATTTATGCGCAACCCCTTGGTCGGGTTCACGCTAGTCAGAATTATTCGCTAATTTTATAATATACTGTTACAAGATTTCAACGTTGATATAACATAAACAAACATTAAAGTAATTGTCTCCATTTAAAATCTGAAATAAGAAGGATAACATAAAATTACAGAACAAATTTGTAGCGATCCAGTCTCCGAACATGTATGAGTTGGACAACTATTGTTATTACTCTGATAAACTTTATTTATGAATGAAGGAACAATAGCTGTCCGTCATCATACATATCCGGAGACTCTTCCACTCACTAAGATAGAATACTTTTTGTTTTCAGTTTTGCTTCGTATTTATCTGGAAACATGACAAGATTGACGAATGATATATCGTTTCACGAAAAACGTAACTTAAGTTTCAGCTTTTCCAATAGATGGGAAGATTTTTTTAGTCTATTGTGTCGCAATGCACCATATAAATACAAAACGCCTAATCACTTCTGGTATACTATAAAATTACACTCACTTTAACAACAATTGGCACGAAAGTTCTCAATGAAAATTCTAATTAAGTTGAATGAATCAAAGTATGTAGGTTTGAATGAGAACAACATAACACAACGAGCACGTAAAAGGAGGTTATTTGTGAAAGACGTAGTAACGTAATAGTTTGATGAATAATTTTCGAATTCGTAGTGAAATGAATTTACAGAAGAGAAAATCCATAACCTGTAGAAGGTTTGTACTGTTCAAGTTTTATAGTACAAACGTAAAAATGCTAAGTGTGTTAGCGTTTTTCTTTTTTATTTGAATGTATAATTAGACCTTTTTTCTAATTTGTACAGAAAAATTCTCATTTATTCAACTAAGAACATTCTTCTCCCCGCGTAGGACGACAAGTGGCATTTCAAATAACGTGTGTCAGTAGAAAAATTTAGATTTAGATGGTAAAATGAACATAATACTATTGAGTTAAAGACTAATGTGTATGCTTGTTGTGAAATTGTTTTACTGACTGAATGTGTTTCACACATTTCATTCATGATTTGTAAGCTACTGCTTTGACACAGTTCTCAGTTTCTCTTTGAAGAAGTTTTATTGTGAAAAGCAAGAGAAGCTGGTAGAAGAAAAAATCTTTCCCATTTTTTTGGGGCTAATTATACTTTCGTGAAAACAATGATAGTGTTTTGTTGCAAATACCACGAAAGTCACTGCCCTCCCCTAGCTATTATGCTACTTGCAGCATTACCTTGTATAGATTGTGTCATTAGTTTTATGTTTGTCCGTATTCAGCTATGAAAGCATGAATGACGCCACTTGAGAAAAGGGAGTAGTTCTATGTTGAGACGTTATTTCCGCTATGAAAGAAACATAGATGTCACCACTTGAGATTCGGTGACAAGACGCAGATCTGACACGGTCTATTCTACCCAAATAAAACTCTGAAAGTTACGGTTTGATTACGGAAATTTAGGCGTCAAGAATAGTTAGCAACGCTCAAAGAACAACAAAAATTAAAGGCCAAATATTTTATTAAGCAGAAACAATGAACAGAATTTGTCATAAAATAGCTTTATTTTTTATTGCACTGTACCAAAAACTTTTTCTCTCTGATAGCATGACATTGCTAAGACAAAGTAATTATAATTACAATTAAGTATGTATTAATTAAAATGAAATATGAAGTACATTTCGAGGAGTCTAATCTGCATTGAAGTACCCAGATTCAAGATACAATAGCAAAGGTTTTAATCGCTTGTCTATATTAAATGGTAGAAATACCATTCTTATCAAACATTTAATACCTTTCTTGGTTAACTTCTATCTATCCATTAAAGATATTCTTGAAGCATCCAAAAACACCGCAAAATATATTCGCTTCAGCTTCTAACAAACCAATATATATGAATAAGTTTAGATCTATACTAATGATGTGGCATAAATGCTCTGAATATACAGAAAAGGGTTGGGGTGGCGGTTACTCTTTCGTTTAATAATGAAATTTATCTAATTAATTTGGGATTGTGCGCGTCAATCTGTCGTTCTGTGTTATACACTAGCTCAATACACATCCACGGGTCGGTATCCTTCAAAAATAACATATTATGTCGCAAGAGGTATAATCGCGTTATCATAGTTGAGATGAAGTGCATTGCTTCGGGGTGCTGCCCCGAGTCGTATATTTATGTGCCGGAGCCATAATTAAGCGATAACCTCTCACGTTGTAGAATAGTTTGTTCATCAACTCGTAGCTTCTAAATTGTTTCCACATGAAATTTGTGGTTTTGTGATATTATAGTTGACTCAGTCATAATAAGACGATTTATCCACTCCCAGATTGTGCGAAATATATATAGAAGTCGTAGTCAATTGACAAAATATTAGGTGCGCTTCTTTGGGGAAGGGTGTTATTAATAAAGTCAAAGAAGTTGATTCCCTTGGTGCAGCTGGTTGCAGATAGGTGCATCGAATTGTAGTGCACAGACGGACGGACGGGCGGACAGAAAGAATGAAAACATAGAGTAGCTATCGCTACTTAATAATGCGTAGATATCATATATTTCAAATTTTTCCATACATTTCCACGTTTGCAGTGCAGCGTCGGGCTATCTCAATGTAACATCGACAAAATATCAAGTGTGGTTGTCAGCTTACCTCATTAAGAAATGTCGTTTACGTTGACATAAGCCGACGTCGCACTAATCGCGCCGATTGAGTTCAAGGTCCGTACGTAGGAAAATATCTCAATTGTTGAAACATGCAACATACAACATAGGCGAAAGATCAAACATTATGAAAACGAGACAACAGATTTCTGAACGAAAACAAGTTTAAAATCGAAGAGATTCAATCACATATCAGTTTTAGGTTACAATTAAAGAAACAGCTTTACAAACTTAACAAAAACGACAAAAACACTAAGTTACCCCTGTAATTGTAATCGTACATACACATTCTATTCGTTACAACTCATATACAAGTTTAATGTATAGATAGAACTGTGGAATGTAAATGGAAACCAAAAACATATTAATGTTATATGCCAAGCCGTTAATTATTCATTTTGAATGAGATGTTTTGCGGGTCAACATCTATATTATTCGAAAAGGAAGAAGAGAAATTAAGTTGAAATTTAATGAGAAAAGATTTATTTGTTTTTGATATAATATATAAAAAGGGTGGATAGGGGAAAGAAACAAATAAAAAAAAAATACAAAATGATGAACAGTTGGCGTATTTATTTTAAGAAACTTCTTTGGGTAAAGCAATTTTATTATGCACAAAAAATCAGGAGGGGGGTTATGAAGAGATTTGTTTCGTCTTTTGCATAAAAGACAAGTGTTTTGTTGACAATGGAAAAGTCATCTTTTTGCATTGCACAAATAAAATTTCATTTTAATTAAAAGAAATGATTTAAAATTTCTTTAAATGAAATTTAGCTGTAGATGTTGTAAATAAATAATTTCGTTTTTAAATGTTTTTGTTTAAACGCCATATTTCAAATGAAATACAAAAGTCTCTATGGGACTATGTAAACATGACCTGAAAACATGCGATAACTTAGATGAAATTGTCGATCAACATAGGAATGTTTGAAGGTATCTTTCTGTGGAATTGAAAATTATCTTCGAGTTACAATAGAATTTCTTTTATATAAAGCAAACATTTGCTTTTCAGCAATCAGAGATATGCATTTCTAGATATTCTAATAATAAGAGAATGATCAAAATAAAGTTTACCGCAAAGAAACAGAAACGAACAGATATTTAAACTTTTTTAATTTTTATAAATCTTAAAAAATATCTGTCGTAGATTTTTGAGTCCACCGTGTCTTACAAATTTGTCTTGAAGATTACTACGCTGATTTCTTATGGATTTCGGATTCATTATGTAAGATACAAAATAATTTACTCGAGTCATTAAAGCGTTTGTTGCTACGTGGGCCGATGTATTAGTATAGCCAATTTTATGGTGAGATGGACTGAACTGATTGACAGATAATGAATTTATTTATGAATTTGACTATACATTGACGTACGCCGCCGCCGAGGTACAAAGAAGGTATTCGGCTATTTCAATGTCACCATATAGATAACATAGAGGGAGCAGTGACCCGTCAAAATGTCTGCATTAGTTTCTTTGTATTTCTCGATGATTTGAATTTTAGTTTTTTTGCGTGCTTTGCATAGTTACGGGTTACTTCCCTTTGTCTGTTGGCTTTTCTCCGGTTAAAGTGAGTTACCCGCTATAAATATTTGAAAAACTACAGCTGACTTTTGTGGGACATCAGATTACTTGAAGACAAAGTTACCAATCACGACAGACGTCTTTTCTTGTAAATTTATTGCTTCGACTGGGGCAAGGGCTGTACTCTCATCATGTTTGTGTAATGTGAACACAACTTGGTGGTAACAACTTGTTTACATTCCTCAAAGATGCAAGCGGTTTCGGTATAAGTAGCTAATTTTGTCTTTACAAAACATTTCGATAAAGTAAAGTAGGTTCCCCCGACTACTTTTTTGACTGTTTATTCTACTTCTTTTCCGTATATCACTTTAGAATCCACTTAATATAAATAATTATTCACAAGTTTAATAGAAGAACTCGATCATATTTTCATTTTAAACTTTGACTTCTGTGAAAGACCTATGAAAGAACTTCCATTTCGTAATTGCAATGATAAGTTCCATGAAAATAAATGTTTTTTTTTGGGTTTAGAACTATCTCTTAATATGACGACTAAAAATGTGCAAGAAATAAATTTCATAAGCTCTACGAATGCCAATTGCATCCAATTACGAAACTTTTTCTGTCTCCTTACTTAAAAAGTTGAACTTTCTGCATTTCTTCAAACGCTCATTAAATGAAGAATTTACTGCTAAACACGCAGGCATAAGAGTTTGTCATGCACGAATAGCGAAGATTAATGAAAAAACAGGTGAGCTTAAAGTTTTCGAAATTGCAGCGTCGAGAAACTCAAATTCATTCGAACATGAATTGTCACAATTCTGAACATACGAAAGATTAAAAATGTCGTTCTCATAACAAAAGAGCAATAACAACAGATTTTTCGGACAATTCACTTAGTCATATTTTCCTTAACTTTAGATAAAAAATTCATAAAGACACATCAGAAGAACAGCCCCTCAACTTTCAGTTTGTTTTCGTAAACAAAATAAAACCACGTTCCTCCTCTACTATGTTTTCCAATTTATCAATTCAAGGTTTAATATTATTCTTTACTTGTTCTTAATTGTCCTTTATCCTTTTTTACATAACTCACACGGGCGAATAGTAAATGACTTTGTGTTTTGTATGCTACTAGTGTATTTTGTATAAGGAATAATAATCTCCGCGCGAATGAATAATTTGTTTATTTCCACAATTAGATTAATTTTAATCATGTCATGCTAAAGGTGAATATAAATCTATCCGAAGCAACGGGTTGAAGAGAAATTTCGAATTTATTTAAATTCAAGAAATCTTCCACCAACGCAGCAGAAATTTGCCATAAGCTTTGAAAGTCTATAGTGTCCTCAGGAACATCGTGCATCGGTAAGTAATCCATCAAATTACAGAGATACGCTAAAAATTGCACACAAAAGCTGCTAAAGTTCACAAGAAAAACACAACTTTTTAAGGTGCATGTCACTGGCACCAACACCCTTTTGAGCTGGGTTTAGTGTCCGCTCCTTTTACGAGCTAGGTTATGTGCTATTGAATGCCGCTAATCTTAAGTTTTGTGCTAGACCTAGTTCCGAGCACAAAACGTTTTACTGCTGCAAGCATGTCGTTTTGTATGGCAACTCCCACTTTTACCAACTTTTTCTAAATTCTATCTCCGAATACTAAGTGTACACGTTTTGTGCTGGCGAAACCAATCATTGGTTTATTTTGTGCTGCCACCTAGCCCGAGCACAAAACGTTTTTGTGCCACAAGCATGACGATATATGGCAGCCCCCACTTTTTTCGAATTCTAACGTTTACTCCTAAAATATGTGGATTTTGTGCTGAACAAACCAACAGTTAGCTTGTTTTGTGGCGCCACCTAGCACGAGCACAAAAAGTTTTTGTACCACAAGCATGTCGTTTTGTATGGCGACCCAACTTTTCTCAACTTTTACTAAATTCTATCTCCGAACCTCAAATATACACGCTTTATGCTGGCGAACTCAAAATTTGGTTTCTTATGTGTTGCCACCTAGACCGAGAACAAAAAGTTTTTCTTTTACAAACATGTCTCTTCAAATGGCAGACTCCTATTCATTCGACTTTTTTTTAAATTTAAATGCTCATCTGAAATTACTGTACCAATAATTTTGTCCGGATACGTATCCCCAGCACCCAGCTTAAAATGGTGTGGACTGCCATACAAACATGTACGAAATGCCTGTGGTACAAAACTCAATGATTATTACCTCAACAAACAAACAATTTAGTTGTTATGAATTTTGTGATAAGCATTAACCTTAGTTGTTAAGAGTCTTGGTGGTGACAGATAGATGGCACGCACAACCGGTTGAACAGTGACAATAACCAACTAGTCGACGCTGATTATGTCATTGCAAAGTAGTTGAGTGGAGTTCGACCGAATACTTCGCAGAGTTAACAACGTTAAGTGAGAGCTGTTCACCAGTAGAAGCTGACCTCTAATCACAGGGAAATTTATATATTAAGCTTGCAGTCAGCAAGGTAATTTTTATGGTGGACAAAGGAGAGGAAGAGGATCGAATTTGCCACACAATATTAACGAACTCGTAAAGCTTTTAGGTAGGTGTATAATTATTGGAAGTGATCCAGAACATTGTAGTCGGGTGATTAAGTGGTTAATTTGGCCCACAAATAAAAGCGTCATTATTAACGGAAATTTTGTCAGGTATTTTTAGTTGTAAGGGGATGCGCATTTTTAGGTTAAGTTTAATTTGAAAAGTGAAATAAAGAACTTGTCATAGTTTGTTCAATTAGTGTATTCCATTTGTACCAAGTAATTAAAGTGGGGAAAATGGAACGTTACATTGAAATGGAACGTTACGAATTCATCACCTAAATTAAGTCATTTCACAGCCCCCTTCATCTTAAGATTTAGGTACTTGGTTTTGCAGCAAACGACGACCGGCATTTCTAAACGACCTTTACAGATTTTTTTATCCAATCGTGATTAAAGTTAAAAATCACAAAAAAGTTTATGTAAAAAAGCGTCGATTCTGTGTCACAGACTAGTGCTAGGTAAAGTGAGAAAAATAATAGATTACAGTGGGGGATGCGGAAATAAGTCAATACATGAGGGATTAATTTTGTGAAATGAGGCAAACTCAAGAGTGTGTTTTTAAGCAAAAAGCTTTGAAAACTGTTTTTTGACGAGTGTAGAGTTTGTTTCCCGAGCCGAAGGCGAGGTATACAACTACGAGAGTCAAAAAACAGTTTTTAAAGCGAGTTGCTTAAAAATACACGAATGAGTTTGCGAGTGTCACGAAATTATCCAGAATGGATGACTTATTAAGCATCCCCCACTGTATGCTGTTTTACTCGGTGTCCCAACCGAAAACGCGTCATTACATGCAGATATACTTGTAATGAGAAGTTTGCGGTGGGGGTTACATGTAATGAATATCATGTAATGAATGACATGTAATGAATAATTTCCGTGGGGTGCACATATACATGTAATGACAAGTTTTCGGTGGGACAACGAGTAAAATAAATACACACGCTTTTTCCAAATTCATACGTCTCTCTTTATTCGTGTGTTTCGCTTGTAGTATATCTATGTGTTTGTGTATTCGATTTAGATTTTGTTCGGTGAACGTGCGTGTACATGCTTGTAAATTGCTGAATTGGAACGTCCATACAAGCGCATAACACATTTAAATGCATTGCGAAAAGTAAAGAGTAGGAAAATGGTAAATGGTAAATGGTAATTGTGTAGCTATTTACGTTTTTTTGACTTTACGTGTCCGCACAAAATAATTGATTCAGTGGTTTCAGATGGGCCTTTAAAATTTGAAAAAAGTCGAGGAAATGTGGAGGTGCCATACAAAACGACATGCTTGTGGCACAAAAACGTTTTGTGCACGGGCTAGGTGGCACCACAAAGTAAACCAATTATTGGTTTCGCTAGCACAAAACATATACGTTTAGTATTCGGAGAGAGAATTTAGAAAATGTTGCTAAAACTGGGGGCTGCCATACAAAACGACATGCTTGCAGCAGTAGAACGTTTTGTGCTCGGAACTAGGTCGAGCACAAAACTTAAGATTAGAGGCATTCGATAGCACATAACCTAGCTCATTAAAGCAGCGAACACTAAAGCTAGGTCAAAAGGGTGGTGCTGCCAGTGACTTCAATTGAAGCTTTTATAAAGTTTGTCATCTGTATAACGAGAAACTGACCCTCGAAACTGATGTTGCTAAGTAAACAAGAAATTACGCATTCAAACTGGTACAGAGACCATAAATATTTACAAAGTTATATGCAGGATTGGGTGATTCGCTTTCTGGCTCATTTTTTTACTATTTTTATTTTATATTGAATAGCGAAGTGATTGAACTGGCTTTAAATTTAAACGTTAATGTCCAGTAAATCTTGAAAAAGTATTAAGTTTAGTTGGGAAAATGTTGCTAAGTAATATCGAAACTAACTTTTTTAGATAAGCCCTCGAAGCCCACAATAATTAATATCAGCAGAGAAAGTATGGGAAAATTTCCCAAATAAACTTTTTCTCCATTCGATTATTATAATTGCATGGGAAACAAATATATTGCTGAATATAAATCGATTTCTTCATTTATCTTCGTGTCTTGTTAAAATTATTAAGAATAATCAGTTGGGATGCTTAGGTACTTTTGCTAAGTTATTCTTTATTAAAAGAGAATCAATTCGAACGCGAAAGAAACGAATGGACCTTTAATTGCATACGTCACGTTATACATTTTCATTTCCATTTTGATGTAACTCTGATTTTACTAGGTAACATTCATGAATCACTTTCTTCTCATTTGCACAATTTTTCATGCCACTTCCTCATCCCATACTCGATCCAACGAAATTACGGAAAGAAACACAAAAATCAGAATATTCCAGAGCTTACATGTTTCTGCGTATCATTTCGTGTATTCCTTCAAATCAAAATGTAGAAGTGATTTACTGTTAACATGTACAGCGTACATTGAACGATAGCATTTAATGCTACTCACACCGGGTGATTTGTGCATGTTTGTAAAAACGATAATATGATTGCTGCAAACATTAATTACTTGAAGTTCTGTTGCTTGAGTTGAAACCATCAATGAAACAATTTTATGACCTTGCTTTCGGTCATCGTTACTGATCATATGGGATTCTAGGAAGGGAGTCATATCTAAGGACGGAGGACAGTGGACAGACTGTACGTAAGTGGCCACTGGCTCGCGGCAGGGAGAAATGTAGGCCACGCTGTCATTCCGAAGTCCCTTCAGATGTGATTAAGGCGGAATTTCGTTTTGAGAGAAATTACAATCTTCCTGAGTCGTGAGGCGTGGAAGGACAATTACGCCGGTAGTGGGAGGCATCACTGTCTTTACGGTCGGTTCAAAAGTGGTGGGAGGGACAGCAGCTGGTATTTCTTGCGAGAAATTGGGTTTTAGTGTCTCAATACCTCTTGGAGAATATCCGAAAGTGTTCCAAGCGGACGGCAAGTCAGGTCATTGATAAGAGGGTCGTTATCTTCTCGTATAGCGAATCTAGGATAAGGGCACTTTCGTCTTGAAAGTTTGCATCAAAATCTTTAGGAGTGGCACAGAGAACAACGAAGTTATCTCTGGTATGGCTTCCGGGACACACAGGTATTCCGGGCAACGAGACGGCTGATGAGCTAGGCTAGGTTAGGCGAGGCAGCGAGGCTGCTTTGGTGGGACCTGAACCAGCCCTGGGGATTCATGCGGTCTGGTAATGAACTCATAAAAGGGCGTACTCGTGAGAGACACCAAAGGTTTCGGGAGAAGCTGAGCACTTGGAGACAAGCTAAGGAGTTCTTGGATGGTTGAAATCCGCAGACTACCAAAGAACTCCTGAGTCTTAGAAGGAGGAACTTGAGGTAAACAGTAGGAATGCAGACGGGACATAACACGCTGAAATCCCATCTGAACAAGATGGGACTGCAGACGGTGCGGCGACGTACCAGAAACAGCTAAGGATTTCTTGTTACACTGTCCAGCTCTTACAGGCTTAAGGGTGAAGTGTCTGGGAGACTTCTACCTTACGCTTGAAGAGTTTCGGAAGATACTCATGGCTAACATTGCTTCCTTCATCACAGGAAGCAAATGGCTTGAGCAGTCCTCCATGTGAGGAACCTTCCGCGACCGATGCGCCATAATCACCACCAACAACAGTGATAAACTGGAAACCAACATAAACATCACTACAACACCGCATCATCACAAACATAGATATAAATAACCAAACATAGGTTTGACACAATGGGCCCAACAAAGCTGACCTAAGAATAATGCACTGCATTGACATTGTGCCCTGTGATAAAGTCAATCAATCACATCTAAGGCATTATTATTTTCTATGAGCAAAGTTAGATTACAATTTTGGAATTATATAGTGAAATTTAGGACATGTTTTGCCAAATCTTAGGGCCTCAGTTACGGATGTATCTACATGACGAGTTCGACATTATTTACTTTACTGTGTCCAGCAAACTCACACGAAAAGTAATTTGATAGTATAACTAGTGAAAACACTCGCAATAACAACATCGGCTAACGGGTGAAGAATGTCTTAAACATTTAAATATTTTCTTTAAAAAGTGTTTTTTGAGATAAAGGTTAAGTAAATTATATCCGTATCGAGTTATTGATAAAACTTATTTACTTATTCACATTACAATAAAATAAAATTCTTTAAACTCACCTCTCTCACAATATGTGCCCTCATATTCTAAATTCCTGCATTCACACAATGGACCGGAATCTGTTGATATGCAAATGCCACCATGTTGGCATGGATCGTGTCTTTCACAAGCATCAGTGATATTGCTACGCAATCCCTAGAAATGATTTTTTTTATATATTTGTATAAAGAAATGAAATATTTAACATTTTTTCTCTCCACTTTTTTGTTCGGAGAAAGAAATTATTCCAAAAAAAACCTGAATTTATGTATAGTTGTATAAAGTGGATATAATGTTGAATATATGAACAGAAGGATAGTATACCGAGAAAAGCTTCATATCGCCTTTATCTATTAAACAAAAAATTTTTTGCATATATTTGTATGGAAGGAGTAATTTAAATAAATATAAGCTCATGTTTGTTTTTATAGGGGTGTCGTTTAATATTAAAGCACTTGACGTTTTGTTTAAATTAAGCTTTTGCCGTAGAATATGGGTAGAATATTGAGCAATATGGGTTCCAATGTAAAGGTGTCATAAAGTTTTTGGGTTGACAAGCCCAATGTATACGCATATATATCCATTTTATCAACTCCGAAGGTATTGTTTTAAGGTAAGAGTGCTTTGTATGAAAATATTTTATATGTTTCATATCTTGAAAACGACAAGGTTATACAAGTAATAAATAAGTGCTTGAGCATACGATATTTTGGATTGGAAATTGACATAAAATATTTAGCTTTTCGAAAGAATTAATGAATTTTGTATAAACAAGGGGAAATGGATTTAACTCATTTATTTTCGTATTAGGATCGTTTTCATTATGGAATTTTCCCAACGATACTTGGCATCAGACGGTCTAATTTTATAAAAGCCCACACGTGCACACCATACTTGATTCTTGCCACTCAATTATGTAAAGGTGGCCTGAAGTTATAGAACAATATTCGTAGAATAACTTTTCCGTAGAAAATGTTTGCATAAACACAGTTACTAAATATCATGAATATGAGACGAATGTAGAGAATAATTCTGCTTTGCTGAAATGGGGTTTTTGTAACAAAGACTTGACATAGATTTTTGAGAGCAAGATAGCATGTCAGTATGAATTCTAATTATATAAACTAAATCAAAGCGGAACGTATCTACATTGAATTTTGAATGGTAGAAAAATACACGCCTTTAGTGCGTCAACGGCTTATGTCAAAGTATAGTGATTTTCATAATGGAATGCTTAATTTATCAAGCAAGTTGTATCATCAATCGTAGGCGTAGTTGTGAAGGCAGAAAAGGCTGCAGGTGCGGGTATACATTAAGAAGAATTGGATTTTATCATTATACATACAGGGATGGAAAAGTGAAAACCGACAAGTTTCTGATTTGTATGGTAAATTCGTATGATAAATCAGAAACTAATCGGTTTTCACTTTTCTGAGACTGTACATGCATCACAGGTTAGGCATGTTCACTAAAAATGTCACCAATGAATAATCAAATTTCAAAATCAACAATCGATAGCCAACAATGGATTACCAACAGTTGATCATCAAAAATCGATAAGATGTTTCCTTAATATTGCATGAATTGTGTTAAATCACCTAGTATAATCACCAGATGTATGTTTGCTTGTGTTGTCTGTGTTTAACGGTTTTACCGTCAACTGCGTCAATCAGGGAATTTTTCCTTTTGCAAAATGTCATCAATAATAAATAATCAAGAATCGATAATTAGCTTTGATAGAAGAAAACATTTATTTAAAATAGAAGGTACTGCCTAGAGATGAGCGGGTCGACCATTTTTCGAAACCCGACCCGATAAAATTTTTCGAAACCCGAAACCCGAATTGTTTCAAAACCCGACCCGGACCGAACCCGACTCGATTAAAATTTTCGAAGCCCGAAACCGAAAACCCGAACTGTTTTAAAACCCAACCCGATAAAATTTTTCGAAACCCGGAACCCGAACTGTTTCAAAACCCGACCCGGACCAAACCAGGCACTCAAGTTTTTCGAAACTAACAACCCAAATTACTTCGAAGCAAAAATTATTTCAAGGCCCGACGTCTGCATTTTTCACGGACCTTAGACTAAAACAAAATTCGTGTAATGTAAGATGATAAAATTTAGACGAGTTTTGTAAAATATAAAAAGTCAATAAAGGATCGGGACCCGAATAAAATGATGCAACAACCCGACCTGGACCGAACCCGACCCGATTAAAATTTTCGAAACCCGAAACCCATGAACCCGAAAAAAACAATTCGGGTTCGGGTTCGGGTCGGGTTTTTCGAAGTTTCGGGCAACCCGCTCATCTGTAGTACTGCCCTCGTAATGAAGGTTGCTCAACAACACAATGTGTGAATCAATCGGTCAAGACATTCTTAGAACTAACAATAAGCTGAATTTCAATAACTTACTATCTTTGTCACTACTTTGATTAACTATATGTATGCTGGTTAATAATATGAATGGTTTTCACTAGTATGTTCTGGAAACCTTTGTTTCCTTTCCGGTCGTCATTTAAATCATGGCAACCTTCCTGTCGCCGTTGGGCCGTCCAAGGTGACAGGTCCCTATGCAGCAACCTCTGAATGGTGCACCTCATAGTCTCCCAGAACTCTGCGTCTCAGTCGAAGGAACCTAGGGCAATCACATATCAGGTGTATGCCAGTCTCCTCCTCCAGCTCACAGGGACATCTGGGAGTCGCCGAGAGCCCCAACTTGTGTAGGTGTCGATTCAGCCCACAATGTCCGAGCAAGTCTTTGGCCCACTTCTCTTTGGGAAAAAGCGATTCATACGCCTTCCAGCGATCCGCGTGTTTCCGTTCCACCCAGTCCCTTAGCGCTTTAATGCACAGCGATTGGGGTACCGGCAAGCGCGGTTCAAGTCCACTCGCCGGAGTTGTAGAGCCTGCTTTTGTTAGCTGATCTGCTCTCTCATTCCCTTCCACGCCAGAGTGTCCAGGTACCCAGACCAGACTGATCCGATTGTTCAGACCCATTAGGTTCATGTAGTCTTTACACTCTTTCGCAAGCCTGGAAGTCGTGATTGGTGACACGAGTGTCCTAATCGTTCCTTACTGTCGAAACATACAACACACGTTCCAGTAGGTAGTAATTCGTGAGCTCCCATTAGCGCCTTTGAAACGTTAGCAAATCCACCCAAATGGAAAGATTTGCCTAATCCGGTCTCTGGAGCGTGCACCCCGGATCCTACTCCATCTCAAGTCTTAGATGCATCAGTGAATCTGACTATACTACTATACCCAACCTATCTCTGGGCATGGCAAAAATCGGGTCTAAGACCACGTTACACATTTTGCCATGTCCAGTTCAGAAATTCTGTCTCCACATTCAGCAGTGTCTCCATTGCTGCGGTGGCTGTGGTTTTCACACCTCAATAAATGCAAATGCATACTAGCCTTTGAATTTTACTCTAGTCTTTCCTCCCTTTCTCGACGTTGAGTCTTGGCCACCACACCGAGCCATGGCACATCATGGGCCATATAACAGCCTCATACCATAGAATGGCTTTTGACGGCAAACCCCAATTTCTCCCGAAAGAGTTCTTGCAGGTCCAAGAAGCCGTTAAAGCCTGTCCAGTAAAGCCCCGAGATGTTTGACTTGGGTAGAAGTCCACATCAAAAAGCCTGATTTTATCCATAAGGCTTGATCCTGTTGGTCTTCAACTGAATAAAACTAGATCTGTCTTATTTGGGTTCACCTTCAGACTTTTTTCGTTGCACCAGTTTTTTTCTGTTTCCACTGCAACTCTGAGACGATCTCCTAGCGTGCTTTCAAATATTACTCTGACTAGGATCGTCAGGTCGTTTAAATAGCCCTGCACGTAGATCCCCACTTCATTCAGTTTCCTTTGAATATGACTAATCTTGGTAGATACTTTAAACGCTTAGAGACAAAACGGGAAAATTGTGATATCATTTTGACTTGGGTTAGCAAGGAATACCAGTAGCTCAAAATTTATCGAGCCTGCCCGATATTGGAAGGTATGAGACTTGACTACTGCAAAGCAGTTAGAGCTACACGTAGCTAATGTACTTTCTTTTGTTCTAGTAGGCAAATGGCTAATCGGACCCCATTAGGAGTCGAATAAATAAAAACGAAACCAGAACACAATGGGTAAGAATGGGAAAGCATATGCATCGTGTCACGAAAATCACTATTATATGACATAAGCCGTTGACGCGTTAAATGCGTTAATGAATGGATCGTACATGCGATTAGTGCTACGACGGATGGCGATGAAATGAGCTGACAAGCACATCATTTTTCCTCTCTATATGGGTAGTTCCATTGGGAAATGTTACGTAGATAACACTCGGATCTCATTAAGTACACACCGTGATTTTTATCACGTTAGCACTTTTTCCCACTAAATCGCATATGGGCTTGTTCTAGAAGATTGTAAGGCTTTATCTCATTCAGAAAGCAGTGATCGTTCCTACGTTACATTTTATCCAACTACACCGTGGAAAAACCCATATATATTTTGAATTTTGTGATAAAATTTTGTATTCTTTGACATAAGTAGATATCGCACTGAAAGATTGGGTCACTAGCATATGCGTGATTCACTGAAGAAATTGGATCGAATTTAGAGTAAAAAATATCTATTTCGTCCATTTGTCCCACCATTATTATACTTTGTCAGCAAATTTAATTTCGTACCCAGCAAAATTACTGGTTCTGACTAACGAAATTTCCACAGTCAGCAAAATTTATCTCATTTTATATGATGTGCAGATTTATTCAGTTTGGATATTAATTTTATTGGTTTTTTTTGTTATATCAAATTTTCCATCACAGGCAGAATTCACACATTCGCATAGCAACCAATTTAAAACATACAAACAAATAAAAATTTGGTGATGTCGAAGGAGAAAGAGGTAGGTAAATATAAGATGGGTATAATATACAGCTGTGCACCTAAAAATCGCTAAGTCCTTTCAGTCTCTTGAATTAAAACGAACTTAAAGTGTGGATCTTGTGGGTTGAAATAATTGGAATGAGTTTAAATCTTATTCCGATGGTGGAACGGGTTAGCTCAGTGGTAATGTACAGACTTTCCACTAAAAATATCCGGGTTCAATCCTTGTGGTTACAAATTCTGTATAGAATTTTGGCCTCCATTGCTAGCATGATTGTAACGCTCCTAAGCACACCCAGGCTTCATAATATGTGTAGTTGTGAATTTGGTGCCACAACGAATCGTTCACCGAAGAATGACAAATCTGCCGTATTTTTCATAAGAAACAAGTCCTATAAATCAAACAAAAAAATTATTTTATTTTATTTGTGGGACTTGTTTCTTATGAAGTCTCCCATATTCGATGAATTCTGTCTACAAATATCTGAGTCTAACTTTAGGCGGAGATATAATTATCACCAGAAGAAATTCTAATGGTAAAAAGCTAGCTACATCAAGGCGTGGTTCGGAATTCACGTTGAGCATGTCGTTCAACAAATGCCTGCCGGTAAGACAAATTGATGGGGCGAACCGACATTCTACGTCCTACTAGTTGCCGCAGAGTAGAGTTTTGTGCAATTTACCACTGACACAGTAAAAACTTCGGCAAAAGCTCATAAAAAAATTGCGGGACTAGTAAATGAAAAATGATCTAGTCTCTGACCCGAACGGGTTGTAACGGCGGATTATTATTATATTATTGTTCTGATAGAAAACAAAAACAACATCGCATGCCGCTAGCGGGACAACAAAATATTGCATAATGGGACCAAAAGTACTAAAAGCATTTATAGGAAATGAACATCGTTCCATTCATAATGAAATCATTTCTAATGAGTGATTCTGTATTACACTTGCTGCAAATAGGTAAGCCTCCATTAAAATTTATTAAAATTTCATTACAAATGCTTAAAGCACTTATGACAAATGTAATGGACGACTTTCAAAATTCATTCATTGCTCTAAACGTAGGCTCACTTACTTTCAAAGACTACCTTTGTTTAATTGGAATATGTGCGAGCAGCCAAGAGCTAAGATGGAAGTCGGAGTTACCGTGGCATAAAATATCATTAATTTGATGTAGAATACGACTCGCTTCGTTCTATGTAAGAGTTTGCGAAAATGACAAAACAATGTAACGCCCACAGAACATAATGGCTTTGTGTTGAATATTATTTACTAATATTCTCACGAAATGCTTTTATACATAGGTTTATTTACACAACTCTCCATTGTGCAATTTTTTTTTGTTTTCAATGGTTGTAAAAAGTTTTACCAGAATGTGAGTCAAGTTTTTCTTTATCAAATTTTGGACGAATGTTCAAGAGAAACATTTAACAAATTCTGAAAATGCCATTGTTTTGGTACAAAATCTTTTTCACGTTAACATTTTAGAATACTTCCAGGATGTTTCTCGGAGAAATTACAAACACTTTTCCATTTTTTAGACTTATAAATAAAATTTTCTTTGAATAACAACATGAAACACAAGAGATTCAAACATTTAACAATTATAAAAACCATTGTTCGTAAGATCTTTTGTTTTTGTATTAAGAGCTCGTGACGTTATGTTCAGATTCAATGGATTCAATTTAACATATTGAATTATATTCACAATGCGAATCAGGGTAGGAATATATCTTCCAGCGTTGAAATATTTTGTGATTAAATTGTTTACGATGTGGCCCGCCTGAAACAGATGTACCCATCGATTTTTACTTCGAGTTTTTGGGGTACTTAAGTCAACTGTGAAGGGGTCGCATGAATTTCACAGTGAAACGAACACTTTTTAAATTTCTAAATTGTAGGACAGTTTGTGGAATTTCGGTTAATTCTTTTGAAACACCCTCCCAGTAGTTAACTTAAATTTGAACTTGAATGTCGTTGCTCTTACTTTAGAACCGGGTATAAATTAGCCCAATCTAAATATAATACTTCAGCTTGGGTAGTTGTACTTTACTTGAGTCTAAAAATACTTGATTGGATTTTCGGTACAATTTTGGTAGACCAACAGTTTTGAAAATCCAATTTTTGGGGAAAATATTGGAAATATTTTTGGTGTACTAAAAGAATTAAAATCTGAATTTTAGTCGACCTAAAAGTATTGAAAATCTGAAATATCAAATCGCATTTTTGGTAGACCAACAGATATTGCAAATCTGATTTACCAATACTTTTTGGTACAAAAAAGTCGGTTATTTTTAGAAAGAACGTAACATACTAAAGTGCGACTCAAGAATCTAAATAAGGATCGGAGTGGGTCAGGTGTGGGTCCACCCACTCCGATCCTTAAATCTAAAGTACGCCAAATAAGTTTCAATATAAAATAAAGTATTGGACGTCGCGGCTGTACTTTATTTTTGGATTGGGTATCTTAAGCCTGGCCCACTAGATGGGGGAAGTCTGAATGAGAGCTCTTGAACATACGGGTGTAATACGAAATTGATTCATTTTGAATCAACGATGTTACCAATCATGAAACACACTAATTATTGATACAAATTGGGATTGTTAATTCCCAATCAACAAGACAGTTGGTATGTACAATGTTGATATTATAGTAATTAATTAGTTCCGCAATTTTTTGTGAGCTTTTGCTCACATGGATTCTTCTTAGAGATCCTTTCGTTACCGACGTTTTTACTGTGTCAGTGGTAAATTGCGCACAAACCTAGTGCCATCTTTGATGTACTAAGTGCGGAAACTAGTAGGGCTTAGAATGCCGGTTCGCCCCAACAATATGTTTTTCATTCCTAGGACGGAAAACTGCTGTTTTCCGTCCTATTTTAAAACAGAAAAGCAGTTTTCGGAACCTTTGGAATGAAAAATGTTGTACAAAACTAGGAAAAATACAATGTTTTTGACTCACAATCACTTTTAACCGATATTCATCAAAAACATTGTATTTTTCCTAGTTACGTAAATAACTATTACCGGCAGGCATTTTTTGGACCACATGCTTAGCGTGAATTCCGAACCACTCCTAACGGTAGCTTGCATTTTACGATTAGGATTTCTTGTGGTGCTAATTACATCTCCGTCCAAAGTCAGACTCAGATATTTTTACACAGAATTCATCGAATATTGGTGACATCATATTTACCATTCTTCTGTGAGTTCACCAAATTCACAACTACCCATATTATGAAGCCTGGGTATGCTTAGAAACGTTACTATCATGCTAGACATTGAAGAAAAATCTTATGCACAATTTGTCCCCACCAGGAATGAACCCGTATTTTCTTGGTAGAAAGCCAGTACGTTACCACTGAGTTAACCCATTCCCAATGGTTACGAAACACGTTTTCAGTGTTTTCCACATAACCGCTATTTTTGTTACACAATGTCAGAGATGGATATTACTCTAGAATATTACCCGGTAATATTATGTAAAATTGCGTAATATTACCCGAAGCTCGGTAACATTGATGATATAAAGTATTGGTAATATTACCGGGACATTAACAAGATTGTCAACAACTAAAACGGTAGTGTGCTCTTTCGAGCTGATTTACGTTATGGAATTTCAATATAAAATTGAATTGCGCGGCATGGTACGCTTCATTTGCTTCATACAAAATTACAGACACTTGAACTACAATCAATACGTGACCTTAAAATAATTTTGTTGCCTTGCAGCCAGAAAATACAACATTTCCGACCGAACCGGAAGTCAGTTTTTCGTATTTTCTGCACGCAAGACAACAAAAATACCGTAACGTCTCGCTGGGAAATGTCTTGTATCGACGTGTGGGATATAATCCTCGAACCTTCTCACACGTCTCAACAAGAAATGTCCCAGCGAGACAGTAATGTACTATTCATTGCTCGCACCACCAAAATGGTAGTTCATGGAACCCGTTCGAGAACCGAAAACCAAAAAATGAAAGCATGTGTTTGTATATAATGTGAAAAGTAAAACAGGGACCCAAAAATAACACATAGGATGAGAAAAACCAACGCACACAATAACAAATCAATGAGTTTCTTTGATCATCGTTGTCGTTTTAGTGTTTTCGTACAATTACAATATTCGTAGTTTTCACTTTCAGTTACGCATTCATCCATAGCACAAGTCGAAATAGACTAACCGTTCCGAAGCCTCGAAAAATTTTATTTATTAGTTTTATAACAATATCTTGACGGAGTTCATCAAGTTGAAAAAGAAGCGATGTAGTTCAGAGCGAAATACAAATGACATCGACGACTCCAATGGCACGGAGGATTTAAACGAAGAAGAGTCAGACTCAGACTCTGAAATCATTGAAAGTGAAGAAGAAAATGTGTATCTTCTGGAAACTGCTTCTGAAAGTGAATAAGCAAGAAAATGTAACTCAACTCTTTAATTGAATTCCTTTGTTTGAATTGTAATTACATCTGAGATCGTTGTGAAGGATTAAGTAGCGGTAAATAAGTTATATGAATACACGGGCTGTCTGTCTGTGCACGTTTTCAACTTAGGCCAACTATGTCCAAATCTGAGTGAAATGATGCCAACATTAAGTTTGATTAAAATTTGACTCAAGTTTGACCGCTACTTTCTTATACCATTACAATGGTTTATTTCGTAGTGTCATAATTTCTTAAATTCTTAGAAAATTGGTAGAAGATAACTTGGCAAATTACCGTAATATTACCGAAACTCCGATATTATTGGTAATTTAGGTCTTCGGTAAATTACCCAATGTTACGTAATTTTCTCGTAATATTACCGATGAAAATAAATGACCGGTAATTTTCCATCTCTGCACAAGGTCAATAAAATTAAAAATTACCCAACTCCTGCCGTGTCGATTTTCCATATATGAATGGTAAACATCTCAATGTCATGGACTTAAAGATCATAATTACGAATACTTGGGCCATAACAGAACATAATCTTTTGCCAATAAAATTCGATTTTCACTTCAGAATGCAAACGAGGAAATCAAATGAAATGCGGTCGACAATTTCGACTCGAAATCCAATCATTTTCTATTATGTTTAAACAATGGATTTGTGGAACTTCAATGGTAAATTGAATTGCTTGAAACGCTTAAACTCAAGTATATGAATGAACTAAATTATTTAGTTAGAAAATAATAATGTCATTAAAAAATCTTCAGATTTGGAGACGAAAGTTGAAAACTTTCGAATTTCTGAACAACACTTCTCGAAATTAGGAGAGACATCGAATTTAATATGTGTAATCCATGAATATTTGTATTTAGATGTTACACACCGGTTTACAGTGGGTAGGATATAGAAAAAGAATCCGGAAAAGAACAACATAAAAAAACTTGATGAAAGAAGCTACCGTTCCAGAGTTCTATAGATGGGAACAAGGTGAATCTTGAGGAGAAGCTTCTACTTCAGGAACTAGGTCAGGAATATCTGAATTACGGTCTAAGTCCAGGAAAGAACCTAAGAAATCTTAAGAAAAACGATCATATCTCAATGTTTTGAGTGGTGGACTCACTGGATAAGGAGCTATAAACATTTTAGGCATCATAAGTTCAACTTCAAGCATTTTGAAACAAATTCCTTCATTCCTTCCACTTCAACATGTAGTATCTCGGTTATAAGAATGCATTTAGTTGTATAGATGTTCAAACATTTATCAACAGATGTTAAAATTCCTTATTACCTCCTTCCCTCCACAAGAAAAAAATCCGCGTCTTCTGCAACTTCGTGGAGAATGGAATGTTGAACAATCTCTAGAAGAAAACTTTCTTCTAAAAATAAAAGTTTAAAAGTTTTTTGAGTTTAAAGAAGGTAAAACAAATACTTATTTCGGAAAAACAGGAAAAACTGTTAGGAAAATGGAAAATTCAGAAAATCTTAGTATTGTAAAAAAAAACTTCGGACTTTCGCCTTTCATTAGAGCACCACATCCAGAAATCGGTCAATAAATAGTCAAATTAATGCCTGCACCGGAAACTTCTGGAAGGAGGAGGTGGGGGGGGGGAGGAAGTAGCACGAGGATCAACTTAAGAATTCATTACCAGATCGGCCCTACTATCCACTTTCATATAAAATTAGAACAAGCCGTAGTTTCGTGGGTGACGAAACAGGAAAAATTTTGGACTTTTCTTCGGTGCAAATAGTGTTTACGCACGTGTGAATAGTCACTATACCATCGATCTCCCGTCCATTCTTCATTTTCTATGAATTCCAATGAAGAAATGCTAAAGTAAAATAGCCGAATTAAAAAAATCGCCAAAATTTGAAATGTGGCGCTACTCACGGCTATTTTTTGTGACAACGAAAGCGAGTGAAGGTATGTAATATATTGAAATTTCAAGGACGTTTTTTTGTACGGTTTTATAGAATCCACTTGAAAAGCATATACGTATTGTACATTTTCAACATTCCAGCTTATTCGTAACATTTTCTGCAAAATCTGATGATTTTCACCCTCTACATTTGAAATGGCATGCAAAACATGCAAATATTTTCTTAATAAAAAAAATATATCACAAGTATTCGTCCTTGAACACATCTACACATCCATCAACGAAGCAATAATCATTTAATTCGTTTAGTTGTAACTTTCAAATGAGAAAAAAATAGCAAAAGGTGTTTTTACCATGCATAATATAATATGGCTATGACTGAAAGCGCACACCCAAAAACCTTTTATGTTGTCAAGTCCAATAAAAATTCCCCTGCTATCGTCAACATAAAATATGAGAACTTTCAATGTATAATATGTTTCTGTTTATGCATTAATTCTTGTTTGTTTTTCTCGTTTCTTTTTTTACATTTCAAAATGTGAAGGCTTTTTCCCGTATAGTTTCAAAGTGACGAGAAAGAAAATATTTTTATTGATTTGTATTAAATTGAGCATCGACTGCTAATCGCTAATAATTTATTTGTGAAGATTTCCTTTATACATAAATAGTCGTAAGTTATTTATTTATTACTTCCAATTTTCTGTAACAATTAGAAATTACTGGCTAGGTTCAGTTTCGAATTCGTATGAATAATTTAGGATCATATTCTGACATGAAAACCGACATCGGTAATGAGCTTCATTGCCTTCAATTGATCAAATAGTTTTGTTCAATATTGTATCATACAACAAATTTTAGTGTTTTTTATTTCACCGTAACATACGGCATTACCATATACCTTGCATCATTTGTTTACTTTTTGAATATTCAAAGATTGATCTCACGTGAAGATTGACGTCATTGGTTTTTTTTATACTTTTTTTAGAATTTTATTATGACGTAGGAAGAAAGTGACGTCTCACAAGGCATTCGATTTCGAATATTGAAAACAGTACCCCAGGGAAAGTTCACATTCTCCATGAGTAATTTCTGTCTCAAAGCTTTTAAACCAGATATCTAAAAATGATAAACAAATTACCCAAAGATACACTCAAGAAAAAAAAACGTTAGCTGGTACTCTTATCATTACTGCTGAATGAAATATTGGCGCTATAAATGTAATTATTCTCTGAGTGTAGAATTAATGTAGCAATAGATGTGTAGATGTGTAAACTAGGTATCGCTCTAAAGTATTAAATATCGGGCATTACTTTAACGAAAAGACTCCTTGTACATTGTGCAACAATATATAGAATACACAAAGAAGAAAGTTTTCAATTTAATTTTTCATCAATTTTATAATATATACATCATATGCATATGTATTTGTACATGTATATATGATGGCTAACGAAAGTAGGGAACTTTTCATTTTACGAAATGTCACGAAAACTAGGTGGCTAACGAAGCTAGGAAACTTTTCCTTTTACGAAATGTCACAAATCTAGGTGGCTTACGAAGCTAGAGAACTTTTCCCTTTACGAAATGTCACAAAAACTAAGCGGCTAACGAAGTTGGAAAACTTTTCCTTTTAAGAAATGTAACTAAAACTAGATGGCCTACGAAACTAGGAAATTTGCGCTTTAACGAAACGTCACGAAAAGCTAGTTGGCTAACGAAGTTAGAAAACTTTTCCTTTTACAAAATGTCACAAAAGCTAGGTGGATAACGAAGCTGGAAAACTTTTTCTTTTACGAAATGTCACAAAAACTAGTTGACTAACAAAACTATAAAATTTCGTAAAAGGAAAGGTTCCCTAGTTTTGTTAGCCTCCTTCAGTTAGAAGTACTTACCGATAAGTTCACGCTCTTCTTTCATTGCAAAGTGTTGTATTGAACACTCAACAAATCCTTATATAGAAACATTAACAAACGACTCATCAATATAGAGAATATTTCCTTTGAGAAAATGTCACAAGAACGAGATGGCGAATAAAAGCTTTTCCTTTTAAAAAGGTAAAAAAACTAGATAGGTGACGAAGCTAGGAAGTTTTCCTTTTACAAAACGTCACAAAAAGTTTTTGGGTAACGAAACTAGAATTAGTATAAGTGAAGGGAAATTTCGTCTAAAAATGCAAATAGTCTCTTCCATATATTGTTGGCAAATACATTGTGCAAATAGTCTCTTCTATATACCTTCGGCTATTTGTACACAGTGCAAATAGCCAACAAGAAGAGACTATTTGCACAATGTGCAAATAGCCAACAATATATAGAAGAGACTATTTGCACATTGTTCAAATAGTATCTTTCTTACTTTAACCGACCAGCTCGAACGTCCGAGTAATTGATATATCTACGTAATATCTATCAAAGTTTCTTTTTCATGAAGAGAAGTTTGAGTTTTTTATCTAATCTGTGAAAAATAGCAACATGGAATGATCCATTCCCTTGATCCGAAATTTGTATTTTATAAGTTTGGATTTCAGAATAATATGTAAATAAAAATTGACATTGCTACTCAACGGTAAAATTTAAAATCCATTGAAATTATTCTGTGTATGGATTATGCCTTTGAGTTGCAGCGTTAGCTATTGAAAGGTGAATCTAAATAAAAGTTGCTGACCGAATCAAGTACAAATGCGAACAGACGGTATATCCTTGACAAAAGTACAAGTCGCTAAACGTTTTCATTTTAAAAGAAACAACGTGAGAGCAAAATACGTCAAAGCAGGTACTTAATGGTGAAGTTATATTAGTGTTCGATGCGAATGCGAATAAATCGCGTAAGTTTTGTTTGAAAGCTCAACTTAAATTATTGTTATAGTCAACTTGACTGAAATTACAATAATTTAAGTTGAGCTTTCAAACCTTACGCGATTTATTCGCATCGCACGCTGATATAACTGCTCCTTTATGGATGGACAGGAACGTGAATATGTGTGATATATTTCTTATAAGTATTTTACTCATTTTACTTATCAGTGGAGGGAAAACATTTGATTGCATGGACCTGAGAGAGAAATTGTTGAGTAGATTACGCTCTTTAACTACATTTGACTAAATGACGTTTTCTCTTAGCTACGTTCGTCTATACCTGATGACGCTGAAAGCAACTTTATGGCAGATTCGCTGTGATAGCACTACCTATTTAGGAGGAGGGTTGTGTTGTAAAGGAAAATATAAATTGGAAAAAGAAAATTTCTAAAACCGTGTCAGCGTCAAACAATCACACCAGCTACACTAATTCAAATTAATTTTCATTTGATTAAACTGTATCCGTTTTCATCTACATTAACTTTATGACCGCAGAGCAATACAATGTTAGATAATTACATTCATTTTCATTCAAAAAAAAGTTATTGTTCTACGTAAGATAGTAATTGACTGTTTTCATTAGTACGTCTGACACAAAGTTCGATTTCGTGTCAAACGTCGATTAGTTAAATATATTAACATAATTGAGTACTCTAAGTACTTTCCGAATAGCTAATGTAATTATGGATGTGATTTTTAAACTATTAAGATTTTTTCTGCGATGGCAGATGGAATATACAGAATTGTAATTATATGTGTCAGAGTTCAACTTCAGTGCTAGTGATGAAGTTGGATTGGGATAAGGTCGTTAAAAGAGTAATCGAAAATTGGACGCAGCACCGGCACCCTTCTCTTACACAACTCTGCTTTAAATATTTCACAAGATTGTATATTGTTCCAAATGATGCTACACTCTGACTCGGCAAGTAAAAACATTGAACTATTTTTATGACATTTGTGGCGTGACGTCAGACCAACATGATCTCACCCCTCAAAGTGAGATCACCATTCGGTTACATTGTGATGTGTTGCGGTTAGTAAAATAAAGTGTCATTCAGTCTGGCAGACAACGCTACGTGGGCCGAGATTTCGCACATCTATATTGTGCGAATTGAAGATTGATGGACCAACGTAATACATTTTCTGAAGAGATAAATAAAATAAGAGATCAAATTATCATGTCATTTCAAACATGTCTTTATTCCATGTTCTATCGTTCGAAAATGTCATTTCCCTACAAATTATTCATACGTACAATTTACGATTGTTGTAGAATGCCTAGCTTTATCTCTTTTTCGCAGAAGATTGACAGAATATTTCAATATAATTAGGTTGATGAAAATGGGCTTTATAGCATTGTGAATGGTGTGCCGGTTTTCATCGTACGATTGTTGCGATATATACGTCCTACACATAATTTTCAAATAAGTGTTTTCGATAATAAATTAATTTCTGATGGGGGTTGACATATTTTCAAGCAAAAGATTGATGTAGAGGCAACTTTAGTAAGTGTGTGTATTGAGCTAATGTTGTTTATTTATATAAACGATAAAAAACAGTTTCATCGAATTTTCCTATGTTTAAACTTATGATGGTGGAACGAGTTTTATCTGACGATTTTTCATTTTAAAGCACAAACTAATTTTCTTCGCAAATTTTGGAATGTATTTCATCAAGATTTAATTTGAAGTCTCCATAAATTAGAGAATTTTAGGGAAATAGTTTTACATAATAGCCATAGTCCCTTGTTCACAATTTGTTACAGACTTTTAGTAGACGTTAACTGAAATAGATGTTGTTAACAAGAGTTGTTAACATAGCTACAAGAGTTACATTGTAAACATAGCTGTAAATTTTCGAAATCGCCTTTAATTGAGATTTAATGCGAGACGGCATCTAACGTCTTACAATCTTCGATGTTCCTGAGGATAGAGTTCTATTCGAATAGATGGAATACAATAACAGAATACACTACGAAGGCGGAGGTAACTATATTTTTTCGCATTCCATATTACAATAAGATAGACGTCTGCCGTGATATGAAGGGTGCAGGTTAAATGACTGACATATTCGACCAAAAAATACGGGAAAATCGATTGTTGAACATGAAATTATTCCAAACGAACGTACGTCTGATCAATTTTATGTCCTTTGGTATAATTCGTGTATTCGAAAAGATCAGCCAAATAGACTTCACTGGCTTCTTGTAGGCCAATAACTGCCGAACTTTGGAAACCAATCTTCAGAAGGGCAATTTACAGATCATACGCAAAAACACCACTAGGGAGATGGCAACAAATCCCGTCAGGTATTAGAGGGAAGAGATGGTCCGTCGATTTAAGAGAAGACTCTAACTGAATGCGTAAGTTCTCTAAGTTTTCAAAAGCTTCAGTTTATGTTCATAACAATCGGAATGCCTATGTTGAACATTATCTTTGATTTGAGAGTTGGTTTTATATTCTTTATTGGTAAAGTATATTATCCCCAGAAAAAAATTGTTCTACTATTGTCTACTACTAAAATCTGAGATGTGAAAATGAAGTGCCGAATGAATTTGGCTGATGCTATTCGCAGATATCTGCGAATGGTCAGTATAGATGCAAAACATAACCAAAGACCCGTACGTATCAGAATAGATGTGGCAAACAGAGTAGATGTTGCAAAAAGCAAACTTTAAACTGCCGTAATTTTATAGATATGTGTCATACCTCACAGTTCTAGAAGTTGCTCTATCCCGGGATTTGATAATTTTTCTCCAAAACCCTGAAAAACACGGAAGCGGCCTTCTAATTCTCATAGTTTTAGAGATATGGGTCATCTCGCCCAATTCTAGAAGTGGTCGAATTCCAGGATTGAGTCATTTTTCACTAAAACCCTGAAATACGTGTTCCCTAAAATTTTATTCTCTACAACTTTACCTTTGACAGTATGTCTCCATATTGCATAGTTGAGCAAATACAGACAAAAAACCATCTGCTTTCGTATATGGCCAAAAAACTCAATTTCGTCCATTCCATTGGTCCCAGTGCCTAGACAACTGACCCAATTTCCACAATTTCTGTTTTGTGAGATCAAATGCTTTCATTTGACACCAAAACGAACAATTTCCGTGCTATACTTGCTTAGATATTTGCGAAAAAGATTCACCGACCCTCGAAAAACCATGTTTTTGATCATTTTTTCGACCAGAACTCCGGAACCACTTGACGGATTTTGCTCATCTTTGAACATGAAAAAAAAAGTGGAGACAGACGGAGAGACGGATATTTTTAGACCCGTACGGAGAACGCAGTGCTTCGAAAAGGTGTCTATTGCGTTTACCACGACATATGTAACCAGTCGAATCTCGACAAAAAAAAATTCCGTCCAACAAATTTGGCCCCGGTGCCTTTGCTTAGGGCTCAAGTGGGCCTCAGATTGACCCTAACCAAAAAATGTTTTTGCTATGTCGCAGAGGAAATTGAGGGGGACATTTGTGTCTATGGAGGCATTTCCTTACCTAGGTAGCTTGTAAGGTCGGCCCTAGACAAAAAAATTTTTTTTTGGTATGTTGTGGAGAAAAATGAGGGGAAAAACTTTTGTCTATAAAATTATTTGTCCGAGGCCTCTCCTGTGAGCTCTAGATTGCGGGTCAATTTTGTGCTAGGGTTTTTTCACACCGTTGCCGTTGCCTCGAACAGGTTTTTCGATATTGCCCTATTGGCAATTTCCGATATTTGCTTAAATACGTTCGAGTCTGTTTGCCGCATCTATTCTGATACGTAAGGGTCCCTTGCATATGTTTTTTATTGCTGATTCGTCATATTTAGACGATAATAAATGTATCCTCCCAACTCCTACCTCGATCTACCCCATGTTACAATAAAATTATTCGTAGTTTAGTTTACTACAAAACGTATAAGACCTTTGTACTTCGTCCGGGTCCAACAATTTTTTGTTCAGAATAATATTCTTTTCTAACTGAGCGCTATAGTTTGATTCTTGTTGTTTAGCGACAGGGGTGGAGGAGACCTCAAATTAGTAAAAACGATGGTGGGACTTATGGTGGAATCCTAGCGCAACTACTGTTATCATCTGTTTTCTTATAATTTGTCTTGCAGTTAAAGGGTTCCAGCAAGGATCACAGTTTTTGCTGCATGTCGTTGTGTATTTTCCAATGCAGCAAGTAACCACATCGGAAAAAGAAATCAACCAAATGGAAACGAAATGTTGATCTTTGCCAAACGCTCACTGTTATAAAAAAAATCGAAATCCAACGTTTTCCATCGTATAAAATTATCATTTTGAAAATTCAAATTTTCTCGCTTACTTATATCCATTTTGTATATGATAGTTTGTAAATTGGCTCGGAAATAATGTTCTGTTCATATATTCCACCCCTCACAGCTGTAGTTTTTTTTTAAATATGGATCACAGAACGCATATTATTAAAATGTGTTCTATGTGTATATACTGTTGAAAACATGCAAGATTATTTGCAAAATAATGGTATAAGGTGCCATGAACAAACGACATCACGCTCAGAGGGGGAGAGGGGTTCCATAAAACATGACGTTTCGTTCGTTTCCATATAAAAGAAAGAAGCAAAAAGTTTTAATTGACATTTGACCGCTGCCGTGTAACGCATAAAAGCCTTGCGATGAAAGAGAGAAAAGATTTCTTATGAAAAAATGCATACAAAATCTTTTCTCTCTGAATTTTTATACAAAACTTTTTCTCTTTTTCATCGCAAGGTTTTTCTGGGTTGCAGGGCACTATGTTAGTAGCGACCAAAATTACTCCCATGTAAGAATAAAGCGGTGTTTCGGAGAATAAATTAATCATTAGGTTGCCAAATTTATTTTTATTTACATTATTATATATATTTATATTATTTATTTATTATTATTATTTATTGTTCAAACGATATTATAGGCTCTAAGCCCGAGTATATCGTGTACATAAATCACAGTAGTTTTCTTACAATTTTTTGTATTTTCATCTTTCCTGCGAGAAGGGGGCGAGAGTATTCAAAAAAAACCAGCTAACTAATATGATGTGGTGTGATAATGTGGAGAGAGGGAGGCCGTCGAAAAATAAGAAATTTAGCGTGACGTCGTTTGTGCACAGCCCCCAAACATAAACGGTGAATAATTCGTTTCGCATGGAATGCACAAAGTATGATAGATGAACCATCAGTATCAGATGCCGTTTCAGCGAAGAAACTGTCAAATGAAGTATGTTGTTAGTGTCGTAACTATAAGTGGTGAAATCGTGTGTGAAATATTTCCTGATAAAGACATATCGCCTTTATCGTGTGTTACAATACATTTCGTATAATTGGCTTATCAATACGCTCACGAATGCTTTAAGTTATTAGAATATGAGTATGTATATCGAGTGAAGTGGCTCTATAGTTTGTATGTACTATCCCAGTTATCAAGTTTATAAACACTACATTTTTCATCTGTTTCATCATTTTTAATGGCATTATGAATTATTTAATAATAACAGTAGAAGTTAAAAATATAACTAAAAATTATCATGAAATACAAGCTATTAGCGTCGTCACTAGTAATGTAAATTTCCTTTACATGCCAGCGTGTAATAAATCGCATTTACTGTACTGTTTGAGACTGTTAAAATGCTTTTAAGCCTATGGCAAAATAACAAATATTCCCGCAATGATGTAATCTACTATTACTTAACCTTTAAGCTGGCCAAAAATGATAGCACAAAAGAGGAATAAACTTAAAGCAGTCAGCTTGAAAATGTAAATGAAAAGCACCGCAGGACGCTCTGTATGGTGTGATAATTAAAGCTAAATGTTTTCGTTATTTTAACGTGATTTTGTATGTGCCTTTTGATATTTTAACAATATGATTAATGCATGCTTGAAAGTCGATCAATGGTGTTGGTTAAACATACAATTTATGGCACCAGAGCGATGATGGAAATTAAATTAAATGTAAACGACATTTAAAAAGTGAAATAGGATGGAAGTTTGTGTACTGCTGAGCAATTCGGTTTTCGTACCGGTAACTCTACAGACCACCAGCTGCTCAGAGTCTGCAATCATATTAAAAAATCACTTCTGAGTAAACACTCTACTGGCAAGTTTCAAGTTTTGAGACAGGGAGGGGGGCTCAAGTTTTGGCCCTCTATTTGACTTATGTCACATGTCACATCCTATGTCCGTTCTAGAAAGTGTGTTGCAATTTTAGAAGTAATAAAAAATGTGAAAACAGTTGAGATGTTGTTCCGACAGTTCTACGAATCTATAGACCTCACAATGCACCTTATTTAGAAAAATCTGGGGTTTTTTGATACTTTTAGAAAATTATTCTGTTAATTGTTCATGCATTAAACACGACACGTTTCAGCCAAACACCACAACTACACAGAATTCAATTCATTTACATTACATAATTTTGTATCTCAAGTGCCAACTCAATTCATAAATAAATGAACTTAAAAGAAAGAGTGCACTGAGTTGTGTTACTTAGATTATTGTTGAGCATCAGTCCTATTGTCCGATGTATTTGAGTGTGAGCGATGTCAAATAATGCAAGAAGAGTTTAGAAATGATAGAAAACTATACATAATTTATCCCTCATTTTTACATAATTCATGCCAAAGTTGCAATTATCTTCAAGATAAAGCAATTGAGTCGAAACAATGTTAAAACGATGTTGAATGGATTTTGAAATGTTGGGGAATTATAACATAGTTTATCCATCATATTTACATGAACTTTCCTTATTTCTCCATCATTTTAATAGAACATACATTGAAGTGAATTAAAACAATTTACAAAGTTTTTACATCATTTCTACATCATCCTAACATCACTTCCACATCATTCTAACATCGATTCCACATCATTCTTATATTACTTCTATGTTATTTTTACTTAATTCGTATGGCATTACGTATTTTGTCGATGAAAAATTCTTGTTGATATTTTATCGTACACGTAGTTTTGTAACATTCCGTTTTGCCGCTCAATTCAACTCAATAATCGATGTGGATGGAAAATATTTCGAATACAAAACGAAGCATACTTTAAAACATAAGCAAAGATCCGTATGTATCAGAATAGATGTTGCGAAAAGTCTCGAACGTATCTAAATATAGAAATGAGCAAACAATCCAATGTTTTATGCTCTTTTATAACTATAAGAATTTCAAAGATCCATAGAAATTACCCGAGGTAATGTCAAAGGCTCTACCGAAGTACGTCTTAGATCATTCATTTTGATGCCCAAAATGTTCAAGAGGCGTAAAATTCAAGAGGCGTCAACATCCGGAAGCATTAAAACCCAGAGGAGTGTCCGAATTTTGTAGCTTATATATAAAATAAATAAGAAATATAAAAAATAGCCGAAAATCTGTGTTCGACCTCCACTTGGACCATATCTCCGGAACTACCTGACCGATTTTGCTCATCTTTGAACTTGACTCATTGGACATATGTACCTTTCAGGTCAGCGTGATCGGTCGAGCCATTTAAAAAAAAAGTAGAGACGGACGGACGGACATTTTTTTTATTACTGATTCGTCATTAGACGATAGTAAATGCATTTCCCCACCTCCCACCACGATCAACCCCATGTTACAATAAAGTTTTTTGTAGTAAACGTATAGGACCTTTGCACTTCGTGCGGGTCCAATGATTATAATCAGAGTTGTGTTGCAATACTAAAGGCTCTCAAGTGATTCTTTTGTAAGCATTCGACTTCTTTCATGCTTTGGCAGTTTATTTTTACTTTGCAGTTTTTTTAAAACCATAATTTAATCAAAGAACACCTCACATAAAATTTAAATTAAATGAAAGCATTTTACAAATTAGAATTTCTGGTATGGATATACATAGAAATAAGTTACTATCGTTGTTGATTTTTTAATAAAAATCTTAATTAGTGAGAAAAAAAGGCTTTAATCGAAGTGCCACATACAAGTTTTACAGTTGAAAGACTTGACGGTGAGAGTTTTGTGGAAAAGTTTCGATTGATCATTAAAAATTGTTTTGCTAGTTTCCCGTGCTATAAATTTAATTATGAAAACTATACGAGGAATTGCTTGTAGGTGTAAAATTAAGGATTGAAAATGAATTAATGTTCGTGTATTGTTTGTGGATGAAAACGCACGTAGCTTTGCTAAAGTTTTCAAAATATTATTATATACTTTGTTGTGATAGTTGTCGAATGCCAGAAATATTATCTATTCATCAGGTATTTCATGTTGCTATGCATTCATAAAATACATATAAATATATGAAAAATACTCACCCTGGTAACTTTTTCTCGGGGTAATTCAGAGTTGTCGCATGGAGCATCCCCACACTGAAAATTATTGGTACATATAACGTAAATTCTTTTTATTAAAATGAAATAATTTGTGATACAATGGAAGTTGCAGTAAGTTTTTTATGTAAACAGAAGGGCAAAATCCAATACCCCTTTTGAATTGAAGAATTTGGTCGCCATACTTTCCTCTAAACAAGTGAAGGCGGGGTATTATTCTCTACATATGCAATTTTAAAGTTCGGAGTTTACCTTAACAAAGCCTTCGTTACAAAGGACATAATTAATTGTATTTTCTTTAAGAAGCCAGACTAGACTTTGTCCCAAAATGGAATGCAAAAATTAAAAATTAAAAATAAATTCACAATTTTCCAAATGTAACCTATTTTAGGCAAAAGCGTGCAATGTGTTGTTATCCAGCGAATAAAAGCAGGTAAATGAAATGTCTTTTAAATGGGTGAATGATATGCATTTTTGTAAAACAACTTTTGTCACAACATCTTTTTATTACATTTTTTTTCATTCTGTTATTTGTTTACATACATAAAACCTACGTCGGGATTCGAAGGAAATCAAATAAACATGTCATAAAATAAAATATGAATTCAGATAAAGAAAAATAAAAAAACACACAAACAGACGAATTTATTTGGTAAAACAAATAAAAAATCTAAAGACGTAAAAACATTATGAAAAACAATAAATTTTCATAGAGGTCCGTGCTTGATAGCTTGATACCAATGAGTAATACTTGACTCCATCAATATTGATAAATGATCATCTAATACACATGACCGCCAAAAGGATTAATATAATAATAAATATGATCTAGAAAGTGGTATAACGTAGTAGCACCTATCATTGAACGGCCCCCAAACATTGAAAAAATTTAACTCAATCTTTTGGTAAAATAAATCTTATCCAAAAATCTTGGGACATAATCGATTCCTCGTGAGATACAAAAGAAAATAGGAAAATTATGACATTTCTTTGGTGAAGACCAGAAAAATTGAGAAAAATACAAACGAAATCAAGTTTTAAACAGGCGCAAAACTTTTCATAATAGCTGCTACTCTGTTACTAAGTTTTTTCAAGTCGGTACTCGAATCGGATTGTCAGTGGGTCGAATGAAATGAAACTGCTTTATCAACGCACGCTTCATTTTGGCAGTTATGAAACAAAATGTATACATTCTTCAATATTTTAAGTTGGTTCTGTGTGAAAATAATGATTATGCCTTCACAGACTCTATTTGAAATTAGGGAATGCTACCGACAGAATGTTGGTGATGAGTATCATCCTGTAAATTTTCATTCACATTCATCTTTCAACTTTGCAATTGCGAAACATAAATTAAAATTTAATTGAAAGTTTTGTTTTCACTCACTCATTAAAATAAATTACACTTCAGTTCCTGAATACTAGAATACAAATCATACAAAATCATGAACAGGAAATAGGTTACGAATGGCAGTCTAATGCCGCTTCATTCTAAAATCTCGCCTTTCAAGAGAGGAAGAAGAGAATTCCCTGATTGACCTAATGCAATTGAATATGCTATCGTTCCGTCTCACTGACTTGTAAACAGGGACGAATCCAACAATTTGTCTTACCCGGGTGGTTATAGGAAAAATTTTATATTTCTACGTTACGTTAAAGCGAGAATAGTTCATTATATTCGCACTTAATTGGAAGAGAATAAAACCTACCGTAATTTCACATAGAGTTATTTTACAACAAAACAGTTTTCTGGATTTTTTTCGAGCAAATACATTAATTACAACATATATGCAAGGCAAAAAGATTCGAACGTTTCTAAGTAAATGTTGGATTAACTCTTAAGTGTATTAAGTGTATGAAATTACGTCCACATTAAATTGAATTGGACATTTCCGAAAGGGCAATATTGAAAAATCCGTCCGAAGCAACGGCGCCACAGTGGGCTAATCAAAAATCTATATCTCGTGAAATATTCACAATTTAAATGAAAGAATTCTTAAAACGTGATTTAGGAATGTTCAAAAATGTCGGGAAAAATATTTGTGCATGTAGGCCGCAGATTAATAGTCGTAAAGTTGTTAGACAAAGTGACAGGTTTGATTTCTCCCTATATATAACCTCAAAAAATATATTTTCCATATTTTCGTCAGAAACTTGTCGAAATCAGTTGTAAACGTTAAAGTAATTCATAATAAGTCGAAATGAGCCTAGTCCGACGAAAAAGGGATGAATTTCCTAGTGGTTTTGAAGCGAATTGTTGTTCAGCGCTCTGAGAATCAAAGACAGTCAGTATCAAAATCAAAGAATCAACCAAGAAATTCATCTTTTTTCCGTCGGTCTAGGCTCGTTCCCATAAATCTCATAAAAGATTTTTCAATTACCTTTCAGGGAAAAAAAAGTTTTTGAAAATCGGTTGAGTTTTACTCAAGTTATCGCGGAGACAGACGGACGGATGTACGGAAAACACTTTTATTGCTGATTCGTTATCTATGGACCATGATCGAAGCTCCCCTCTGACTCCCGGCTCGAAATTGGGGCGGTTACAAACGTCGTAGTAAACGCATAAGACCCCTTCATTCATTCGTACGGGTCTAATCATCAATATTCAAGGTAGTTTGGCATTCATGTTAGTTGATTCGTTTTCGACCGTATCAATGTCTTACTGCAGTCGCAATCGTCACTGGCCAAGCCGAAAGAATCGATAAACATTCTTTGATATTTATTCTGAAATTTATTCGAAATTGACCCATCCGCATCCAGTAGTGGCAAGTTTAAAACGTTTTTATATAACGGTCGTGCATGGAAATAATGCGAGAACCTACGAACGTCGTTACTGTGAAATTATTGGTGAAAAATTTTAGTTCGCAGAGAAAAGTTAAAAGGAAATTAGGGAAGTCATCAGAAATTTCAGGGAAGTCATGAGAAATTGCAAAGTTTCATGTTGAACTTGGGAAATTTTACTAGTGGCCCAAAAAAAGGTCATCACTTTGCTAAAAAATTCAGAAAAAGTGTAATTTAGCAAAATTGTGAGGAAGTGTGTACTACTGCAAATTGGGAAATATGCATTGGGAATTGGGAAGTGTGCGTTGGGAATACCAACTAAGGTTTAGGGAAATCTCAAGTTTGTTCCCGGGAATTTTGAGTCGGTTACCGGGAAAAAACATTATTTCCAGGCACGAGGACAGTTTCCACGATTCCATTTAAAAAGTTTTTGAACATTGCCACTTTTCCCGGATCTTGTGCTCTGACCTTAAACTTAAACTTAGAAGCATTTCGTTTATGATGGAAGCTAAATCTGATTTGCCGATTGAGCAGAAAGACTTCGTCTGTCACGGCCTTTGTTTGCTGAAATAAAGTTATTCCAGGACGCTGGAAAAGCTGCAAAAATCCAAATTCATATGTAATTGCTCGATTTTCCTTCGATTTCATTTATCTTGGATTTAAAATTTTCAAAAATTGTATATGGTATACAGTTCGAAAGAGCACTAAAAATGCATAAGTACACAACAGAAAGTTCGAATGAACAGCGTACTAACATCACCAAATAGCAAAAGGCCACTCACAAAGTGCGCACTTACTATGGGGAGTGGCTTGACAAGAGCGTTCTGTCATGCATTCTAATGTGTTAAAATGGGCGTCCGAGGGGGGAGGGGGTAGAAAAACTGATGTGGTGTCTTTAGTGCGCGCACTTTGTGAATGGCCCCGAAGTACATAAAATCCAAAGTGAAATAAATTTGCAAACTCTAGACTTCATAAAGTGAACAAATTTGAGCGGAAAAAGAACTGAAACAGTACACTCACAGTTATTACATGATTTGTGTTTGTTGTGTATACAATATAAAGACAATCACATTAATGCGTTGCTTTTAGAATTCCAAAAGTTGCTGTCTATTTTTGTGTTTTAGATATTCAAATTAGAACGTGATTTGTGCACTGAGAATCATGTAAAGCTCGTAACATAACTCGACTCGAATTGGTTATTCCAAAATTCTCAATATATTTGTGAGCCTCGAGGGTATTGTATGCCGAGGTCTACATCACAAATTATGTAAAAACCAACTCAAAAGTCTCGTTGTGTAAATAACCATTATTTGCCCCTTTGAAAAATGATGTCGGCGCCTCTGTAACACGCCCACAAGTTATACTCATTATTCTATATTTACTTTTGCAGAGTGGAAAAAAAGTTTTAAATTCGGTATTTATTTCTTGCGACAGAAATATTATGCATAATAAATTTCGATTTTCCTTTCGCTTCATTTTTCCGCAGTTTTTTTCGCTTCATTTTACAGATTCATGCGTTGTTATTGGAATATATAATAACGGTTAACATTAGATAAATATGCGAAGAACTTATTTTTCTTGACACTTTCCCATATGATTTTCATACTTGAACGTGTACTTAAATATTACTTACTATTGATACAATTTTTCGCATCGGCTGACAGAAATTAAATTTTATATCCTGTTAAATTCGATATGGCAGAGTTGTTTTGGGGTATACGAAACATAGAAGTGAATGGAAACTGAATGTTACGCAACGTATGTTTTATGATCATGCCCGCAGCGGTAGCAGAGGGCGTGACACAGTCCCCACACACCAAAAAAGAAGTCCACAATTTCAAAACACGCCATACGAAAACCTTTGGAACAAGGAGTCATATATGAACAAAATTTTGAGTTTTTTCCTCAACCGCCTCCCTCTTCAAATTATTAGAAAAAACTACGTCGCAGCATATTTCCAATTAGTCATCAAAATCGGTTGGAAGTTGGCTGAGATATCGAGGTTTGAAAATGACATTATTCTATGGACTTTCGATTTTTCTATTGTTCTCATTATTATGAAAACTTTTTTTTTCTGATCTGTTGGTTTCTATGTACCTATCTATCTATTAATAAATTTCGATCTCGAGGACGAGACAGCCAACTGAAATTTTTACTGAACGTCAGTCTCGGCCCCAAATGAAAAATTTCATAGGCCACTTTTCCGGGAAAATTTTGGAAAAGTCGTGGCATGTGGAAAAGTGGTCAATTTTGTGGGTTTTTCAGGTAGTGCTCGGAGTTATCAAATTTTAGCTTAGAAAGTTATAGAGTTTGGTTAGAAGAATTTTTCGGTATCTTAAGAAAATGGCTGCCAACTGTCAAAGTGACGATATCTTGGATTTTTTACTATCTTCTGAATTAGAGTACCTAGACAATTGGTTTCTTGGGAAAGTTATATAGATCGGTGAGAAGAATTGGTGACACGAAGTGTTCCGAAGGTAGCTGAACGTGACACGATGTGTTCCGAAGGGGCCACGAAGTGTTCCGAAAATAGCCGAAGGTGACATGAAGTGCTCCGAAGGTAGCCGAAGTTGACACGATGTGTTCCGAAGGTAATCGAAGGAGACAGACAACTCAGTGGTGAAAATTTTTCTGAAGAAAAATTTTTTTCTGGGAAAATTTTTTTTGAAGAAAATTTTGTTGAGGAAAATTTTCTTTTTGAAGAAAGAAACATTTTTTCGAAAAATGAATTGTGAATTTTAGTTATAACAACTGAAAACTTCCAAAACGACTGATATCACATAAAAAAACCTCTTTAGAGGTAAAATGGACGCAGTCCATAAGTCCGCTTTCAAAATTGCTGATACGCAAAAATTTGTTTGAATTAAATGTTAGCTTCTGGTTAAATTTGTATTCTTTAAATAAAACTGCACAAGCTAACATATAATTCAAACAAATTTTTGCGTATTATCAGCGATAGCGTCACCTCACGCGATATCATTAATTTTGGAAGCGGACTTACGGACTGCGTCACACATTACATTTTAAGAGGTTTTTGTATGTTCAACTTATTCTGCCATATCCACACTTCTGCCGATTGTGGGCAATCGAGATATAAAAGAGATGTATGGTTTAAAAAAGTGTGGGAGCACGAGGAGCCGATAAGCTCATGTTAAATTAAGTTCCGGCCTTCGATAATAAAATTATTTTTGCATGTGGAAAAAATTGCCATTGCGTAATACATCCCTACTTCGCTCGATGTGTACGTGTAAAGCACTCGAGCATATACGGAGTATTAGAATTAATTCGCTTTCAACGATTATATAGCCGAAATGTATGAATGATTTGTTGTGTAGTAGTATCGGCTTGGTTGGGATGTTGGTGGGTCAAATCGAAGGTATATTACAACGCCTATGCACTAACCAACTTTTACCATTATCCTTCAATGGAAAAAGGTGAGTGCTGCATAAGGTCACCGATTAAACAGATTTGTTTCGAATCATCTGACTTCACAATGGCCTGGAACCAACCTCTACCCGGACATTAATAAATTATAGAAACTGTTAGCGACTAGAAAATTTAGCGTACCGATCACGTATGTTCATGACTCGAGGAGAAAATAGAAAGTTATCACGAGATGAAGTATGCAAAAAGAGATGAAAAATTAAAAGCATAGTTGTATTGCGCACATAGAAACGAGAGACCGCAAAATACACAGTCTTACACAACAAAAATTTTATATAAATGCATCACGACGAAAACGTGACTTTAGTTTCATGCTTTTGACGAATAATTTTTTTCCTTTCTGTCGACCCTAAGAGAATGCAAAAGCGAAAAAGCATTTTGTCATCGCTATAGACATGAAAAAATATTCATTTTTTTCAAAGCGAAAGTAAAAATTCTATTTTGACGAATGAACATACAATAAAGAAAATAATTTCATATTAAAGACCACAGATAAAGCTAACTGTAAGAAGCAAATCTCTCAGTTTTGCTAGTAATTCATCTTTACGATCATGCGAAGGAGTCCCATATATTAAAGAAAATCAAACAATGTTCCGCGGGTTTCGATGCGTATAAAAGTTTCCTGCGCTTTACTCTTTTACGTTTATGATGGATTTCTTTGATTTGATTTATTCTTAATGTTTGCGTTGTGTGAATGAAACACGTTTGTTATCTCAAAACTGTGGTGCTTGTAAGAAGTTAATTGCTTGATTAATGATTCTGACTGAGTTGCTCAACCTCAATGGTTGTGGTTTATTATTATTATTATTATCAAACGATTTTTCGACGAAAACTTTTACATTAACTCTTGATTCAAAATCTGCCTAAAAACAATCGTTATATTTTACGAAGGTTCGGGTGTACGCATGTAAGCCGTCCTATTGATTATTAAAGAGATGCCATAAAATAAACTACCCTACAAATAAGTTGGATGATAAAATTTTCAATCAATTTTTTGAATAGAAAATACGCAAACCTTAACAAAATGTTTGATAAACATTTTTACCTTGCAATAACGTGCTTGCGTTGGCAGTATTGAGTAATGTTTGGAAATTATTTACATATTCATATAATATTTTTCTGCCATACAAATTCTTTCGAGTGAAACGCCTCGCATGAACAAACTAGAGTGTTTAGTAGATTTATCAGTTGAAGTGCGAAATATATGTTGTATCACTAGGAGCAAAAGTTTTTAATTTCGACCCAGGTGGTGAAAGGTCAGACGGCGAAGCATAGCGGAACCCGAGGACTCTTTCATCATCGTGGTCGAAATTTAAAACTTTTATTTCGTGTGTTATTATACTACTTATTCACAGACGAACAAGTCACATTTCGAACAAATAATTATAATACAATATCAGTGACTGAGGTGAACGAAATATGAGCATTAATTTGAAGCGAAAATGATGAGAGAAATGTTATATCTTAAATAATTAACGTAGTAGCAATGGAACGGCCTCCAAACATTGAACAAATTTAAGTCAATCTTTTGGTAAAATAAATCTTATCCAAAAATCTTGGGACATAAACGATTCCTCGTGAGATACAAAAGAAAATAGGAAAATTATGACATTTCTTTGGTGAAGATCAGAAAAATTGAGAAAAATAAAAACGAAATCAAGTTTTAAACAGACGCAAAACGTTTCATAATAGCTGCTACTACGTTAAATCTGAAAGAAAATCTTTGTGCCACGACTGGGACCCGAAACCAGAATTTTCACCTTTTCGGGTGAACCAATTGAGCTGCCGTTTGATTTCAGAAAGAACTTTTCTCTCATAATTTCGCTTCAAATATTAATTCTCGAATTTCGTTTACTTCACTCACTGATAACTGGAAAAATGATTCAACTTACTTTGTCGGTTGAGATATTTCTTATTGTCCTATGCTTTCAATACATTAGTATGTTGATAGGGGCATCCCTGTACAATTAGATGACATCGAAATGATGTCGATATTCAAGTACACATACGAATATATGGACATGAAGTTCTGAGAATAAACAGACACACGCATTTGTAAGTGGGACAATGCGCGCATAAAGTTCCTCGAACATTACACGTACTTTGGCTACAGATACATGTGTTTTGTGTATAAGCGACGGTTCGAAATTAGATCGGAAACGAGAATGTTCACGGTAGCTCAATATTGGTTAGAGCAGCACCCCGGAAAGGTGAAGATTCTGGGTTCGGGTCCCAGTCGTGGCACAATCTTTCAGATTTAATTTCAGAAATAACATCTCATAATTTCGCTTCAAATTGATGTTCCAGTTTAATGGTAATTATTTTTGAATAGAATACGCTGTTAACTCGAACATTTTTATAATTTTTGGAGTAAGCAAATACAACTGGGTACAAAAGTAATTTTTGGTCCAGGACCGAAAATGACAGCAGGGTCAAAAAGTAATTGTTCAAAAGGGGGCAGCACAAGTCTACTTTACGCTCTCAATCTTGTGAGAAAATGTGGCGTTTTTTGTCCATCTGGACATAAATACTAATGTCTTCTTTCATTCATTTCACTATAAGAAAATATTTCGAGGTGTGAAACCTGTACATGCTACATGATCCATCATTTTCTTGTTCGGCGTGATGACAGTTAAAGCCATTTCGGATCCATCATTCCGGTTGGCCAAAAAAGTACATCAGAATCGTGGCATTTGAAATTCATTTTTGCTTGGTTTTTCGCCCCGGTTAGGATCCTCATAAGTATTATCATAATCGTAACCGATTTTTGTCCTGCGCAAATAACACTTCGGGAGCGTTAGCAACACCAAAGTGATATAAAAAGGTTGTAAGTTCCTGCGAAAGAGTGAATTTTTCGTAAAAAGTGACAGCAACCAACTTTATCATCATTCACCAACAAATACCAAATTCACCAATACGCAAGGGACTAACCTAGAGCACTTAGGAGAGGTCTCTGTCTGACCCGTGCTTTCATGTACAAAAAAGTTTTCCTCTTTTTTCTTCACAACACTGCAGAAAAACCTAATCATTTAGCAAATATTCACAAAAAACCACCAAATATCGTGTCGCGTAGGGGCGTAGCGTGAGTTTGGCCCACACTAAGGACACTACTCGATAGCGTAGTGGTTAACACGTCTGCTTGCTACTACGAGATTGAGTTGCCAGTGCGTTGGTTCGAAACTCAACCGCAGACGGATTTGTACCGATTGTTAGATTTGTAAACAAAACAAAGCTGATTGAATCGTTCAAGTCAAGTGAACTTGAGTGTAGTGCCATCGTACGGCTTACCGGAAAAGGCATTGTTGGGAGAACCGGTATTCTACTCCTACTAGTTTCGCTCCTCGTTACATCTCATAGATGGCACTGGGTTTGTCGCACAGCTTACCACTGGCACAGTAAAAACTTTCCGGTAATGAAAGGATCTCAAAAAGTAGAACCACAAACAGCGAAACTAGTAAATAATGATAATGATCTAGCCTCTAACCCTTCATGGGTTGTAAGGCAGATTATTATTATTATTAAGGACACTACAGCCGGGACCACTCAACATATTTTCACTAATTTAAGTTTCGTGATTTACTGATGTCCACATCTTTCATACAAAACCTTGAAGAGCGATTTCCATTCTAATTTCGCAGAGATATAAGTGAAAAGATTCCACCAACCTTCAAAAAAACAAGTTTTTCACAACTTTTTCGACCGTCACTTATGACCGTATTATATGATCCACATTTCGTCAGCTGCACAGACTTTTTGCATTGCATATTAATCAAAAAGCACCGAAAAGGGGAAAACGTGAAACTGTTTAAGAACTATTTGTTGGTCTGAGATGAGGGCGATCTTAATAATCACACGAATACAGGACTTTACATTTTTATCCCGAGCTACTTTTCCTCCCTAGGGAATTTATCTACGTCAATTTTCACCCTATGGTAATGCATAATCAGTAAAAGTTGTACGTTTCTCTCATGAAGGTTGTTTGAGACAATTTCACATGTGTCACTAAGTTGTGTTGGTGAGCTTCTGAGTCATTCAAACACATTCTCGACGTATACAGTGTTAGTGAACTTCTGAGTTATTCAAAAACACTCTCGTCGTATACAGTAATAGTATATTATAACACAAGGGGTTTCATCGCGTTATTATAGTCGAGGTGTACTGAATATTTCAAGGGGCGTCAGCCCCGTGAAAATTCTTTACACCGAGATGACGCGATAAACCCCTTGTATAATACCATAGTTTATATCACTGCCCTACAACACATAAAAAACTTACAAAAGAATCATTTTGTTAAAACCGGTTTGTAAGTTATTTATGCGTTGTAGGGCAGATCATTGGAGCCTATAAAAGCCAATTATGCAAAAAACATTGAAATAAACTTTTTAGCGAAAAACTTTATTTTTCATTTGAATGCAGTATTTCTGTAACAAAATATTAAATTTTGTAACATGTGACGCGTCTGTGTAGGTCTGTACCATGGATTTTTTTTTCACCGGAGATGCGAAAATTTTAACTACCTCGTCCTATCAATATTTACGTTACAATTTTTTTGTAAAATGAACCGACAAGTGTTAGACACTTTCAATTTGTTTTCACTATCTTTCAGCCCACATACGTGATGTCTTCATTATAGTCGACTCGACTATAATTACGGTTATTATGGTCGAGTCGACTACAATAATGCCATTATCACCCTTACCGTTCACAAGCAAATCGACCCCCGAAAAATCTCCATTAATTGGCCCATTATGGGCTCCGATGTTATAAATAATTATTTTCAAATGCTTGAAATAATTAATATTTTGCCTGCCACAAAATCAAATAAATGTTTCAATTTATTCCATCTGAAGTTTTCTCAATATCAGTCAAAACAGAAAATGTTATCGAGCTACATCTAATATTTGATATCACTTCCACCATTGCCATAGTTATTTCATACAATAACTCGTAAAATTATCCAACATATCAAAAATATCCAAGAAAAACTTTCTTCAATATAAGTCTTTTCTGTATGGCGGAAAATACATAAAGAAAAAGTTTTTGAATATGAACGAGACTATCACATTTATAGGCTCATATTAAAATAAGATTAAATATGAGATTATAACTTACAATTACGAGGGATGGTTTGGTGTTATAATCCCTTTACAAAAATGAAAATTTATTTTTCCATGTTATAAAAATAATTATAAGTTTGATTAAAATAACGAGAAAAAATACTTCCATACATTCGATACTGACAAATTATTGATACTGGGACTCCATTGTTACCAAGTTGTCTATAATTTCCCCGGAAAACGTGACAAGAAAACATTTTTTTTTCTTAGCAACAATATAATGAATGACAAAACGGATGAAATGAAATTTGAATTTAAACAATTCAGGAAAGACATTTTTCTTTAGCTTTCATTCATATTCATTCATCTAATGAAGAATAATTTTTCAAATCTTCCTTCCAAAAAGCAATTAACCGGAATCATTAAAGTGTCATAGCTTTGTCCTTTTCGATAAATCATAATTTTCGTAACAATTTCATGAGCGTTACATTGTGTTATGCAGTGTATTGAAACATTATTCGTAAGAAAATGGGTATACATACAATGAGTTCGATATACCTTCCCTTTCCTTGTTTTACAGACTATCAGTTCTCAATGGTAAGCATGCAATACTCTTAAAGTGATGAAATTTCAGTTGTAAGCTTGGTTTCATATGAAACCTCACGTCTGACCACTTTCAGAGTGGTGTTTGCTATCTGCTCTAAATGGCGAACTGTTGTTGTGGTTCTATACTTTGAGACAAACAGTTTAATTTTTGAGATTTTAGAGTAATCTGTAAAGATTAGTGGCAATTCACAGTTTTTGTTTTTTTCGTCTGTGTACTCAAACCAGGATTAGATTATCCTATGTGAAGTGTTTAATTGTCGTTAAGGTCGTTAAAGAAACGTTTGAAGCGAAAAAGATTCGTACTTCAATCACATTGTTCTTAGAACACAATTTTCTCATAATTACAAAAATCGAAGAAAATTTATGAAAATCATAAAGATTTCTTGAATTTCATTATAAAAATTTGAGGAAGTCTAACTTCATAGGTAAGATCCTATATCTTAAAAGCAAATGAGGCTTGTAGGCAACTTGTTAAGGAAGCGAAATACCGGGAGGGAAGGAAGTTTGGGGAGTAAGTGGAAAAGGCAGGGGTGAGAAATTGTGGTCGATGATCAAGATAATAAGGCGCGGTGGCGTGAAGGAGAGATTTATGTGGCGGGATTATTTTCAGGTAGGGCAAAATGATAGGGAGGCAGGTCCTAGTTCGGGGTGGGGGAAGAAATTACACTGGAAGAGATGTCCCGAAAGGTCGGCAGGTTAAGGGCAGGAAAATCGGTATCCGGACAAAACAGCCCCTGGACAAAAAACCCGGACAAAAAAAACCCTGGACAAAAAAAAACCGGACAAAATAACCCGGACAAAAGAACTCCTGGACAAAAAAACCCCTGGACAAACAAACCCCGGACAAAACAGCTTCCGGATAATGCTGATGACCAAATATCAAGATTCCGGATTATAACAAGCAAGGCTCCGCGCCGCAGACCTGAACATTATAAAATAAAAAAGCGGGGTCGAGGGGCGGCAGCCCCCGCGATGGGCGGTCAAGGGGGTATCGCCCCCCTTTCGGGGTCTAAGGGACGGAACTCTTAGCGGGGTTTGGGGCAGAGCCCCATGCTTGTAAGGCCGCCTGCAGGAGGACCCTGGGGGGTTATTTTGTCCGGGTTATTTCGTCCGGGGTTTTTTGGTCCGGGGGTTTTTTGGTCCGGGGGTTTTTTGACCTAGAGCCGGAAAATCTGCAGTAGTGGATGAAATTAAGGCGGAATTTATTAAGTGTAGCGGATCAAGTGAGATCCAATGGCTTTGTAGGATTTTCAACTTGGCCATGAAATCTTCTACACTACCTGCTGACTGGAGCTTTGGTGTTATTACTCCGGTTTATAGGAAGGGCAACCGTAAGGCTTGCAGTAACTACAGGGGATATCGCTATTGAGCGTGGCAGGTAAGGTGTACGCGAGCGTACTTGTTGACCGAGTTAGGAACATAGTGGAAGGTGTACCAGATGAGATTCAGGGTGGTTTTAGCCCACTGAGAGGGTGTCTGGATCAGATTTTCTGCCTCAGACAGACTATCGCAAAGCTTTATGAAAAGAACAAGGATTATGCTTCATCGACTTGGAGCCTTCTCCTTCGACCGGCACCAAGGTAGAAGCTGTTCGGAGTACTTACTTAAGAGTATTTACTCAGAGGTAAGAATAGATGGCGAAATTAGCGAGACTTTCGAGGTTAATGAGAGCGTTCGTCAGGGCTGTTGTCTTTCCCTGCTTCTGTTCTTAATTTTCATGGACAAAATCATCAAGCGGGCAAACTTGCAGGGAAATGCGGAGGTGGGTGAGGTAATAATGAAAATACTAGCCCATGCGGATGATTCGATTCAGTTAGCAGATAATGCCAGGGATTTAGAGGGTAGGATTGGCTGCCTGAATGCTGCATGTGAGGAGCACGGGATGATTGTAGGGAAAACTAAGGTTATGCATGTCGACAAATCTCGGAAGGAGATAGCTTGCTATTTGAATCGGGAGGAGGGTGATATGAAACGTACGATATTTCCCTTTATTTTTAGAATTATAATCACAACACAGAACAGCCATTATTCCAAATTAAAATAAACGTCATGACACTTGTCGGTTTTGTCATGTTTACTTTTTATTAATGGATACCGAAATTAATCTGGCAATAAATTTATATTTAAAATATTGAGCGACTCTGATTATTTTCCAAAATTAAGTTTATTAAATTAAAGCTCATCAAAACCAAATTAAAAATATATTTTCTTGCAACACATCGACTCGATCATTGTTGTCTTCCATTTAGGTTGCTTATCGACCTGGAGCTTTCTGATATGAGGGTTCTTAGGAACATAGCGAAAGTTAATCGGTAGGAGCAGTGGGATAATCATATTAGAAGCGACTGCGTTATAGGGAAAATTTAGGGATTTCGTCAGTAGAAGAGGCGGCAAGGGCCAGTCGTCTGCGGTGTTTCGGGCACGTTCAGACAATGTGTAATAACAGGCTACAGAAAAGGATCTTGTAAGAACAGGTACCGTATGTTAGGCCGAGGGGCAAACCAAGGAGAAGGTTTATAGATTCAATTAAGTCAGATTTAGAAGTTAAGGGACTTTCTCTGGGCGAACAGACCATCTACTAGGCGGTCGGTAGAAGGGAATGGAGGGCAATAATTCACCATTCTGGGGTTGTAGCATAAAGATCTCACACCGAAAGGTACTAATATGGTTTGATGATGATGAAAAGCACATTATTAATGACGCGACTATCGATACACCAGCCTGGAGCGATACTAGAGGCGATGCGAATTATCATTAGACATATTATGTAAGTTCTGATTTTATTTTCGTATCCGTGCTTCAAGATTGGCTCGAAACTGTAAGATGGATTAAATGCTGTACAAATAAAATGCAACGGAGACGGATGAATATTGTCGACCGAAACAGAACGCTGCACCAATTTGAAGTTGCCTGGTATTGACCCTTCACAAGGAGATTACAGAGCCGGAGAAAATGTTACACATATATTACGTCTCTCTACCATAAACTGCACACTGCACATTAGCCCTTCTCATTTCAGATTGAGTTCATTTTTTAGGCTTGTGGAGTTGTTTTTGTGGTAGATAATCGAGCCTAGATTTTTGTTCTTCCATTTAAAAGCGTTGGCTAGAAAGAGACCAATTATAACTGTCTTTTTCTAACCAACGCTTTTAAATAGAAGAACAAAAGTCATCCGCGGCTGCCTCTAGGCGGTGTCTACACCATTTTTTCGAAAAATGATCTTCGTAAACGTTGATCTAGACTCGAATATCTACCAGAAAAACAACTCCACAAGCCTAAAAAAAGAACTCAATTTGATATGAGAAGGGCTACTGCAAGTACAAGTCAAAATGGCCGCCGGGTTGGACGTGTTTCGGTTTGCTCTGTGTAAGTTTTATTTATTTTTGAAATTTTGCGTTCGGTCCGGGATTTTCTTTTCTTTTACATAATTAGTTTTGTTAATTGTTTTTGTGTCGAGTGCCGCATTACTCAGGTCATTACGCGAATTTTGTTGTTCTTTTTTCGTGTTTCATTACAACGTGATGGAATATGCAACGTGGCAGTCAACTGCTCGGTTTCCCTTATTTTTCACCTTCTCCGTTGCCCATTCTGTAGCTTTGGATTGTTTTCTGTGCAATAGGCGCGTTTTAATATGAAATTTGTTGTTTTTGGAACGATTTGGGCACCTCATCAAGCAGTTCACATCCAGCCGTTAGAAAGTATTCAAAGACAGTTCGTGTTGTACGCTAATCGCGATCGATTTGTCAGTGAAGACGATGATAGCTACCGTCTTCGCCCTTACATTGATAGGTGTGATGAACTCAATCTGAAATCTTTGCTGAGACGTAGAACCAATGCAGTAGTTTTCTTCATCCACGATGTTTTGACTGGAAGAGTGAACTCTCGTTTCATTCGCGACAAGATTAAGTTGGATGATGGCTCGCGAGTTTTGCGAAAATCCTCATTAATTAGAATCACGGGTTCCGTTAATCAGTACTCACAATTCTCGCCTTTCAACTTCGCATGCCGGCTATTCAACCTTGCTGCAAACCACGTAGATCCAACTCTTCCGTATCGCGAGTTCAGAAATGAGGTCCATAAGCTCCATGACTCGGTCTTTGATAAATTTGGCATGGTTGGATAATGTGTTTATTTAGTGCTTTCTTTTCACTACTGCGTCATAAAAACGAAAGCACTCATCCGGTGATTGATTATTCTTAAATTTTTGAAGCTCCTAAAAAGTTAACGTTTTTTTTAATGCAGTTGAAATGATGTTCTCTGACTTGGATGTTTGGCATCTTCTTAGACGCGATGGAGCATTTTTGACGAGCTATTTTAGCAATCTATATTTTATATTTTTGACTATGCTGATTTGGCAAATTTTATATTCAACTTTTGACGATGTTCTTCCAACAATTTTTATTTATGTATCTTTAAAATATTTTGACGATGTTCTTTCAACCATTTTTATTTATTTATTTTCTAAATATTTTGACCTGAATTCATTTCATTTATATACTCGTTAATTATTTCACTTGATTTTGATTCTGTTTTTTGTAATATTTGTTTTTGATCCTTTCTCTATGTTAAAGTTATTAATGTTAATCAAATATTATAACGATTTCATGGTTTTTTAACGAGAGCTATGGCAGCAGTCATAGCTACTCTTTTTCCATGTCAGCTAGAAAATAGTAGACAATAAAATTATATATCAATCAATCAATTACATTTACATTTTAGCTTCCGAATGGCGTCTGGGTAACATAACCTCAATGTTGTGATATTTTTCGAATCATCGCTTTGCAAAACAATCAATTCAATACTGTGTACTTTATTTGTCGTTCTCGGCATCCTCCTTCTGATAAGTGTTTATGGTCATAATTTCGGTTGATGACTTCGCTATATGCATAGCACTCGGTTTGGCAAAAATGTAAACAAACGAATACATTGCATTCCAAACAGCCCTTCTTGGTGCCCATTAAAACTTGTACTTCCGGTGCGGCTCGGCTTACCAGGCCGTCCCACTGTATTCATTCTCGGTAAAAACAATTACACACAGCCTCGGACGGGTGGTGGATACGGGGTACGACCAACGCTCGACTTGACAGGTACCCCATCGTTGACGGTCAGGCAATGCAAAATGGTTGATGGTTTGTTTATTGGGAGTCTAAACGTTAATGGGGGTTTTCGGAATCGCAGGGAGGAATTAGTGGATCTGGCAAAGGACTACGGTATAGACATATTGGCGTTGAGTGACGTTAGGACGAAGGGACAGACGGAAGAACACGTAGGCGGGTATAAGGTGTTTTTTTCCGGGGTTCAGTCTGGTAGGGCAAATTGGGGGGTTGGAATCGCAATCAGGAAGGAGTTGATCAACTTTGTCCTGGATGTTCGTTTCGTAAATGAAAGGCTGATGTGGGTCTCTGTAAAGTTAGCGGGGGGAATTTATCGCCTGGTTAGCGTATATAGCCCTTGCGAAGGCAGTGGTGCTGCTGGCTTGGACATTTTTTACGAACAGTTGGGGGACGTGGTTAGCAAAAAGGGAAATGAATCTCTGATTTTGATGGGGGATTTTAATGCAAGAATAGGAAACTTTAAAAACAACTCAGGTTATGGAAGGGTAGTGGGTAGATTTGGGGAAGGAACTCTGAATTCAAATGGTAAACGGTTGTTAGATTTTTGTGATTTCAATGGGTTAGCAATAACCAACTCTTTCTATAGGCACAAATGGATCCATCGGTATACGTACGTCAAGGAGGGTTTGGATCACAAATCCATCATTGATTACATGATTATAGAACAAGACAGGAGACAGGTGGTCAGGGACACACGTGTTTTCAGGGGTTTCACTTTTGGTTCTGACCACTACTTTTTGGGTACCCATCTGTCGGTTGGGAAACTCAGTCAGACTAAAAGGAAGAAGGTGGTAAGTCGCAAATTTCGTGTGGGCAAATTTAGGGAAGAGGCAGTAAGGTCTCGTTTTATGGCAAAATTCGCCGAAGGGTTTGAGGGGCTTCCAGCTGACTGCGGGGACATTGGGACTGAGTGGGCGAATTTTAAGAAATTTATCTTGGGTGCGGCTGAGGAATGTCTGGGCAGTGTCACTAGCGGGGGTCGAAACAAAAAAACGGTTTGGTGGAACGCCGATATCAGGGATGTTGTATTGGAAAAAAGGAAACTTTACTTGATCTGGTTACAGGACAGGACGGCGGAGAAGTGGGATGCTTACAAGGCTTGTAGTAAACTGGTTAAGAATCTAGTCATTGAAGCGAAGGACAGGGAGGGGAAGAAGTTTGGGGAGGAATTGGAAAAGGCAGGTCAAGGCACGGGTAAGAAATTTTGGTCGATGATGAAGGACATTAGACGCGGTGGCGTGAAAGAAGGATGTAGTAGCATTTTAGATAAAGTCTTGAAGACTTGGCGGGATTACTTTCAGGATTTATTTACATCTGTCAATCTGGTAGAAGAAAATGGGAGGGAGGCGGGTCCTAGCTTGGAGGTGGAGGAGGAAATCACACTGGATGAGGTGTCCCGGAAGGTCGGCAGATTAAGGGCAGGAAAATCCGCAGGGGTGGATGAAATTAGGACAGAATTTATTAAATATAGCGGATCAGGTGGGATCCAATGGCTTTGTAGGATTTTCAATTTGGCCATGAGGTCTTCTACGGTACCTGCTGACTGGAGCTTCGGTGTTATTGCTCCAATTTATAAGAAGGGCAACCGTAAGGTTTGCAGTAATTACAGGGGGATATCGCTCTTGAGCGTGGTAGGTAAGGTGTACGCGAGTGTACTTGTTGACCGGGTTAGGAACATAGTGGAAGGTGTACTGGATGAGATTCAGGGTGGTTTCAGGCCTCTGAGGGGGTGTCAGGATCAGATTTTCTGCCTCAGGCAGACTATCGAAAAACTTTATGAAAAGAACAGGGACTTGTACCTATGCTTCATCGACTTGGAGAAGGCATTCGACCGGGTACCAAGGCAGAAGTTGTTCGGGGTTCTTAGCGAGTACGGTATCAATGGGGGCTTACTGCGTGCCATTAAGAGTATTTACTCAGAAAGCAGGGCAGCGGTAAGGATAGACGGCGAAATTAGCGAGTCTTTCGAGGTTAAAGAGGGCGTTCGTCAGGGTTGTTTTCTTTCCCCGCTTCTGTTCATAATTTTCATGGACAAAATCATCAAGCAGACGAACTTGCAGGGAAATGTCAAGGTGGGTGAGGTAATAATGAAAATTCTGGCCTATGCGGATGACTTGATTCTGTTGGCAGATAGTACCGCGGAGTTACAGGGTGGGATTGACTGCCTGGATGCTGCATGTGAGGAGTATGGGATGAAGATAAGTGTAGGGAAAACTAAGGTTATGCATATAGGCAAATCTCGGAAGGAGATAGCTTGCAATTTAAATGGGGAGGAGCTGGAGTAGGTTTCTGAATTCAAGTACTTAGGAACCATTTTTTTCAGAGGATGGCAAGTTGGTTAGGGAATTTGAGGAAAGGAGGAAAATGGGAAACGCGGTGGCCAGTCAGTTGAGGTCGCACGTGTTCAACAAGAAGGAATTAAGTAGCGAAACGAAGTTAGCTATTCACAGGTCAATATTCCGGCCGACGATTCTGTATGGTAGTGAGAGTTGGGTGGATTGCGGATATCTAGTGCATGACCTGGAGGTTTCTGATATGAGGGTTGTTAGGAATATAGCGAAAGTTAATAGGAGGGAGCAGTGGGATAATCATATCAGGAACGACGACATTAGGGAAAACTTAGGGATTGCGTCAGTGGAAGAGGAAGCAAGGGCCAGTCGTCTACGTTGGTTTGGGCACGTTCAAAGGATGGGTAATAACAGGTTACCGAAAAGGATCTTGGGTGCACAGGTCCCGGGTGTTAGGCCAAGGGGTAGACCAAGGAGAAGGTTTATAGATTCAATTAAATCAGATTTAGAAGTTAGGGGACTTTCTCTGGGCGAACAAACCATCTCCTTGGCAGGCGATAGAAGGGCATGGAGGACGATAGTTCACCATTCTGGGGTTGTGACATAAAGACCTCACACCGGAGGGTAATAATGGTCTATAAAGTTTGATGATGATGATGATGATGAGGGCTACTGCACATTCAAAACCATTTCAACGAGGACACTGAAAATCATGATGCAGCTCTGATATAAATCAATTTGATGAATACATTGTAGTCCCCAAATATATAAGCGAATATTAATGTGTTTCGCAAATTTTAGGTGAATTTTGGTAGGATTATTCCGACGATGTGTGAAAGAATTTTATGAAAAGATTTATTGCGGGAACATTGCTAATATGAATTCAAAATCGTTATTTGTGTATGTAAAAATCAAAAATGAAATGATAAAATAAATGAGGAACTCCTTTCATGGAATATGTAAGCATCCTGCTGTTGTATAGTGAATTTTATGAATTCAAATAACAGCTTACGACAGAGATCTCTTTAGTACACACCTTCAACTGTGTGTGAAAAAGAAAATTTCGAAACAGTATATGTTCCAGTATATGACTTACTTTTAACAAATTCTGCAACCGACGTGAATAACCGGGCTCTAAATCCTGCCTTCTAATAACTGAGTATTTAGTATTGAATGCGTTATTCCACCTGTGCAGCTCAGAATCCATATCTAACATGCGCGTAATATTTGAATTTCAATTTTTTTTTTCATTTTCTTTCGGGAGCAGCTTCCGATTACGGTATCCATGGTCACCCAGCCTTTTTTTCAATCTTGATGCGTCGAAATCGGTTTATTCGGCATTTTAGCGGTTTTTCTGAGGGGCGGTACATCAAGCAATTTAAATCCGCATCTGTTTTTCAATCAGCCTCAATTTTATAATTTTAACTATACACATACACAAACACAATTTTTTTTAATAAAAAACTCTGAGAAATGAATTAACGTCTTTCACAGCCGAAGTTCTATTCGAGACTGATGGAAACGTGCGAAATGGAGAAAGCTTGTAACGAAAAAAAATCTTTTTTCTCTTTCATCACAAGGTCTGTATGCCTTGGACGGCAGTATGGTTTCCAGTTAAAAAGGTATTTCTTTCAGTCGTTTAATAATGGCTACAGAAGCTACGCGTACGACTGTTTGTTTTACGACTATAGAGCCTATAGAGCTTAAGCAGGAACCATCGTATGAGTTGCGCTCATTGGCCTTATGAAAATATTTTCCCAAAATGAATGTATACTCATTGGTCTCATAAAAATATTTTCCCAAAATGTGTGCACTCATTGGTCTCATGAAAATATTTTTGCACTTATCGGTCTCATATAAACATATTTTCAAAATGAAAATACAAAAAAAAATCTCGAAAAGAGACTACTCGTTCAGTTTCAAACAGTCTAGAAACCTACTTTCAATGAAACTGTTCATTTAGTCTCACGAATACAAAAAAAAAAACTGGAAATGAGACTACTCGTTCAGTCTCAAACAGTCTCTTCGTTCATCCAAAATTCAAGTTCTCCAGAAAAAAAGAATTTGAAACTAAAATGAGAATATCAACAATTTCCAGACCTTTGATAATGCTTTTTCCATGGTCTCTCGAGGACAGAATTTTCACTCGGGATGTCAGAGGTCACATCCTATAATGAAGATACACGGATCGTCAGTCGTTAAAATGCGCGATAAAATTCCTGGAGAACTAACTGAGGCACAGGAGGCTGAGGGAAACGCCAGAAGTGTGAAATTATGCTGTAATTTACTTTTTCAAAAATAATAATAAAAAGCTGATGACTTTTTTTTTTGTTTACTTTTGAGCCAGAGATGTGAGTTGGCTCTGTGTTGAATTGACCTAATTTAACCGAATTTAGTTCACAGGATGGAGTGTGATAATTGTCAACTTTCATGTCACAAAATAATTTTTTTTTTTTTTTTTTATCTCTGTATTGTCAACGTTTCGCAAAATTTATTTGCATCATCAGGACAATATAGCTGCAATTACAATAATATGTATCTAGTTACTTAAATTAAATTAAATTATTTTATCAAAACAGAACTTACAATTTGAAAGCGATTAGTCGCACGACTTCCCTATGTGCATATAGTATTGAAGTGATTGAACGATTAGCGGGAAAACAACAATCAAAACTTTTATACCTTTTGCAAAAGTTTTAGCGACAAGTTTACTAAATGCCCAACAGCAATACAACGTTTACTAATAGAGACCTTCGTTCGTCAACATTTACTACCTCTAGTAAAGGGTGGTAAACTTTGCTTATGTTGTCGGTGTCACGTCTGAAATTTATTGACTTGTTGGTCAAGATGTGTAAAGACTCTAGTGTTCTCCTTTTGAAGTAATTGGATTCTATATTCAAAATAGAAGCTTTACCGAAATCAGGGGCATGACCATCTTTAAAAAAAAAAAAAAAGCTGATGACAACAGATAGGTAAGGTAAGGTTTTATTATCAGTTGAATATTTACACTTGAACATTTTGAACCGAACTTAGAGATTATGCACATGGTGCTTTTACAACAAAATTTGACTTTGGCGTTAGTGTTGTTAGTAATTCTAAACGTATGTATAAACTGACAGAAGGAAACTAGCGAGGAAAAACCTTCATTATTATGCATTTTTTTATTTAAAACTATAAACTAAAAAAAAACTGAAGTTAACTGATCAGAAGGGATGGGATAGACATGATGGGATGGGTGAATAGTTGGGAATGGACTCCAACTCGGCTAAAGACCAACTAAAGGGGCGGGGAAGAAAGCGAATCATCGTTCCCCTACTGATATACTAATCGGAAGCCAGTCTGGTGATCAAGGAGTTGTCAGAGCTGGTAAATTTCTCCTCGAATTTACGAGTCATCATCACGATAATCGGGTCAAAAATTGTGTCTGTTTTCGTTTCGTCATGGAGGTTTTTCGTGCTGTAGTAAAATGGTTTGTCATTGATGATCTTTAATAGTTTATTCTGCGTCACTTGAAGCGATCCCTTATGAGTGAATGCGCCTCTACCCCACACTGGTGCACCATGCTATAATGGGCCGAAAGACACTTTTGAAGATTAACATCTTGTTGCGGCGTTCCAACTTTGATCTACGGTTTATGAGCGAATATAGGATTCGAATGTATTTCTGGCAGCGTTCAATTGCGTAGTCCATATGACGCTTGAGTGTCAACTTCTGGTCGAGTAACACACCCAGATACTGGACGCAATTCGACCATTCAACCCATGCAGAGTTCAAGTTGATAGGCGCATTCGGAAGCTGACGAGTGGCTATACGCTTGGTGAAGAAAATGGCTTCAGTTTTGTCGCTATTCAATTTTATTTTCCATTTACTGAAGTATTTCATCATATTGTTTGACCGTATTCTCTAATTTCTTCGATATCGCTCGAGGTTTCTATGACTGTAGAATGTGCTTGTGTCATTTTCAGGTCGGAGATGAAGATGATATACAGAATTGGCGAGAGGGCACTACCTTGCGGAAGCCCTGCTGGCAAATTGTAAAAGCTAGACTTCGAGTCAAACATGTGGACATAGTAAAACCGATTTGAGAGAAACGATTTTATCAGTTTGATTATCACCATAGGGAATTTGAATGTCAGTAGTTTGTGGAGCAGCCCATCGTCGCAGGTGGTGTCGAGTCGAATGCCTTTTCGATATCTAGTATGACCATGCCCGTTGACTTTTTCTCAGAAAATCCACGCTTGATATGTTGCACGATGCGATACGGTTGGTGCGCCGTTGAATGAGACGGACGAAAACCAAATTGTTCATCAGGTATAATATGGTGGGCCGAGGCACGGACTCGGATCCGTTTCAGCAGAACTTTTTCGAACACTTTGTGTTGGACATTGTAATAGAATAAATGCATCGACGCATATGTCAAATAATTACTTTTCCCCACCGCTGTTAAATGTGTTCTAGTTAGTTGAGAATTATACATTGTTCGATCAATATCATTTCTATTTCATTCCGTCACTTGCAGTTGCTCACCCAATCCGTAACATTGGTAGCAGAGCATTTAAGAAAAAAGGTCTACGGGCAGAAAATAATCAATTTAATTGATTTAAATAATTGTGAAGTAAAGTGCAAGTGAAATTAAAAAGTAGCAAAGTAAAAATTCAAGGTCAAATCGGTGGCGTCAGTTTGGTGCAAGTAGTAAAGTAAAAAGTTAAGGTCAAGTCGGAGGCGTCAGTTTGGTGCATTAGCAGATAAAGTACAACGTTCGATCGTTCACGCAAGGCGTTCAATTGTATAAACACCCGCTTAAACAAATATCTTTGGCAAAACAATCTCAACAAAATTTGGTAGCAAAGCAATTAAATCGAAGCTTGGTGGCAATGACATTCATTTAAACAAATTACTGGCGAAAGAATCAATCAGGCATTTTGGCATTGTAAAAATTTGGTTTCGGCAAGCACTCAGGCATTTTGACATTGTAAAAATTTGGTTTCGGCAAGCACTCAGGCATTTTGGCATTGTAAAAATTTGGTTCCGGCAAGCACTCAGGCAGTTTGGCGTTGTAAAAATTTAGAAGAAAAAATATTTCAAGCGAACATATCTTCACGTGGTGTGGCGTTATCGAAACATATGGGATCAAGTACAAGGACATTGGCTTTGCAGAAGATAAGTACAAAAGTCTAATTAATTTATTGAAGCACAAAGTAATAAGCAATTCAGGAGCTAGACGTGAAATTGAAGGTTACAAAGAAAACCAAAATCCAAAAAACGCTTTATCTTACCTTCATATCTCTAGGTTGACGCATTTCTTGCCTTCTTGGAGGAACGCTAGGCTGATCTGAGTAAACTAAATTTCTAATTGAACCACGAAAACGGGGCTCGTATATCACACTTGGTAGCGCTAGTAACGTTAGTTTGGAATTATACCTGAAAATGAAAATAATAAACACCGTTATTTATGGCTGTGTATTACAGATAAGACAATTTTAATGCGGGCTATTTGTAAAGTTTTATGTTATCGCTAATTAGATACTGTTGTTGAAATTACTTGAAAATTTGGTTTGGCATAATTTTCTATTTATTAGTCAAATTATATGTAAATACAATTCGCTGAATTTTGCATAATCAAAGCGGGTATTTCTTACACCTTACACCTATTTCATTAACATTTACAAATTACGAATTTCACCAACAACTGTACCATTTCAATCGAACTTTCTATTAATTTTTTTTTCCTTCGTTGTTGATTGACTTCGAAGAAAGTTCTCTACTTATTCAAACTCGGTTAATAATACAACGAATTTAAAGGGAAAAAAAAAAACAAATTAAATACTTTAGTAGGAGCTTTAATAAATCTCTGTCATAATCCGAAAAAATGGTAGACTGGCAGGTCTCTTAATTCGCTATACCAATTAATTCAAAGTACAATTTAGTAGTTTCTCGGAAATTGTGAGTAATATTTGATCGCAAAATTGATTTTGTTATGATACAGGAACTTTTGAATTTTTTCTCAGTCATGTGCCTAAAAGTTCTGAAACTTTTCAAATTTCAATTATATCTTGACAAAAGTAAAAACTGTTTAATGAAGAATTATAAGCTTAAGCAAACTAATACTTTTGCATGCAGATTTCTGAAATTACCAAAGACCTGTGCCGTGGTCGATAAGTTGAAGATACTTTATTAATTAAATTAAAATTCAATTTTAGTTTCACTTGGTGTTGTACAACATCTTTTCACTGAGAATAATTTTCTCTGTTATACAAAATTGGCGTTGAAAATACAATTACAACATGACCAACAGATTTAGCTTATCTTCCTGTCTATATTCACGTGATATTTACAAGTGGTGGTTTAAAAGGTTATAAAGTGGCGTTAACGATATTTTAACTTGAAAACAAATATAATGGATCAGATTTTCTACTTCGATTCACTTCGCTCAAGGGAATTGAATTTTCTCAGGAATTCAGGAATCGAAAATTCTTGAACCATCATAACTCGAGAAGAATTGTGAAATTTACGGAGAATCCAACCTAATCCTGTTGAATAACGTATATCAAATTTCGTAATTTAAGCGAAGAAAAATAGTGTATACTTGACATCTGCACTTCATCATGAAATCTCGTATATTTCGACGGCCGCACTAAACGCATAGATTTCAGAGGAATTATGAATCAAATATTGATTCGATAATGACCAATGACATACTATAAATATAGACCGGCAGTCTTTGACAACAAATTAACACAAATTGAAGCAGAACTGAAATACGAAATGTTTAGTAGTGTTGCCAAAAGTGGCCGGACATTTCTCCGCCGCAAATAACGCCCGGGGCGTAAATAACACCCGGGGCGCTAATAACGCCCGCACCACGGGCGCTAATAACGCCCGCACCACGGGCGCTAATAACGCCCGGGCTGTTATTAACGCCCGCACTCCGGGCGCTAATAACGCCCAGCTAAATAATTGGATAAACGCTACAAAATGGCACTTTAATAAATAACTTTATTTATAGAGCATGTAACTAGAAGAAGTTAACTAAGGGGAAAAATTTCCTTATACGGAACGTCAATAGAAGGAGTTGAATAGAGGAAAATTTTAAAATGCGGCGAAGGTTTATTTTCCCACTTTTTGTGTAATAAGTTTTTTAAAAATGTTGATAGTTACAGCCTTATCCTTTTAGAGGTGTACAACGTGAAATATATAGATTTACAATGATTTCTAACAGCTTTAAAGAAAACATGATGCAATTTCAAAAGCCGAAAATTTCAACTAGAAAGTGGTGACTGTTGGTGATTTTCCAAAAAGTGGAAAATAAACCTTGGCCACACTTTACTTATACAGAATGTATCTAGAAGGAGTCGACTAGAGGAAAATCTGCCTTATCCAGAATGTCACTTGAAGGAGTTGAGTAAGAGGAACATTTTCCTTATACAGAATGTCACTAGAAGGAGTTGAGTAAGAGGAACATTTTCCTTTTCCTCTGCTATTTTATTTTTAAAAAAGTTGTCAATAAGAAATCAAAAAATTACATGAAAACTTTATGATAGTCATTGATGGGAACGCGGCACATTAGATATTGTGCTTTTTTGCGCTTACCGCGGCCCATCAACGAAAGTACGCAATTATTAAAAAAATTGTGTGTGACGGTGCAGTCCAAGTATTTGCAGAGCAGCGAAAAAATTTGTTCAGAGCAATAGATATATTCATCAGACCCAACAAAAATTTAACGAAGGATCAATGAACATTATTCAGTTTTTTGACGAAATTGTGGAATTTACCAATCTAGAGCACTACGATTTTGAAATTTAAAAAATTGAGTAAAAGGGATGAATAAAAACAATACAAAACGAGATGTGTACATTGAAATGTCCTAAACTACTGAATTTAAATAACTTCCAATTTATTCTTCAAGCTCAATAGTGAGCGTGTACCGAATTACATAGCTGGGTGTTATTAACACCCGGCGTGCGGGGGTTATTAGCGCCCGGAGTGCGAGCGTTAATAACACCCCGGGCGTTATTAGCGCCTGGTTTGCGGGCGTTAATAACACCCCTGGCGTTATTACCGCCCCGGGCGTTATTTGCGGCGGAGATATGTCACGTCATCGTTGCCAAATTACGTAAACTTTAGGTGGATTACGTATTTTCAGCAGAACAAATTAGCGTTAATAGCGTATGTGTACACAATAGTATTTTGTTGACATTTGAGGGGAACATCGTATGCTTTATTGCATAAGCGAAAACGAGAAAACGGTAGTAGGAAAATGACAAGTTCTCCTGTGAGATTCAAAGAATTTCTTAATTATACATCTAGAACATTAATTTCAAGGAGAAATAATGGCGCGTATGCAATAAATTACGTTTCAGTTGATGGTTACGTAAACTCAGTCTATATATGGCTAATTCCATCGGTCCCGCCACTAAGATAACAAATTTCATCTCTTTCACTCTTTCAATGTGATTTATATAAACATCAAACAAAAAACATTCGTTCCCCAGGTGACATGGTAGCGAAAATGTGTGGGTTACCGATGAATCAGCCATAGTATTATGTCATTGATAATGACATATTGAAACACGCTGTTTAGACTTAGTTAGAGTATACAGCGTTCGCAATTTCCGCGAAATCAACTTCAAACAAATTTGAAGAGTTTTTTATATGATACTGAAATATCCAAATGAGTGACAAAACTCTCACTAAATAGAAGTACTAACTGTAACCTCAGCCTGTTAGATCGAAATTGAAATTGTTGGTGGGATTGGCAATAGATGTGTAGTAATTTTAATAGTTTATGAAAGCAAACAAACCGCCGATTCACGTATAATTATTTTCCTCTGATGATGCGAGATTTTTTCGTTGAAATTGGATCAAAGCCTTTTCGTTTCTGAAACAGAGCTAGCCTAATGTGCACGTTTGTATGCATGCAATGGAAGTGTGCAATGAAATGAAAACCGACTGAAAAAGCCAATTAGTTTCCATTTGCAATTAAAATCTTGTTTTCTAACACTTAGCCTTATCCACTATTTTCAATATCGAGCAATTATCGCCTAAATGTAATTTTTTGCACATTGTCATCTAAAATCGGGTAGATACACTGATTTTTTCTTGATAAAATCATTGCGGGATGAGTTTAGGAAGTAGTTATGACTAACAAATCGCATGTAACTAAAATAAATGTTACGAAGACTAAGTTCAGTTCAGGAATCTCATCATAAACTTCTCCCCTTGTCATAAAAACAGTTATAATTTAATAATCTCAGTCTCCTTTAAGTTCATGCATTCTTATTTACTAAGACTGTGTTATCAGTCTACTCTGTACATTGCTCAGAATTTTATAACTTTCATTCTTTTTACGAAATATTTAACGTTCAGTTTGCTTGCATTCCGAAAAATGAACACACTTTCATATTTTTTTTTCTTCTTTTTTTTCTTTTGAAAAAATTATGATGAAAAAATTATGAAATTACTCTGATGTAGTGTAGTTACGTGCGAAACTCATTATTTCTGTGTAAGCTTTCTGGGTTTGTTCAACTGTTTCAAATTTATTAAAAATTTACACGTTATAGCCAGCCAGACGTAAAGAAAAAAAAGAATGCCGGCGTCAAAACTCAATATCGTACTTTAAATTTATCTGAGTTCTACCTTTCAATCGAGTGAATGAACTGCTGTAACATTAGTTACAATTTATTTTCCTTTTTTAAATTAATATCGCTAACATAAAGCAATGAAGGAATTGTAAAAAGCTGTATGTATTTTACCTGTAATATTGTGACGAACACCGTAACGTAATTTGATTTGGAATAAATGAATTGAAGGTACGTAAGGGTCATTTAAGTAGCAGACGCACCACAATTACGTGATTCTCCTCGATCCATTTCCCCCTCGCAATTCATTTGCCTACACCCCCCCCCCCCTCCCAAAGTCGAAAGAGAATTATGTTATCATACAGCGTGACTACATAGAACCTAACCAAATTGTAAACACCTCGCACACTTTTTAAAGACTCCCCCACTCCTCCCCACTGAGTACATTATATTAGAAAGTGGAAAAAATAAAGTAGGAACGGTGAATGCTGACTAAACGTGCAAAAGTGAGACTTGTGTTGTATGAAGGAGTTGACTTTCTTCCGTACAAAACCACCTTCGCTCGGTTTTGCTAGCATTCACCGTTCCTACTTTATTTTCACATAGAATGGCACTAATGTAAGAACAATTTGAGTACTTTATCCACAACATTTATTGCTATTGGAAAATCCCCATATCTAGAACACACTTCAATGATTATTCGATTATGAATTGACCGGCTACATGCATTACGTGTCGTCTACCTCTAAATAGATTTATGAAATCAAATGGGACAGAATCTCAATATCTCATAATAATAATAAACATCTATTGTCATGTTGGATGAATTGATATGGCAGGTATTCCTATAGCATAATTGGATTTTTGAAAATTTGGGCCACACCTATAAATGGTGTAGTGTGGAAAATACCTTTTGGTCATTCAGTCAGTTTCTATTATGAATTCTTATTTTGCCGTACATTGTTATCATATTGAAAGCAAAGAAATAATTCTTATTGGGTTTAGATTAAGTGAATTTATTAACACGTTTTGAACAGGACATCCGTCGACGCCGATGGATCTTACAATAAAAACGAGGTTATTGACGTTCCTAGTACGACGTCGGCTTCTGTCAAAGTGTGGATAATTTCATAATGAACTTATGAACTGTCAAGCACCTCAAGCACACGTAGACACAAGAATTCAAAAAGCACGATGGCTTTTATACCGAAGAGCCTAAAGACCATTTCTATGAGAGTGTTCCTGCTACAAGCAAGTATTATATTTGTCTACTATCCGAAGAATAATATATAATATATATATATATATATATATATATATATAATATACAAATAGTTTTTAGAATAAAGAGAAAATTGCACCCTTTTCATATAAATGCAAAGCGACATTCTCACTCAGTTGACGACTTAAAAATAGGGAAAATAATAGTTTTCAACGATTTCAATAAGTATGCACTTTAAATTGATCGAAAAATAGACAATCAAAAGGCGTCGCATCACTAAAATTCCAATCGAAAAATTTTTCCATGTGGTCTGAACTAAAAGCAAATGATTAACTCTGAATTTAGGTCACGTAATTCCCTACAGATTTTAAATTAACTTTCGTTTCTCTTTTTGATGACATCAATTAGACATACTCTCGAGAAGGCGTACGTCGAAACTTTCTAATTGATTTCGTGAAATGTGCGAATGTTACAACTAAAGAATTTTTCTGTTATAAGACCGTATATTACGAGGCTGATAATTTCAATAGAAATTCTTTTATCTCTAGTGTTAGTATGTAATGGTACGAATGTAAACTTATGGACAAGTACATAAGTTAACGTAATTTTTGCCGCACACAAACCCACTTAAAGTGACGGTGTGACGCAAGTCACTTTTTGTCGGCTAACAAAACATCTGATATCAGTTCGAGATGTTAAAAAGTAAGATCAGCAGAAAATGTTCTAAGGGAAATTACAGGGACTGAATCCCTAGATTGTGCACCCTTTGATGCGGGTTGCCACAGTGGTTAGCGTACTGGCCTTCCACCAAAACGATCCGGGTTCAAATCCCGTTTCGGAAAAATTCTACATGGAATTTTTCTAGCAAGTGTAGCGCATTAATAACGTCCTAAAGTTCACTCAAGCTTCAAAAGTTGGGTAGTTGTGGTGTGTTTGGTGCCCATAACGGCGTATACACTGAATGAATCGTATGACGTAACCCATATACGACGAATTTGTGCACGAAATATCTAAGTCTACATTTAGGCGAGATAATAATCAAGCGCTTAACAATTCTCTGTTCAACACTTGTTATTGGCTGTAAAAAGCTGTTAGTGGAGTATCTAAAAATACAAAAAACTATAAAAAACTAAGAATCGAAGGTAGATGACGTTAACGGCGTTTTCTTGAATCTTTTGTCCTTATGACGTTGCTCAGTTTCAATGTATTTGTAGACCAGCTGGTAAAATGAAAATCTGCACAATCTGAGATTTCGGTCCCTGTATTTGCATAGAAAAATGTATAATTCTGAAAGGATAAGTGATAGACGGGTTATCCATAAAGTATCTACGTACGCAAAAAATGACTATTTTTAGACCCCTCTCCCGTCTCGTGCACAAAAATGCATGGAAATGAATGAAATGAATGGAACGTACACTTTCGTTGAAACCCCATACACAAATTCGGACTAGAATTGCAGAATCCAAATAAAAAATTCATGATATGCATCGCAAGGGGAAGCCAGACATTTTCCGTACCTCATTTTACGAACAAAAATATTTTGTCAGTAAGACTTGCGTCGCGGCGCCTTACCACCGTGTGGCCATGACAGTTCGATGAAAAAAGTTCGACCACTGAGAAAATGAAATGATTCTCACATTTATTGTAGACTTCATAAAATATGAGGCAGTAATGTGGAAAATCCTTGAAAACTTTTCGAAAGAAAATCTTCACAACACTTTGAAACTCAATTAAAAGTAAAGGAAACCCTTAAAAATTGAAAAGATCCTCATAACTCCTAGTTTTCTTTGGTCAAGTAGAAAATGTTTCCTGATAGATATGGCCAGAGAGAAGGCTGAGTTTTGAAATCAAAAAGTGTCCATCAAAGTTTACCATAACAGAAAAGCTGAAAAATAAATAGGGAAACTCTGTAAAGTCTACAGTACAAGAACGGTGGTGAATTTCACGAATATTTCTTTTACAGTTCCATTCTAATACCTGACTTATAGTTATATTTGCAAAACTTTCGGCAGCTGAAAACTGTTTAAACTTTACAGTTTTGTGCTAAATAAAGCTAGAAGCGTGATAGAAAGAGATTACGGTTTGCGAAAAAAGTAGTATAAATTAATAATTAATAATAATTATAATTATTTTATGCGGCATCGAGTCATTTTCATTTCACGTGCGACAAGAATAGGTTTCATTTTCACATCACAAGATTTCGCTTTGGTTTTTATTGATATGTAATCCTTGCACGTTGCACAATATACTTGCAAATTGTATAATATACTTACAAGTTAAAGAATCATAGGATTGAGCTATGTTTCGTTTTAGCTATTTCCATCAACTTTTACATGAACAAAATATAACTGGATACGTGAAAAGAGATGAAAAAGGAAAATGGCACCAAAGCTTATAATTCTCTCCCTGTAATATACTTACGAGGTGTATATTTTATTTACATACGTATTTATATTACAGTTATATTAATTAAAAGTAGCATTTCATTAATCGTTGTCTCGCGGGCATATAGACGTCATATTTGATATTTTCATAATTGGAAAACATACAAAATTCGAAATAGATAGCATTTTAAAGAAATAATCATTCAATATTGATGCAGAAAGTATTTGCTACGAGTTGGCGAAACATCTGGCTGCTATTGAAATTGCGATAATGCAGTCGTGGTTATGAGTATTGGTACATTTGAAGATATTAATATTAACAAAGATTAAATATGCTAAGCGCATTAACCGATAAAATTTTAAAGTTTTAAAAGCAAAAATAGTAACAAAAATACGAAAAAGGACTTTAATCTTTCCGCTGTAGAAAGTGCTTAATAGTGAAAGCTTTTAGATTTAATTCGAAAGTAAGGGATGTGTAAGTCGAGTAACAGAAAATAGCTTTTAGTTATTAAAGTTGTACATTTTTAAAAGCAACGCGGAAATATATATTTATAATTTAAGATATTGGCGTTCTGGATTTTGTGCTCGCTGTGTTATAGCAATTCAAGTGTCGGCATAATTCGATCAATATATTTAGTATAGAAATGTCTTGCGATTTCAACACCAATTAAATATTTTGAATATTTTAACGTCTCTTCAAATTGGGTATCCATTTTCCAGCTATTTTATTTTTAGCATTGATATCTTTGGCATTTTTAGCTACAGCTATAACATTTTTGATCAAAATCTGCACAAAAGCATTTCACATGATTTTGCACGTGTTTTGATGGTATTTAGGTTATACGTTTTTTGGTAACCTGTAACTGCTACTAAATATTAATGACATCAACGTCGATTTATCATGCAATACATGGTGAATAAATATTATGCAAATGGAACGAAATGAATAATGTGATATTTAGTTTTCAGGAAACCGTTGCATCAATATTCCAGAAAGACAGCTAGGTGTTAATCACAATCGTACTGTAGTTGAAAATTAATTTTATCACGAATTGTGCTCCGTTTTTTGTTGGCTATAGAATTTTTAGTAAATCGTTTCGTTGTTAAAATAAAGCATAGCCAAAGACCCGTACGTATCAGAATAGATTTGGCAAACAATACAATGTTTTGTTCTCTTTTGTAACTATAAGAATTTAAAAGATCTACACGCAAAGAAAAGATATGATTGCGGCATTTATAACGACACTCCAATATAATTTGTAATCGTACGAAATGTAGAATTGAAAATTATATTCGCAGTGAATATAGAATTGAAACGTCTGTCATATTGACTGCAATTATAAATTATATTGGGTGGAATTATAATTGTTATCACCGTGAATGTTAGTGGTGATAAGTGAGGAATATGCTTGTTTCTTACCAATACAAGTTTCTATCTTACCAGTGTAAAATTTGCATTATAATTGTTTCGAGTATAACCTAATCACTGTGAATATAATAATGAAGTTTTATTCACTACAATTATAATTATAATTATAATAACCCTTACTTACGATTTTATTCCCCGTAAATATAAGTACGTTACGCTCAAGTATAAATAAAAACATTAAAAATGCCGCAATTGTATCTTTTCTTTGCGTGTATAGAAATTACTCAAGGTAATGTCAAAGGCATTACCGAAGTACGTCTGAGACCATTGATTTTGATGGCCTAAATGTTCTCCTCTGCACCATATCAAAAAGAGGACCAACATAGTTTCTTCAAGAAATCTTGAAACTATTTTTTCTAAAATTTAATTCTCAACTTTGTCTTTGCCTTAAAAACTTTACGCTGCCGTAATTTTATAGATATGTGTCATCACTCCCGATTCTAGAAGTTGATTTATCCCGGGATTTGATAATTTTTTCCTAAAACCCTGAAATATGTGTTCTCTAAAATTTTATTCTCTACAATTTTGCTTCTGGAAGCAACTTTCTAACTCTCACAGTTCTAGAAATGTGGGTAATCCCTCCCAGGACTGGGCCATATTTCCCCAAAACCCTGAGACACGTGTTCTCTAAAATTTTATTATCTACAACTTTGCCTTTGGAAGCAACTTTCTAACTTCTAGAGATGTGTATCATCCCGTTCAATTTTGGTAGAGGCCATCTCTAAAATTTTATTCTCTTCAACTTTGCCCTTGACAGTAAATCTCCATATTGCATAGTTGAGCAAATAAAGACGAAAAACCATCTGCTAAGATACTCACTTTCGTCAATTCCACTGGTCCCTGTGCTCAGGCCACTGACCTGATTTCTACAAAAAAACTTTTTTTTCAGTTTTGTGAGATCAAATGCTTTCATTTGACACCAAAATGAATAATTTTGATGCTATACTTGCTGAGATATTCGCGAAAAAGTTTCACCATATCTCCGGAGCTACATGACCGATTTTGCTCATCTTCGAAGCATGGGAGGCATGTACCTTTCAGGGAAAAAAAAGTTTGGGGTGATCGGTCCAGCCGTTTTGAAAAAAAGTGGAGACGGACGGACGGATGGACGGATGGACGTTTTTTTTTTACTGGTGATTCATCACTAGACGATAATATATGCATCCCAACGCCTCTCACCTCGATCTACCTCATGTTACAATAAAGTCGTTTGTAGTAAACGTATTGGCCCTTGTACTTCGTACGGGTCCAATAAACGTTCATCGTCATTTGCAGTTTCTCATTTGTTTTAAAAGTGCTTAGCTTGCTGCTAGAGCGCAACGAAAAAAAAGTTTCTTTTCATCCCTAGATGATAAGACTAACGGAAGCGGAACGAAAACCGAACCAATGCAATTTTCTCACTTCAAAAAAATTAAAAGCAATTCGATTGTGTAAAAAAATGCAATAATCGAGAGATAGAAAAAACCTAAAAACTTCCTTTTTCCATAAATAAGCATTGCAAATGAATGCGAAAAAGTGGAATCGATTGTCGAAATCATCCCAGGATCAACGTAAAAATTATACAAAATTTATTATGCGGTGCATACTTTACAAATTATCATTATTTTTGAAGGAATCTGAGCATTAAAGAGCTAAACTTTTACACCGTTCGTTTTCGATGTTCACATTGAAGCATTTAAGCTAAGTAGCCGATAATTAATTGTTGTCGATACGTAAAACACATTGTTACCGATCTGTCTCATGTCTGAATGTAGTTTCCGAAAGGTTAGCAAGTTTTGTTGAAGAAAATTGGGTATTATAGCTAAAGTGAAAAAGTTTTTTAGGAATTATGCGTAACTAATTTACAGAATTAGAATTTAGGATGGTTCATTGCAAATGATTTTTTTGTTCCGTTTTCTAAGCATTTTTGCCTAAATAGGCTCATTTAACGCGACATCGGCTTCTGTCAAAGTATACCGAATTTCACGGTGAGATGCTTAATCTTCATACCGAGCAAATATGAACTGCTTCACAGTTAATGCCTTTCATAACAAAGTTAGCTATACTTTGACTGTGGTGTATATTGCCACATGCATGTTTCGGTTATACTCATTAGCAATTAATTTTCGTTTTACTCTCCAATTTTCACATTTCATTTGACAGAAGAAAATGAACATATTGGACGATCCGATTACTATATCCATATTTTCCTATTGAGGAAATTCTCAAGTGATGTCAATAAAAAGAAACATCGTACAAATATTAAACCGAAGACTCATTAATTGATTAGATTTAATAATTTATCACGTAACACATCGCAGCGAAACAAAGACAGATGGAAGGTTACTTCAAAAAAGTTTGAAATCTTCTGTTCTGTAGATTTTAGGCTCTCAGAATTTACCATGGTAACCTTTAACCGATTGCATTTTTTACTCGTTACAATTCGTTCAATATGCGATGGTGCATGTTTGTTCTGCACGTGCATACAACTATTCAACCGAAATGCGCAGAACAAACGCGCACAATCGTTTATTAGACCATTGTATGTCGCGAATATTTTAAAAATTGTTAATGGCTTACTATCGCTCAGAACTTTCGCTCAGACAGATTTTCACAAGTCTCTTAACAATTTGATACAGTTTTCTTGTACAAATTGTGCTGAATTATCGTTCATCTTAATTCTGTAAATTCAGGCTGTGTGTCATTTGAAATTGGTCAAATTGACTTTTTGTGACTGGCTGTGTTTAATTAAATTCGATCAAAAGTTACTATGGCAAATTTTATGAGTATTAATAATCAAGAATTCTGAGAACTATCTGGAACTTTAAACAAATTTACAGAGCTTTCGATTACTTAACATCAATTTTCAGTCATTTCCATTACGATTACTTTCCAGAACTTTCTATGAGCCGAGATAGGCGGAATAAGTGTTCTCTCCACTAGGCGCCTCCCTCTTCGGCTAAGGAGATATTGGTCAGTATTAAGCAAGTTATGAGGACAAGTAACTCATTTTTACGATTTTAAGGGGTCGTGCACATATGACGTCACACTTGCTATAAAATCGAAAAAGTCCATAGCAGCAAACTGGTCAGAGATTTTGCTTATAGTACTACGGCTACCCCCCAAACAAACCCCCTATTTGAGAGGTAGTCAGATTTCTATAAACAAAATTTGCTGTCCTGACTGAGCTATGACATTTTTATGGATCCATATAATTTTTTATAGCAAGTGTGACGTCATATGTCTACGACCTCTAAGCGTCTTTCAGAAATTTTTCCCGTTACGTCAAAAATCAGGGGGGGGGGGTGTAATGAGAATATTTTTTTCGTAAGTAATTTATGAAGAGGCCCCTAGTACGACGTCTGCTTATGTGAAAGTACACCAAATTTCATGATGAAGTTCATAAGCTGACATGCACACAATTTCTTGTCGTTTTGATGGGCAGTATACTTTTGTTTTTTGAAAATTGAGCAGAGAATTTCGACGAATAACACGATTTCTAGCTCCACACTACAGACTACTTACTACAACAAACATTATGACTGTTCAAATTTTTGCTTTTTTTAGCGTAGCGAAAACACATAGCATATCGAAAAACACACATCTTTCAGCACAAAGTTGTTTAAAAATTCATGTACGACCTACTTTATTATATGTTGTATATATTTTGTCTGCGATATTATTACAAATCAAGCAAATATACAGTAAAGTATAACGTGTGAACGGTCACTATCCACCCTAACATGAACATACATGCTATATGTATGCATTCAACATCACATTTGAAAATGTTAAATGTACAGCATTTTTCATGTCAAAGCTCGGCATGTGAAAATTTTCTCACGGATTAAAATAAACACATGAACATTTTCTCGTGGTTTGTAATTGTCATATCAATTTCCTTATTTCCCTTCTTTAGGCATTGTTTAACGCAGTGAAGAAGAATTATATCCAAAAAGTAAACTGAACGCTAAGGTCAGAAAAACGAAAATTCGAAATATTACGATAATTTTTCATCATTTATAAGGTGAAAAAAAAAATGGTTTCACACTGTGTTTACATTCTAAAACTTTCACCACGAATATCGTTTGATGTGTTATACATTTAATGTTTCCCAAACTCGTATACACGAAAAATATATTTATATTTTACATGAATTCTTTTTTAATGGGATACCAGGATTGAATTTGTATGTGAGTCTAAAAGGGTTTGTTAGAACCACTTGAAAAATGTGCGTGAAATGAGAAGAAAACGAATAAAAAAATCATAGAAACGAAAATCATCCATCGAATTACCATGAAAAATCCCCATATACTTTTACTTATATATTACAATATTGAGTAGACGTTCAATAGAATCATTATATGAAAAGCAAATACACATCATCCTTAGTAAAAATTCCTCTCTACCACCCACATAGTCAAGGCAAGCCACATCACCAGTATCCTCCGAATAAAAAAAAGAGTTCAAAACCATTATTGTTATCGATCGCGCAATTTGTTTTGTTTTGAGAAAATTCTTAGCGACTCTTTGTTTTGCGCCATTCATGTATAAAACATACAAATACAGTCAAACGTATTGGAACTTTTCTATCATTTCCCAAAAAAAAAAAGAGATTCCACCGACAACCACAAAATCCTACATTCTATGCACATATATTTCATAATGATATCGTTATTTTGTTAGAGTTTTATATGGAGCTTGGGTTGATTGTGATATGCGTGGTATAAAGAAAGCAAGGGCATACAAAGAGCAATTCGGTTGTAATTTTTACATACCTTTTGTATGTATTATGTTTACGTTATGTAAGTTTTTCGACCCGTATGAAGTAATGAGACTTATTCGATTTATACTCAAAATTTGGCGTATCGCACTCCGGATTAAGCCCAATTTATTGGCTTATTCTAAACTCACAGAGAAAAATACTACGATCTCCCGCATCACCATTAGGGGGTCCAAAAAATAAAGCTGTCGAAAACTTTGGGGCTTGACCCGGAAAACGGTGCCAAATTATCTTATTAGAAAAAGTTTCTATGGGCCGGACGAGATCCCAAGCAATTTGATGTCGAGAAGCCCGAATTCGGCTCACTCTATCGACTCTCAACACCGAACCATCCAACCAATTTCCACAAATCTTTTTTCCTTGTTTCCGGAGATCTATATCTTTCATTTGACACCCTAATCAGTAGTTTCCGAAGTGTACTGGACGAGATATAGACGAAGAAGTTTCACCGACCTACGGAAAACCCCATTTTGACCACTTTCTCCCCCATATCTCAGGAAAGACTTGACCGATTTAGCTCGTCTTCAAAATTTACCTCATTATTACGAATAGTTTTCAGAAATTTATGTAATTTTGAGAGTCGGACATGATTTCCTCTAGATATTGTGTTGACGGACGGACGGCGGGCGCCTATATTAGTTGCGGATATTTTCTACGAATTAAGCCAAGCTTTAGCGCTTCGTATGTTTCGTAACTCTACTCAAGACATCTATTTGCCAATTATAGTTGCTCGAGTAACTATTCGACAATTTTCCGACAGACCACTACAATGACGGCATGTACTACCACCATTCAGTGTGATTCTGAGCCTGCAGGGAGCGCAAATCCTCCAATCCATCAGTGGAACTTCTTCTCCAGTACATTCTGATCAAAAATAATCAAACTTGTCCCAACACTCAAGCTGACGGTCAACGCGGAATATCAAATTTACGAAAATCTTGATTGTTGACGATTTCCGTGATTTTTTTCACATTTCGTCATTCATTTCGTCCATCAAATCGCTTCGGATCACGTACGGCCCATAGAAACTTTTTCTCATTGGACCATTTGGAACCGTTTTCCGGGTTAAGCCCCAAAGTTTACGACAACTTAATTTTGCCATACATTTTTGGAACACCCTAATCACCATATACAATTTATTGAGCTTTGAGTGTAAAGGGAATGACGTGGTAAAAATTTGGTGATGTGATGTTTGAGGCTCTAACTTCATTTTCAGGAAAATATCAGCTGTAATTAGTGATGAATAGACACGTATTTCAAACGTGATACACGACTTTACGACATTTTTGTTTTAGTTATACAAATCGTACGGTCTAATGTTTCTTTTTATTAACGCGTTAATTTCACAGTGTATTCAACTATAAATGTGAAACAGAGTTTTATTTCTACACATAAAACCGAAACAAAATTCAGTCCTTTCGAACAGTGACTGCAAAAATTAACGAAGAATTTGAACCGACAAAAAGGGCTTCCCAATTTTATCTATGTTTTAAGTTGATAAAACGCTACAATAGATTTACTCTTTGGCTCAAGTATCGTCAAGCTATCGTCACACGAAACAATAAAATCTGAGTGATGACATCTTCACACAATTTTTATATAACATTCGTTGCAAGGTATAGTAGAGTTGCCTGGAGGATAGCGTTCTATCTTGAATACACAGACCTTACACCGAAAGGTGCTTAATGTATATAAAGCATTATGATGAAAATGATGTGACATTTGTTGGTAGCGAAGTGCTTTGACAGGTACAACGGCTCATCTTTTTCGCTACCAAGTGAGTTACGTTTTACGTGTGCTGATCGTAGTGACGGATTCAAGCTATCATATAAAATAGATCCCCTACTATTGTCGCTCTTGTATAAATACTTAGTGAGAGAGTATAATCGCGCATTATTGCGCGGACCAGTTAGAACAAAAAATTTCCTTCTCTACATTGTTTCAACATTAACATTACATTAAAACCACTAATTCCAATTATTTCAATTCATCATACATTAATGTTAACAGTAAACAATGTAGAGAAGAGCGACAATTAAATAAATTGTTTGATTGCTTGGTCTTAGATACTTAAATTTGTCGTTGTCTGCTTACCCCAAAAAATGCAACCTTTACAATCATAGGATACAACTCATTACGTATTACTTTTACTGTGAACGTGTAAGCTCTTATTTGAATTATTTTGGTCGTTGACATGACGCTCAGACATTAACACATCTAGAACAGTTGCATTATGGAGATAATTAGAAGAGATCAACATTTCGGCATCTAGTGCCAATCTTCAGTCAAGTCATGCACCTTGATATGCTGATTACGTGATGGACAAAGTGCTGACGTATCTATTTGTCTCGGTTAGAGATATTTTTTGGACTAGCGAAGTGTAACGGAAATGGTTACAGCTGCCATCTGTTTTGTATGAAACATTTCTTGCTCTAACCTTTACAACACTCATACATCACGGGGATGTCACTTATTCATCCAATATCATTATTGCCGAAGAAGAAACAATCGATTTGTAACTCGATTCGGCCATGCAACGCGAATTATCGATGTTGCCGAATCCTATAACAAACTGAAAATTAAAAAACGGAATCTATAAAATGTAGACGAAATTCAAAAACTCCAAAAAATTTTGTAAATTCGATGTAGATTTTTATAGTAAGTGACACACCTCGTGCTCATACATCAAAAATACATCACAAATACATCGAATATAGTCAAATTTAGTATTTTACCCTTTATTATTCTGCCATACAGTCGAAAAACAGCCTCATTTGAGAACAACCATAACTGTTACTCTCTTGTTTTTAAAACCCGAAATTAAAATTTGATTCGCTTGGATATTCAACTCTTCCAAGATCCAATGTGAAAAATTATAGCTGTAAAAAGTTTTCGGATTTTTCTTTCAATTCATTCTGTAATACAATTCCGAAAAAGAGAATAATTATTTCTCTAACTATAAGTGTTATCGACGGGCGCTATAAGAATCTGATTGCGCTTAGAAAAGTATTCGACCTAAGCAAATAATGAGTTAAGTTCTATAATTTGCGACTTATTGTATAAACGGAGTTTCAAATGCCATTAAAAGAAAATGTTAGCTACTTAAACAAAAACACAATTTGTTCAAGAAAAAGGAAAAACAACAAATGGGAACGATGGCACATTTATTGCTGACAGGCAAGAAAAGGGTTTCCGTTACATTTAGAAAAGCATAGAAAAGAAAACCATTTTTTTTTGTAAATATTCTTGTATACATAACTACTTTTTCGAGAACTTCAGATTAAACAGTTTTTCAATGATTGGCATTCTATTTATACTGGACAAATTTTTGTTAAAAGAAATTAAACTCTTGCCAAATAAAAGTCACTGCAAGTGAGATAATAAGAATTTACACTTGAAACACTAAAAAATCTTAAGATCTTTGAAGCAGTTGCTTGCACTTCAGAGAACATCTGACTGATTTGCAAAGTCAAGCTTCAGCACGGCTTCCCCATGTTTCATTTCAATGACAAAATAATTTTATATCACGTGTATATAAATTGATCAGTGACTAATATGTCGAAAGGCTTCGGAACAGATCACGTTCAGATTGATCCGAATCTGAAAACATAACCAAAGACCCGTACGTATCAGAATAGATGTGGCAAAGAGACTCGAACGTATCTAAATATACAAATAAGCAAACAATCCAACGTTTTCTGTTCTTTTATAACTGTAAGTATTTCAAAGATCCATAGAAATTACCCAAGGTAATGTCAAAGGTCGTACCGATGTACGTCTCAGACCATTCAAATCTAGAAAAGCTTATATCCAAGGACTAAAACCCTGAAACACGTGTTCTCTAAAATTTTATTCTTTACAACTTCGCCTTTGGGACCAAATTTCTAACTCTCATAGTTCTGAAGATCTGGGTCATCCTGCCCAATTATGGAAGTGGCCATACACCAGGATTGTGCCACATTTCCTCAAAACCCTGAACCTATAGGACCTTTGTACTTCGTACGGGTCCAAACAGTTCATATCATCTTATCTGATTGTCTTATCATCCGATTGATTTGTTCTGAAAATTTCATTTTTTTTTAATAATTTGACATAAATCTAAAAACAAAAATTTTTATTTAAACAAAAATTCAACACGAATTTTCCATTTTATCAGAAAAATACTAGTCATTTGATTATAACTCAGTTTAATGAGAGGGCGGCAACAAAAAAAGCAAAAGCGAAAACAATGACTTCAAGTCGTAATTATTTCGTGTATCAGCCCCGTCCTTAAAGACAGATTGATATATCCGCTGCCATTTTGTACAAAAATTGAAATTCTTCTTTACGACCTCTCCAATACTCCGAAAGACTAAGCTTATTGTGTGCCAGTAGTTGTCGCAAATATTTATCGATTTCCAAAGCAAATTTTTCCGGCCTCAATCGTTTGAACTTGTTTATACGAGCAGCTAATCTTCTTTAGAGTTATTCTGCTCCAATTGTAGGGGTGCGTCATATTCCTGCACGAAATTGTCGAAATTTTAATATTTGGAACCAACGACCTAGCATAGTTTATGCTTTTTGAAGTATGTCATGTTGAGCGCCGGACGAAGAAACGTCTCCAAAAATAGTAAGATTGAATGGTCTATCTCGGGTTTGTACTTTTGCATTTTTAGAAGTCATTCTTTGCTAATACTTGAAGTTTCTTTAACACAACTTGGAAGAGTAGAGATCAGATTAATGTGAGCAACAGATCAGGTCAAATCCGATATCTGATCAGATTCATCTGATCTGTTACGAGTCTAGTCGATTGCATATACTCGATTTTACTCCTTGTGTTGTAAAATACTATGCATAATCACATAATGCTAGGCAGGCTTGATTTACTTGCGTTAACGTGTTGACGTCGACAGACGGACTTATGCACGGACTCTGTTGTATACGTTTTGCATCTCTATACGCTATACCCCACTCTAGAATGCAAATTCGGATTGTTGCAAACTTAATGGCCTTTTTAACGACCCCTCTTAGAATATACCATGGTAACCTTTAACCGATTGCATTTTTACTTGACATGATCTGAATATTTTAAAAATTGTTAATGACTGATAACACTCAGATCATAACTTATTTCACTTCGCTCAGCAAAAAATTTTGGTTTGGCTATATTCTGTAAATTCAAGATGGTTGTCACTTGAAATATGTCAAAGTGACTTGCAGTGATTGGGTGTGTTAAATTAAACTCGATCAAAATTTACCATGGTAAAATTGATGAGGGTTCGTGAATTTTTTTATTAGCATCTCTTTCTTCTTTCATACACTTCTAACAATAACTTGTTTTTCGTGTACGTACATAGAGAGCATTTCCATTTACTTTAAGCTCTTTTCATGGTCCTTAGACATTAATTGTGTGAATTCAAAACCAAACTCATTTGTAAGAAAAAGCGAATACTTCTTAGAAATGCAATTGTAAAGAGTTCTTAGCGTAAATCCGCAGATGGAGATGGGAAATGCAATTCAAACAAATTACGTTTGAATGATTTTATTCATCATTATTTGCACAATTAAATTTACGAAATAAAACAAATCATAAATAAAATCGAGAAAACAGCAAAAAGACTATCAATTAAGAAAATTTCTTTAAAATTAATTATTTTGTGAAGAATCTGCTGTATATAAGCAAGGGGGGAAGTCAAAACGTTGCTGTATATATGAACGGTGTTCTGCAGTAACTGAGTGTTTTCATTGTGGTAACAATAGAATGACAAAGATGGTGCAGAACATCGTTCATATACTCCTTAGTCTACCTCCTTAGTCTACAAAAAAAATTTCTTGGAATTTTTCGGCGTGTAAGACTTGCGTCACGGGCACATTGCTATCGCTTGCCCATGATAATTTTTCGACGATTCCAATCAAAAAATATTTCAAACTGATAAAAAATCAATAATATTTATGTAGCCGGCTGATGACGTTGGACAAGTTTATAAAAAGTCAATAATTTCAGAAGCATACCGTGGAACAACTCAAAAAAGGACAGTTATTGGAACCGTACGAGGTACAAAGGTCCTATACGTTTACTACGAACAATTTTATTGTAACATAGGGTAGATCCAGGCGGAAGAGATGTATTTAATATCGTCTAAAGATGACGAATGAGCGAAAAGATGTACGTCCGACCGTCCTGTCATTTTTTTCTAAACGGCTGCAGCGATCACTCTAAACTTTTTATCCCTGATTCACCTTCAAAGATGAGCAAAATCGATTAAGTGGTTCAGGAGATATGGTCGAAAAAGTATAGCAAGTATAGCACGGAAATTGTTCATTTTGGTGTCAAATGAAAAATTTTAATTTCACAAAACTAGACCAATGCAATGGACGGAATTTAGTTTCTTGACCATATACGAAAGACAAAAGTCTGATTGCCCACTGATCCGATTTCTACAAAAAAAATTTTCCCATTTTTTTAGATCAAATTCTTTTATTTGACACCAAAATGAGCAATTTCCGTGCTATACTTGCTGAGATATTTGCGAAAAAGTTTCACCGACCCTCGAAAAACCATGTTTTTGGTCACTTTTTCGACCATATCTCCGGAACCACTTGATCGATTTTGCTTATCTTTGACCTTGAATTGAAATGAACCTTTCAGGAAAAAAAGAGTTAAGGGTGATCGGTGCAGCTGTTTACAAAAAAACGATGGGACGGACAGACGGACATTTTTTTCGCTGATTCGTCATCTCTAGACGATATTGAATGCATCCAACCCCATATTAAAATAAAACTTTTTGTAGTAAACGTATAGGACCTTTATACTTCGTACGGGTCCAAACAATCTAAAATTAGACAAAACCGCAACGCTCGCAACAATTTTTATTACAGGTTCTATAAAGTCCTTTTAAAAGCCTTTTTTTTAAGAATAAATCTGACACATTTGTCATTGTTGGAAGCTTTGTAACAAATATATCCACAATATTTTACGAAAAAATATATGAACGGGAACTAGCAGAAAGAAATATGCTTGCTTATTTAATTATTGCGTGTTGTAACGGCTCTTAAGCGAGCGTGCATATCTGAATCAAACGAACCTCCCTATTTTCAAATCCATTGTTAATGCCTGTGAAACTATATATTGTAATACCATCTAACATTTTTAACATCTAACTAACATTTTCCTATCGATCTGAATGATCTGAATGTGTCCTAAGGATAACGCCGAAAGGTAAAAATCGTGTTACAATACACGTGCTGTTAGGTGTGTTTCATCCACAATTATGACGCTCAGGGGTGAACTTGTAATTTTTTTGAATTAATTTTCATAGCGTTTTTAATTATTTTTAAATTGGAGTTGGGGGTATCAGCCCTTAGCAGGTGTTTGGGTCACACAATCTAAGTTTTGGTAAATTTGTCAAACGTTACCGTTGTCTAAAGTTCTATTTCTATGCCAACAATGGAAACTTATTGTTCCACTGGAATAGTGTTCATGTATCATACAGAAAATTATCTTAAATTATGTTTTTTACATATGAAAAAGTACTGATTTTGGTGATCAGAATGTGACACTTGTTTTGGGGGGATGTTGAGAAAACAGAGTAGACATGCATGAAAAAAAGGAGATGTCATTTGTGGACAGCCCCTAATTGATTTTAGTAACGTACGTGCTGGAAAACTATTTCATACAAGTCAACTTTTACGCATTTCTTGTTTTCAATAGATGATGGCTCGCATCGATTTTGCATCGGGCAATAGTCAAGAACAGTCACCGACAAACGGTGTTGCCATCTCTTCATTTTCTATAGCATATTACAGTTCGATATAAAGTGTCCCCGACTGACAGTAGCGTCATCAGTTGATTTCATTGTTAGATGTGGTTCAACAAGTAACTGTTTCCACTATCTATTTATATTCGAAACTCCAACACGCCATAGTTCCTTACATAAAATTTAATAAATATGAAGAGCTCACACCGATGCACTTGATCATTCAGCGCAGCTATTGGTGTAAATATAGACATTTCTTCTGCGTGATTTCGTAACTAAATTTTAAAAGATCTATTTTGCGATTCACCGACAAAAAATCGCTTTTTCGTGCGTCATTTCGGTGTCGCATGACTTTCTTTTTCGCACTAGTTCTACAATAGTACATTGTGCAACTAGTATTGGAATGTTGATTTTTTCAGCATTAGTCCTATATTTTCCATGGAAATTTAGGACGTGTGCTGAAAAAAAACATTCAAATACGTGTTGCACACAGTGCTTTCTGCAAAACCGGTGTTTGAAATAGACAAACAACGAAAATTACGATTCTCATTCAAGAAAAACTTGTTAACATCACATTCCATTGCTTTTTAATAATTCTAAATCAGTGTGGAAATAACTCATATGAATGTCATTTTCTAACTAAATGTATGTAATGTAAGGAACGAAAATTGTTCATAACTGTAATACCTAATATTCTGCCGAACGTATGATCTCGTTATTTCCTACCGTTAAGGCAGTATTTCCGTTCCTTACATTACAGGCGTCGCGGTTTGCATAGAATGGGTCCCATACAAATTTCATTTCTTAACTTGTCTTGAAATTTCAACAAATTTTCGCAGTGAAAAGCTCGTTTTTTGTCGGTGAATTGCAAAAAAACGTTGTTTGATACACGTAACGTATGCTGATAGTTTAACGCGCCCCATGTGATGCCGAACTCGCCTTCGGCTCGTATCGGCAATCTCACATCTAGTGCGTTAAGCTACCTGCATACGTAACTTGTATCAGAAAGTACTATTTCGATTTATTTATTTACTTTTATCAACAGTATTACAACCAACTGATAATTATGGTAAAAATTTACAAGAACAAAATCAAGAATTATAAATACGAACACAAGTCAAAAATCAAAATCAGAGATTCATCACAAGAGTGTGAAAAAGAGAAAAGAAAGAGAAGAGACAAGAAAAAAAAATAAAAAAAAAAAAGACAAAATTCAGGTGAAAGAAATAAAAGAGCGCGTAAAGCGAAAATGAAATCCGGTAGTCAGCTCATCCTATATGTCACGAAAGTCGGGGAGGTCCATGCTTCGTACTCGGTTACGGAAAACGTTCCGATATATTGATCGGTCGAACAAATGGGCGAATCGGTTGAATATCATGCTCATATTGTTGATCGGTTCAAAAAGTTCATAGTCGGTTCGGTGTTTACTGATCTGAAGAAATTCGTACGTTCGCAGGGCTCGTGCAGGTTGTTGAATGATTATCTGGGATTTCAGCTCAGGAGAGTCAATGCTCTCAGTAAGTATATCGTATACAAATAATAACCTTGAGTTGATACGTCTTCGCCACAACGTTTCGATGCCAACCAATCTCTCGCGAGACTCATATGACGGAAGTCTATACGTGCTGTCACGGCGTACAATTCGTCTCAATGCGTAAATGACGAATTGCTTCTGAATAGACTCGATTTCGGATATTCTTGAGGTACAGTGAGGTTGCCAAGAATTGCATGCATATTCCAGGTACGATCTGACATGCGTGCAGTAGACGCTTTTCAAAGCAAAAAACCGAGCATTGCGGAAGCTTTACTTGTTATGTGTTCGATGTGAGCTGAGAAGTCCAATTTGGTGTCCAATGTCACGCCTAGGTCCCGTATTCGAAATACACGTGATAGACTGTCACCGTCAATTTTGTAGTCGAAGTGAATCGGATGATGGTTCCGATGGAAAGAAATCGAGTTGTATTTGTTTATGTTGACTGCAAAATCATAGATGTTAAGCCACTGTGAAATCTCATCAAGGTCGCGCTGTAGGGCTGAGCAATCCAGTACTGTGCTCGAATCGAAAATGTTTTCTTTACTCGCAATGTTTTGCCGAGCTCATCTTCGATACTGGTGTCTAACTTACTACAATGACAAAAATAAAACGCGATTTTCTTTCAAAAATTTCATCTTTTCTTCTTCTCACATAAAGTTATTATTTTTAGGTCTTGTCGTTTCCATTATTCAGTTTTCAAAGCAATTATGTTTTATAAATGTTTTGAGTCATTTGGGGGAATGAAATTCTTAATTGTTTCATTGAAAATTAATTATTTTCGTAAAATAAATGAAAAACGACTGAAACGGACATTTCCTCTCATATTACTCGTTCTGCTTTATGAGTGACGACAACGCCATCTATCATACTTTTACAAGTAAACCAAGAAATCGAATGCTCGAATATGAAAGAAGAAATGAAATTGTATGTTGTATACACCACAGGGATGTCACTTATTCATCGAATATTCATTCATAATGAATTATTGCCGAAGCAGAAACCATCGATTTGTAAGATTCCATGCAACGCAAATTTGTCGATGTTGCCGAATCCTATAACAAACTGAAAATTAAAAAACGGCATCTATAAAATGCAGACGAAATTCAAAAACTCCAAAAAATCGTGTAGATTCGATGTAAATTTTTATAGTAAGGGACACCCTCGTGGTTGTATACACCCCTGTCTCTTATAAGTTTACAACACCGTTGGATTCCAGAAACTTGGAATTATTTGCGTTCGTTTCATTCGGACCTCTTATTTTCCGTCGGTGAGAATTTATAAATTACACGTGTCAAAAAGGGGGTAAATGGTAATGTTGAGCCATTTACACACAGATACAACACAATATACTTGAAACAAAAAAATAATGAATGTGTCGCTATTTTGGTGGTAGACACATTTTTGTTGGATTTTGCGGTTGTATCGGCGGTGTGGGGTATAAGGGGTATACGTATAGAAGTGATGGACGATTTTGCGTTACATTTGCTTTTCATTTGGCACGATATTGAGGAAAACGGAAAAGTGGTTTTGTATAATTTTCTGTATATTTGATGAGAAATTGTTTGAGGAAGAGCGTGTCCAAACGAATTTTGCACATTGTGGTTGTTTCGTTCTATATTTAATAAATGAATTAAGACTCTTAATATATTTTGCGATGAATGGTTACACTATTTATTTCTTTTTCTTTTGCATTTCTTTTGGTGGCTAATAGACATGATAATGAAGTGGATTGAGTTTGATAGCGGTATGGGCCATGGGCGAAGGTAAAGGTAATAATTGAACTTGATTAGTTATGATTACAAAATGTAGCACGTGCACGTCGCGGAAATGGAAATTATATAATGGTCATTGTTAAGGTGAACTACAGTTCGTTCGTGTTATTGATACGACAACTTAATATTTAAGCAATTTTCGCATTGTATTTTTAATGTTCTACGCGTGTTGATAATAAACAAAATTAATACAAAACGATGTTTTGATTATCACATTGAAGTTTTGTCTTTACAACATAATGGCCACAAAGTCCGAAATCGATTGTGTATCTATTTTAAGGATTGGATTATAAATTCAACAAAATAATAGCAGGCTACATTAGATTATAATTGAAAATGAATGAATCAAAAAGGAACAATTTCATCCCCTTTCCATGTCACCGCTAGCTGCATATGATATGACGTGCACCATTTGAAACTATTACGCTACATTAAATCGATTAATAAATCATTCGAAATTCATCATGGATAAACCGTATTGGTTGCCCTGTCATTTTACCTACCGATTGTAGAATTACGTTTTCATTTGCATGAAAAAACAGCTTTTAATCACAAGAAAGGTTCTCTAATTGCTACTCAATGCAGCTAGATCTCGCAACAGAATGGAGAGTAAAGCTGAAATATAGAAGTAGGAGCACATGGGGCCATCCATACTAAAAAAGTTCGATTTTTTATTATAAAATCCTCCTCCTCGTACTAAATCGTACGGATTCGTTGATCCTCCTTCTTCCCGGAAGAAGTACGTACTTTATGGATAACCACTACGTTATTAACGATATCTTGACTGTAGCTGAGAATTCGCAAACGATTGCTAACTGAGACTTAATAACGCAACAACGATGAGGAAAATAGAAGCTATTGTTAAATGTCTGCTGTAATATGTACAAAAAAAAAAAAATTACGTGCAAAACGACACAATAAAAGTTTCGTAAAAAAACCCCTTTCTGGTTGTCTTAACTCTTGTGTGTTTGTAATAATGAAATATTTTTTCAAACAGCCACACCTACAGGGATGCTGTGCCGCCCCTCGAGTATATAAATATTTTGAAAAAAAAAAAAATCGCTATGGAATAGTTCGTAATCTCACAACCCACAGCCAAGTCAAACTTATTTCCTCAGTTTAAATGAATGTGAGGAAATATAAAGAAAAAACTAATATCGAAACAAACTTCCGTTAAAATGTTAATCTCCGCTTTTAATTTATCAATGGAATAATTACAACATTTATGGCAATTCTGTGATTGTGCGTGCGATATATCAGATACCAGATATCTTTTTAAACATTTTTATTAATGTAAAAAAGTTGATTCTTGTATTTAAAGAGCAAATATCAAGCAAATCACGCACAAAAAAATAATTGCAGTTACAAAATACGCAATGTGAGACGGATATTGCTTAAATAAACAGCTTAAATGGCGTAATAACATCTGAAATGTTTCATAATTAAGGAATTATAAGAAATGGCAATGAAGACGATTTTTCTTAGATAGCAAAAGCAACACCTACAGACTTTTATAGAATGTATACCTTCTTTCACAGGTCAGTTGTAATACGAGGGCTGCTCGATACGTTTTAAGCCTCAGTAGGGAAAAAACATTTCTCGTGAAATACATTATTGCCGGAAAGTTTGATCTTTTTAGAAATTTTGAGATGTTTTGTTCGAAAAAAAAATTTGGACACACCGAGGGGTAAACGACTCACTAAATTTTCCACAAATTTTACTTTACATTTAGCATATTCGCCTAAAAATTGCGAAAATTAACGAAATTAACGCTGGAGACCTACAAAATAACCCACCACTTTGGTTGTTGTCCCGAGCTCCTACTTCACGTTCATATGCAATGAGATGCTACCCTATTTAAGTAACTAGTCCTCGCCACAAGCCAAGTGCAGTCAAGGTCTAACATCCCATAAGCCGCAAAGCTTTCCCGCTCGGGTCTCGATGAACGAAACGACGTGTTACCACTACTCTGTGGCCTGCTATTACTACTCTAACAACATTAACGCCAAAGTCAAATTTAGTTGTAAGAGCACTATGTACCTAATCTCTGCCTCCAGTCCAAATATTATTATTATGAATGCGATTGTCAAATTACTTAGCCTATAATAAACCTTACTTACTTACTTATTACTACTCTACCCGTCGACCTTAGCCACCCAGTAGCCCAAAGATGCGCGCACATGGTAATAGTGCCTACTAGCCCTATTCAAGGTAAAGACTTCCGGTCCACAAGCTGGACTGGTAAATGCTATGTAGCCCAAAACATGTTCACTTCTTGGCATAGCTTCGCTAGCGAGCCATTGCCGCGACAAAAACCTTCGTTCCACAAACCGAACTGAGGGATGACCCGGCGGGTGACATAAGGCAAACAAAGTATCAAAGCAACAACATAGCCACTGAGTCGGCCGACAACTAGGAAAAGTACCAGTTCAGCCGTGCAACTGCTTATACGAATTCCGAAATCGATACGAATTCGCCGATTCACCACGTGCAAAACATAGTTCAGAGCAAATTCGACTGATTTACTTCAGAGCATGGTTGACAGTAAAGCACTGCTGCTGTATGCATGCCCATTGAAAACAATCGACGAGCAACTTATTCATGCAAAGCTGTGTTTCGCTGAATTGATTTTATGTTCGTTTCCAAATTTTTTGTAGTTTGACTCCTGAACTTGAGTTACAGGCACAAAGAAAAGTGAAATGATTACTCGCCTTCACACGTTCACGGCAAACAACAAAACAATTGTTACAATATGTAACAAAAGCAAATTGCATATTCGCTATGCGGTTATTGATGCGGTTCAATAGCACGAAACACTGAACACTTTGGCAATTACACAAAATTGAATATTCCGGCCAAGCTCAGATTTATTCATCGTGAGGACAGTTGAGTTTAAGAACGATGCGTACTCGACCGCGGTCTAAACTCGACTCCTCTTTGTATAGGAATCTAGAGCTTGCCTCATTTCCAAGCCCTTCGTATTGTGTGTGGTCGAAATTTTTTCGAACAGATCGGTTCAAAACTCCTAAAAAAAATCAAACTTTCCGGCGGCGGCAATAATAAATTTTACAAGAAATGTTTTTTTCCTATTGAGGCTCAAGACTTATCGAGCAGCCCTCGTAGTATTAAAGTTTAGCTTTTTTATGGGAATTCGAACGGGTCCACGTATTATTTGTTTGAGTTGTGATCCACCCAGAAATTTGAAGAAATTTTAGTAAAGTCTAACCGAGAATCAACGATGATTTACAACCCTGTGAACAGTCTAAAGTCCAAAATGGTCTAAAAGTATAGATAATCTAAATAAAAAAGCTCTGTGAAATTTTCCGACATGGTGGATTCGAAAAATAAAATACCAAATGCAAACTTCGGTACATAACACGCAACACAGAAATAGTGATCCATCAACTCTCTACATCCCTCTTTGATACACTTCACCAGTAAATATTCAGAAAAAAATCCAATTGATATGATTAAGCCCTCCAACCATGGTTATAGGCTATTACTCCCATAAGACGGGAAATATAACAATATATTTAATACAACAAACTCATTTGATTTTATGGCCGCACGTAATATATAACGAGAATTGTTCATACATGCTATGTTCGCTGTGTTGAGGCAGATAAGCGAATACCGAGGAAACGAATAATACAATTCGCTATTCGCTAAACAGTCACACAAGATTTTGAAACAACTTGCCCATTCCCGAAAAAAAAAATCTAACACGAGATATATGACTTGTGAGGGAAGTATTATATATTCTGTCAGAGATTTATATATAGACGTACATGATGTTGAATACTTTTGTGTATTTATCATATTTTTGATGAAAACCTTTTTCGATTTTCTCGTCTTTTCGAAAGGGACAAAAGGATTCTATGATAAAGGTCTGTTGTAGATTTCAGAGCTTTAATGGTAAAACTGATACGCAAGAAATGACTCAACAAAATAACTAGGCATAATAATCGGTATGTGGTCAATTCTATGGTTTACCGCCTTTCAGTCTCGGAATTTTTCTCTAATGCGAGAAAATTAGAAAAGTGTAATTGGCACATCCATTGGATTCCCTACATAACCAAAACATGAAAACATCTTTACCACATGAAATGACGGTAGCGTTGCGCCCCAAATTTTATGAAAACCAAGCGGAATATGCTTTAGATCAGCAGATTTGAAGAAAATGCATAGTAAAGTTTTTAAAACTTAATTTTAAGCTTAATTTTGTTTCGTTTTATTATTTGAGACATAAAAACAAAATTAATGATTTGTGAAGCCCTCTTTCATACTGAGGCAGATCCGAGACTTCTTCTCTAGGTACCCTTTAACTTAATCCCACCTAACTGAATTCGTATTCTTTTGTCTGCCCCAAGGACTAAGAACTGTTGCCGACCGCTAAACTAAGCCACTTCTTCCATCGAAAAGAGTGCCTAATCGTTTAGAGACAAAACCTCCATGTCATGCAACAGAATCCCAGCTCTCACTCAAACTTCAAGTCATCCCTAATTTTACCAACACTTCCAGGCAAACCACAATTACATCATGAAATTTGAATTCTCCGACATAAGCCGCACTGTAAGCGTGTATTTTCATCGCAACTTCGCAAGAAACATATCATGACATTTAGGCAGTCAGCATGGCCTTCAATTTTATGTTGGAAAATTAAAATGTTTGTAAGAATCACATGTATAAAAATAATGAAAATAGAGAGCTAACTAGCCGCGCAACAGTCTTACCCAAACCATGAATGCTTTTGATCGCCTTTAGTAAACTCGCCAAGAACCTCCTCAGCTCCGAGTACCCTCTAATCGAATAACAACACTTAGTCTGTTTACTTTCGTAAAAGAACGTAGAAAAGTTACACAGATATTTAAAAATATTCACTTGAACAAAACAAAACCATTTCACCAATTCACAGACGGACAGAAAACGTTTTTAGTTGATGTGGATGTTGTAGCCAACTCTAAAATAAAATTTGCCAATAACATTGACTTCATGAGACTAAAAAATAACTCACATAACTTGACTAAGTAATATTAACCTACTTTCATATTTTTGCTCATTTGTTTTCCATGGAGCAGAATTTATTCTTTCCAATTACATAAGAATTTTATGAACTACAAATTTTTTCAATTTTATTGTTTTGAATTATTTCCGAACTTAAGGATGCCAATCACAATATTGAATGATGCGAAATTATATACGCAGTTAAAATATATGTGGTATAAATCATAAAAAAATAGCGATAATTATAAAATATAAATTTGGCTACTTACCAATTTGGCATTCCACCAATAAATACATCTGAATTTGTGGAAAACTTGCCAAAGTGAAATTCTTTCCCTCGAGATGTTCGCGTTTGCAATACTCCATCCACTGTGAGGGTTGTATGCTCATCGTTACGCTGAATCTGCAAAAGAATTACAATTAAATATATTTATGAAATTTGTAGATTATCATTCGAAATGGCGGAAATGTTTAATTTTAGATGATTGAAAAATCGTTTTTTAGTGGAGGAAATGAAGGACAAAATTAGAAATAATTTGCACATTTAATTGTTCTTATCTCCGGACGCAATAGTAGATAAAATGAACTACACTGTTTCGCCAAACAGGAATAATACCCGTGCCTTCTCCTACGAAGTAACTTTCAAAAACAACTACTTTGAACCAGGTAAGTAACCTGCTATTATGTAAGTGAATTTAGACAAAAGTTATCAAATATTTACAAACGGTCTTATCATCAAAATGAACTTTCTGTACTGATTCTGGTGGAGAACAAAAGTATCGTGATGTATGTACCGAAATCCTCTCAACGATCCTGACTATAATGTTCGTTTTTAGTACGCCGGACGTCGCCTTAAACAAAATTTCACGACAGATAGTTTCAGGGGTTTGCATGGAACGGGACGAGTTTTTTTCGTTTAAAAACGTGTAAAGGGGTCATTATGTTGAGCGCGATGCGAATCGCATCGTGTAAGGTTTGTGTGAAAACTAAACTTGACAGAACAAACATTTTTTTTGTCAAGTTGAGCTTTCACACAAACCTTACGCGATGCGATTCGCATCATGCACAATATAATGATCCCTTAAAAGCGTTGATTTTTTGTCGTGTGAATAATGTGAGCCGCAAATTTTATGGCAAGCCACAAACTTTATGGAAACTATTTGTGGTCGGTTCGCATTGTTCACACGACGAAAAATCAACGCGTTTAGCGTCCGACGGAGGGAGTGGGGGTCGACAAAATCGGACGCAATTGTACGGGGAGGGGGTGAAAAATTCACATGTGAACATTACATTTTTTGTTCGGTAGTAAAATGTAAGTCCGAAAATATGATCAAGGGAATAAATAAAAAAATTTACAATTTCTTCACGTTGTCTCATAATTGTCTAATTTTTCCAAATTAGAATATAACGACGTTTATCTAAGTGTGTGCACTCTTTAAAAAGTAAGTTCAACCCCTTCGATAGAAATAAAAGGGTTATTATTTACCTTCCAATGAAAAAATGATGGATGTCCAATAAAAATAATAAATGTCCAATAAAAAATAATTTTTGTCCAATGAAAATATTTAATGACCAATAAAAAAATACATTTACCTTTTATAAAATGAATTTATTTTTTTATTGGACATTTAATATTTTTTTGGAAAAAAAATACTTTAGTAAAATACCGCCGTAAAGTACTTTACAATCACAGGTACCTATAACTATATAGTTATTTACGCAACAAGGGGTTAGGATGAAAATTCTTTCCCGTCACGCGTACGCAGCATGAAATAGTTATTTATGCAACAAGAGAGTAGGCCGAAAATTCTTTCCCGTGTTGCGTATTAAGTTTTTCATGCGGCCCACTAGGGACGCCCCTTGGGATTATATTTTTCATTTTTCGTCCCTAAAAGGCAGCATGAAAAACTTACTACGCAACACGGGAAAGAATTTTCGGCCTACTCCCTTGTTGCGTAAATAACTATTACAATCACTACAACCTTTGACTCTAAAGTACTTACGAACTTTGTCTCCGTTACATAGAACATAAAGTGAAACTAACAAGAGTAGGAAAAAATCGAGTGATTGATTGATTGATTTATTTCTCAGGTATAAAAGCTACAATTGATACAATTGATCACAATTATTAGCACTGAGACCATCTTTCTTGGGCCCATTGTGCTGCTCCCGATTTGTGTGTGTATGGTGTAGTGTGATGGGGTGAGTTTTATGGTTCCTGGCTATTGTTCGTGTATGATGATTGTAGTGGTTATGTGGCGCTGACCTCCAACTAATTGTTCCCTGTGATAAAAAAGAGGACTTTTGGGAGTGGTACTTTACGGAATTCTTCTATTGTTAGGTAGAAGTCCCCCAGACATTGCGCCTTGAGTCCCGCTAAAGCGGGACAGTGACATAGGTAGTGCATTGCTGTTTCCGGCACGTCTCCGCACCTCCTGCAGTTCGGGTCATCACTGAGTCCCATCTTGTTTCGATGGTATCTCATATTATTGTGACCCGTCAGCACTCGTACTATCTTTCTTAAGGATCTCTTGTCCAGGCTCAAAAGATATTTGGTAGTGTGCTCGTTGCAACCTGCCAAAAATTCCTTTGCCTGTCTGCACGTATTTAGGTTTTCCCAAACACGCTGGTGCCTTCCTTTTGTACTACGCCTTATCAGCGTCGATATTAGTCCCTCGTGTATTCCGATTCCGATTCCATGTGTTTTACGCCAATCCGTGTTCATCATATTTTGTGTGAACCAGCTTTATGCTAGCTCAGTTGCACTTCACAGGTTGAATACTCATTTTTTTAGATGGAGACGGGGTGGGGGTCAACGATAAAAGACGTCATATCTATGGGGGCTTACTCAAATCGGGCGCAATTGGACAAGGGTGGTACCAAAAATGACCAAAAAGTATCGGACGTCATTTATGAATGGCCCCTCAGTAGAACTTCCTTGAACTTATTAAGTAAAAGCAGAGAAATAAATTTTCAGAAAATGTTTTAAAAATTTTTTTGTAGACGCAATGTCGAAAAGGTTCTGAAAAAGATTTTCTTATCACTGACAAATGTCTGCCGAATGATGCATTTATCTGCATCCTTGATCTGAACAATCACATCATGCATTGGGTTTGCGGAGGAACGAAAGGATCCAAAATCTAAAAATATTCAATAGATACAGATGAACAAAGTCATTAAGAGTGAAGCCGATCATATCTAGAGTCCATAATGTACTCGATACGATACCAGATTCCATGTGTATAAGACGATATTATGCACGATGGCGCTCACCTTTAACAATGAAATACCCCGAATTAAAAACATATCATAAAGTCAGTGAATTGCTATTTAACTCAAATATTATTAAAAAATCGAAATAACATAAAATAGAAGACTTATAGATTTGCAAAGATTTCCTCTAGATTTTTCAAACACTTTTTCGTTTTGAGGAGATGTTTTGTAAGGCTGTCGCGTTATTTCTTTATGTCGTCAGATGTAAATAAATCTATTGTAATGATAGTTTTGGTTCGTGTAATTCCACCACTGCAATATCGAATGTGAAAAGTACGATTACGTTTATGCACTACACATCTATAAATAAATGTTTTAATTTACGGTAACTCGATTGTGTGACCTAATTTTTCAGAAAAATGCTGAGCTTTTTCCAGTACCGCTGCAGAAAATAATATACAAAATTACATTTCTTCATTTACATAACCTACATAGCTTAGAATTTCACTTAAGTATTTTGAATCGAATTAATTACACCACCATAGTATATTTAAATTTAAACATCGTCACTAAATCGAAGAAAATTATTCCTTAATTATTACACCATTATCTAACCTTGCATCTACTTAGACTTTCGTTCCCAAAAAAAGAAAATAATGAAATTTTCTTTAACTTAAATGTATAGAATATTGCGGAACACCACCTCACACGTACATACACATACACGATCCATTAAAAAGTGATCATTTGCCGAAAGGGAAATAATTATATTGAATGAAAGGAGGGCTAAATCGTGTAAACTGTATGAATAAATTTGCTTGAATAATATCGTTAAAACTTTGCGATGGGAATGAGAAGACGAAATATTTGCTTTCTTAGTTGAAAACGCAAAGTAGGTAAACCGCTTAAATAAAATTAGTATTTTTTTTCTGCGGTACTTGTTTTAGAAGTAAAATTTCTCGTTTATGAGAGAAATTAATTCATTTTTGCTGACAATCGCAAATCTCTAAGGATTCGTCAGCCACCACGGAGACGAAAAAAAAAACACAAAACAAAATAAACAAACAAGCAAACAAAACAGCGGAAGTGTTTGGGAATCAAAACAACCTGAAATCACTAAATAATTATTCTGTTACATTTAAAGTCGGCTATCATAATTTAAAATAATGTGCCGTTTTCGTGATACATAAAACTTTTCCTATTGCATCTCTACGAAATTGTTGGAAACTTTTATTTAGAATCACTCTTATGGGGTAAAGTTGTCGTAGAAGTTCTACCGGACATTTTCATCAAGTTAAAGTTTATAATGAAGTCATAATCCTGGAAAATAAAAATTATAAACATAAGAGCCAAAAAAAATGCTAACGAAGTCTCAAACAAACCAAATTTTGAATATAAAATTACCTAATTATCTTATAAGCTAGAAGTTTCAAATTTCATTGTAAAATTGGTCGGTGCGTAACGTTTACATGGTCTAATTTAACAGTGGAAAAGTCACAAGGGGCTTCAGTTTTAAAAAGATCATATTTCGATCTCTGAAACACAACCGAAGTAGAGGTTTGGGTTCGTTCATGAATTTTGTTACTCTAACTACCAGCGAAGTAACACACCATATTCAAACTTTTAAAATGTCAAATAAATGTTGGAAATGTTTTAAATGGTGTAAACTAGGGGTGTCCAAAAATCAAAGCTCCCCAGGCGGAAAAAGTTTCCTAATCAATAGTGTGCATCTATGCATGGGTGCTTTTCTTAAAGAATCGAGGAAATCGTGAAAAATCCAACATTTTGCGTGCAGGAAAAAAACTTTCATTCAAGTAAGTTTGATTTAATGAGACCTTTACAAACCAAAAAAGACGTTTTATGTGTTTATGGATAAATTTAAAACTTTTTGCAACACTAAGATGAGATGAAAGTGGTTCCTCAATGGCGGTGCTTGTAAAGCAAAGACACACAATTTAAAAAGGTGTGGGCGGCGGCTGAATTCGGTTAGCCAAAAAAAAAATCTTTAGCGACGGCTCAACCGCGCCGCCAGTGAAAAAGAAAAAACGAAACGTGAATAGCACGACGTTCGACAAATTCACTATAATGTATTTTATTCTGTAAAATTTATTGGATAGGATTGGATCATTGGACGGGACACCTAGGCCATTGAGCCTGCTCCAGTAACGATAGGGATGTGGAAATTGAGTAATGGGAAATTTTGAGTTGGACCTACTGAATCAGAACCACCGTCAATTTAAATGTTAAATTACATTGAATGAGGGATTTCGACTTGAAAGCTAGTATACCTGAATTTGTATTGTAAGTGAAGATAGATGTAGTTGTTCATTTTTTACGAAATCGACTGGCTTCCTTACTTTTGTGCAACGTGTTATGGTTGATTGGTGTCTTAGGATTGACTATCAGAGATTGTGCCTAACCACTACGTGATGGGAAAAATCAGACAAGTACTTTGAACACACGGTTTTGAACCTGGGACATTTGTTGTGTCAGTCCGACGTACTACCGACTGAGCTACCTGGAATTGGGTAAAAGGTAATATAATACCAATTATCTCACATCGGAAATTATATAGAAGAGATGTGCGTGTATAGTTCAAACTACTCTAACATACTAGAAAATCGCCCCAAAAAATATTTTAAAAATTGCAAGATCAAAGAAACATTGACCGAATTGAAATTATCACCGCTGCAGATACAAACAGCATAACAAAAAAATTTTGACCAGTACTTCCAAATGTTAGTATAACAACGGATCTACTAAGTCAAAGAGTTTCTCTTTGAATGATCGAACAAACGAGGTGTATATAAGGCCGCATATTCGAGATGAGTACCCATTCAATATATGACTACGCTGATATGCACATGGTCTTGCGACGAAGGTGCACTGAAGAGGCGTAAACGTCCCAATCAGCCAAACTTTTTGTCGTGGATTGTTAAAATATAGAATGGATAGAAACATGTCTGCTATAAAAGCGACGAATCTACGCCACATTTCTAAATTAACGCTAAATTTTGATCGATTTCTGAGAAAATCGCCCGAAATATTTTAAAAATATTAATCATTCAATAAATGACGCCAAAGAAATAGTAGACCTTTGTACAATTTTTTTTAAATAAAAAATTTCACATTATACGATGTTATTTACGAAAATGCATTCCAGCCGCCGACTATTTTCACGGCGGCGGCGTGGTCGCTAGCCGTTCGAAAATCGTTGGCGACTGCGCTGATTTCAGCCGCCAGCCGCTCTGTCCCTTATAAACCATTTTCATACTATCGAAAGTTTTGCAACCGAAACTTGTCCATATTTGAACAAAAATTTTCATGTGAAAAAAAATTTTGAAACATAATAAATTTTTCATCTTTTTTACCAGAACAAAACGCCTTTAAAAAGGGAAATAATTTTATTCGCTGTCCTATATGGAAAGATGTCAATACATGTATATTTCCCTCATGTAATGCGGTCTATTACGTGTAGGGTTCTTTCGATAATTGTGGCCACATGCATCGTGTGCTCATGTAATATCATTGTGTCCTTTCCGCAAAACTCATTACATACAACTAATGTCATTATCACCGTTTAAGTACCAGGCCAAATTCCATGCAAAAAGTGGAAAATGCGTTACGTGCAAACGCTCTAACGGGTAAAATGTTTAGATATTAGAATTCCTTTGTATGGAGAAGTTGAAGATTGAACATTTGTAGAAACTTCTTTCATATAACACAAGCCTCGTATGTGCTTTGTTTAGCAAGAAAACAACGTTTGCATATAACCTACCAATGGTCAACATTTTAGTCAAAACAGTTGAAACCGTCGAATGTTCGAATGATGTGAGCAGGCGTTCAAAAATATGACAGTCAACATATATGTACACTCGTTTTGATCTATTCTTTTCTTCATACAAATTCGAGAAAAAATCAAATTTTAATTGTGTTGTTGTGGTTTTTTGTTTGATGGTGGGTGGGACAACTTCTTTCTATATGGAACAGCGAATACAATAGCATACGTTCCATGCTGTGAAAATAATTCATTTTCTCGGGAACTCACTCGTGAATTTTCGAGCAACTCGCTTCGGAAACTACCCTTCTCAAAAACAGTAATCTACTATGTACAAGAGTGTCAAGTAATCAACAAACATAATTGAAAATGAATATTACTTAAAGCAAATGTCAAGTTTGCACCAACACACTCCCGCGCGTACTGCATACTTTAAAGTATATGTATAACGAGATTTGTACGTACACGATGGCTTGTTGAGTATTGTGATGTAACTACTTTTTCATACCATGATTTTTTTGAGTACAAAACATCTAAAGAATATTTTACAAGACTCGATTATAAACATTCACGATCGTAGGCGCTGCGCTGGCTTAATTATTTATGCTCCCCACCATTACAACTTGGCTTATGCTATAATTTGTAACATGCCACAAAATTTTCACTAGTCAATTAAAAGTCTTCACCCCTAATTGACGTACGTGTCTAAGTACCCGGACATAAAGATTTTAATTGCATTAAATTCAATTGAAATTTATTAAATAAAAAAAACTGCCGAAATCAATGTACTTCAGTTTCAAAATGCTTATCATGGTAAATATAAAAAAATGGTTCACAGATTTTCTGTCAAAGGGCTAAAGATTAGATCTAGTTAGGGTTAGTTCTATCTCCCCGCTTTGGACTGGGCGTGGGCAAAAGAATTCAATGGACTGTTATCAGACGTCTAGCCCACGCACGATGCCCTTTGTTACAAAAATGCAATAACATGATTAAATCGCTGAGATGGAGTTTTAATTATACCGCGCTGCAGCTAAATCCTACGAAGATGAAGCTATTACATACATCAGATGGAAAGATCGAAGAAGATTGAAGAAGATCGAGAAACTTGAGATGCAGGAAAAGAATGGAAGTAGATGAAGGCCCTCTGGTACAAAGCTCTTGTACGTTGGAGGATGTACGTGTACGTGGACTCCCGCGCGGAGTAAAGTTCTAGATGCGAGTCAGCTGGTGCGAAACGTGGCGCTTACTTTATTATTTTCATGTCAATTTTGTTATGAGCTTACAAATCAATTGAAGTGAAAAATTAAAGAAGCGGTTCATGAAACAGTAATCAAAAACAATGTCAGCTTTTTTCTTCCAACTTTGACTACCCCAAAACTTATAGCAGGTGTAATCTAGGAACAAATGTAGATGAAAAGAGCTTGATAGAGTAGACAAATTTAAATAACTTACCCCGTCCTATGTGACCTTAATCTTCTCCTAAGTAACAGTATTTTTCCGAAATTAAATTTCTTTCAAAATATAAAATGAACAACAATGAATTATGAACTAAGGTTATGTGTTTCCATAATTGTAAATTAAAATAGAGTTGGTGTGCATAATGTGGAAAATAGATCGGATAAAGGTCGAAACATTTGCTATTTCATTGCAACAGTAACTACAATGAAATTGAAATATGTACAACACTTTGGTAACACGAACCAATTATCACTTTATTTGGAATGAGAAATCCAAAATGGTATACAGTTTTCCAATTTTTTTGTGCGTCGTATAAAGTCGTCATATGTACCAAATTGAAATTAACAGACAATTTTGGTTGATTTCATTTTCAGGGCACTGTAATGTGTGTAATGCAAAGCGTAAGAGTAAATCGGTCTATTGAATATCTGCGAACGGTCTCTGAAGATGGATGTCACCGTGTCACAAATCGTATTAAAGAGATTTGACACTATTAATTTATTGATACAACTGTTGGATCATTTCGCTTTTTGCCAAATTTAGTTCCTTAATGCTTTTTTTTGTATAGTGTTTCTAACAATTTCGTGCGTGTAAAGATTTTGGCATAGCTTATCCAACCGTCCCATTCTGATAGTAAAATGTATTTAATGCAAAGCAATTTTTTCACATTTTTGTTTTTCACACGATTTCTTCCTCTCTCTTTCTCCTTTCCTCGTCTAGTGAAAATTGGTTTGTCAACGTTGTTACGTAAAAGGTTTTCCGACTTAATGTAATTTTACTTTCTATTTTCTTTGCGATTGTTCTCATACCACTCTGATATGAAATAAATAAATGTGTAGTATATACGGATTACGATACAAATGTATTTCCATTTCTAAGGATGAATGTTTGTAAATGGATTTTCGTAACCATCAAATAATGAGATAAGGTTCGGTCTCCCAAAGTCCCAATCCAATGAATTTTTTTTTCAAGTCTTTACAGAAAATATAGCTAAATGTTTTTCGAATACCACATTTATTCGTTTACTTCATTGTGGAAATTGTAAGCGCACATTTTTGTTTAAATTGAATTAAAAAAAATGAATAGATTGAGTTTACCATGACATAAATGAAGATGTGCTAAAACAATGACTTTCATGTCATTGAAATACAGTTCAAAGCACACATTACAAAATGCCATTGGTGTGAACATAATACATTAAAGTCATTTAGTCGGGATGATTATACCACAAAAAGTGGCACTTATTTTTATTTTTCCTTCTATTTATTTGAACGAAAAATAAAAAGAAATAAAAGTTGTGAAACTAATGTGAGTCAACCGATACATCATGTGACATAGGTGGTTTTTTCAAAAGTGTCGATAGGTATTCGATCGTTAGTTATTTGCGCTTTTAGTGCTATGTCGGCTTATGTCAAAATATAAGATATTTCATAATGAACTTTATAAGTTGACAAGCACAACATGTTTCGATGAAATTTAAGCGGATGCCTTAAAAGCGGGGCTTTGCATCACAAGATCTACAACAGTATATCCTTCCACTTTCAGATGAAAGCCTGTAACAGTGACTTTTAGACCCGTACGAAGTGCGAGTCCTATGCGTTTATCACTACGTTTGTAACCAGTCGATTTAAAGGGGAGGGAGCCCTAGATGAAGAATCTGCAAAAAAAATTGTCCGACCGTAAACACGATAACTCGAGTAAATTATCAAAGTGGGTTTGCGATTGCAGATTGGCATTTTTGGACGAAGGGCCACTGAGCTCGGGCCGCCTTAGTGGTTTTAGGTCTTTTGTACATAATTCGAGTACATCCTTTCCGATTTTCAAGGATACTTTTTTGTTCGAAAGGTCTTGGAATGCCCGACAATTTATGGAAGAAAGTTTTTTGATTTTGAGCCCTTGGACTCAACTAGGACCATAAAATTGAGTCTATAATAGGGCACAATTTGTTTTTCCTACATAAACTCGGAAAATCTTATCCAAAAAAATGATAACGGAATTGAATTTAGGCCAAATCGGTTGAAAACTTTCGAAGTTATGGTCGATATAGTGGTCAAAAATGTAGTTTCTTGAAGATCGGTGAAACTTTTTGGCTTTTAGAAGGCTTTGGAATAAGATTTAAGTTGTCAATATGATTGAATTTCGAAAAATAATTGATAAATAGCGATGAAGTAATATTGATGAAGTAAAAATAAAGGGAACAGGTAAATTTAAACGCAATCCAGTTAGCAGGTTTTTTTCAAATCGATGAAGATTTAAATTCTGAGTAAAAAATTGTTCTACTACATGCCTTGAAAATGTATAGTTGATTTTATAAAAAATAAATTAAAAATGAACAACCGATGGAATTGTTTTTTACATTGTAATATTCAAAACGCTTGTATGAAGATTTTCAAAATGTTGCCATTTTACAACTGAAAGTACAGAAAAATTATTTTGTCGTTGGGTCCGTCATTTGTGACGCAATTTTTTAACTCAACGTAATTTTGTTTTGAAAACAGCGCTGCAATTTTTCAGGAAATTAAAAGTTTGAATACAAGGTTCTATTCAAACAAACTTCTGCGTATTATCAGCGATAGCGTCACCTCAAGCGATATCATTAATTTTGGAAGCAGACTCAAGGACTGCGTCACACTCTACCTTTTAAGAAGTTTTTGTTGTGATATCAGTCGTTTTAGAAGTTTACAGTTGTTGAAAAAAATTCTATTTTTTGAAAAAAATTTTCTCAAAAAAAATTTTTTTTCTTAGAAAAATTTCTCCGAAAAAAAATTGTCTTCGAAAAAAATTTTTCTCAGAAAAAAATTTTTCTCAGAAAAAATTTTTCCCGAAAAGAAAAGTTTTTCTTCAAAAAAAAAAATTTTCAGAAAAAGAAATTTTTTCTCAGAAAAAATGTCTCCAATAAAAGTTTTCTGGCAAAAACAATTTTCTCCAAAAAAAATTTTTGCTGAAAAAAAAACTTTCTACCAAAAAAAGTTTTCTCCAAAAAAAATTTTCTCCAAAAAAATTTTTCTGAAAAAAAAAACTTTTCTCCAAAAAAAATTTTCTCCAACACCTTCGGCTACCATAGGAACACTTCGTATCACCTTTGGCTACCCTTTGTGTCGCCTTCGGCTACCTTCGGAACACTTCGTGTCACCTTCGGCTGCCTTCGGAACACTTCGTGTCACCAATTCTTCTCAGTAATTTATATAACTTTCCTGAAGAAGCCAACTATCTAGGCATTCGTATTCAGAATTTATCAAAAAATCCAAGATGGTGTCACTTTGACAGTTGGCAGTCATTTACTTAAGATACAAAAAAATTCTCCTGACCAAACTCTATAACTTTCTAGAAGAAACCATCTCTCTAAGTAGTGTCATTCCGGAGCCATTTTCTCATGATTTCAAAAAATTCTGCTGATGAAACTTTATAACTTTCTAGAAGAAACCATCTCACTAAGTAGTGTCATTCCGGAGCTAAAATTCCAAAACCATAAAAGCATAAACGAAAATCCAAGATGGCGCCGCTATGACAGCTGGCAGCCATTTTCTTAAGATCCCAAAAAATTCTCCTGTCCAAACTCTATAACTTTCCCGAAGAAACCAACTCTCTAGCTATTGTCACTCCGGAGCTAAAATCCGAAAACTCCGAGCATTACCTAAAAAACCCTCAAAATTGACCACTTTTCCACATGCCACGGCTTTTCCAGAATTTTCCCGGAAAAGCGGCATATAAAATTTTTCATTTGGGGCCGAGACTGACGTTCCCTGAAAATTTTAAGGAAATCGCTCGGGCAATTCTCGAGAAAAAAAAGGTGATAGATACATAGATAGATAGATAGATCGTTGACACAGGACACGGGAATAAAATTTTGATTATTTTCAAAGACAATTTTACCATTTTTATATCTAAATTGGTCATCTTTGATTGGCGATATCTCGGCTCGTTTTTTCAACCGATTTTAATGAGTGTGGGCTCGTTGGAAAGCTGCTGTGACGTAGTTTTCTTTTGAATTTTGGAGGGGGAGGGGGGCGAGGAGAAAAAACTATACTTTACTATACTACTATACTATACTATACATCGTGTCTTGTCCCAAAGGTTTTTGTACGGAGTTTTTTGGGTTTGTGGACGTTTTTTATTGGGTGTGGGGACTGCGTCACGCTCTCCTCTACCGCTCCGAGCATGATTTTGGTGTTCATCAATTCAAATGGCATTGGTTATTAATTAACAGATATTTAGGAATCGTTCAATATCGCCATAGTATAAAAATTTGAAATGCAAGGAAAGAAGTCGGTAGTGTGATCTCACCTTAATGTTCAATTAAAGCTTCCACGCTCTGACTCTAGCTTTATACGACTTTATAAAATTCAGTAAAGCAATTAATTGCATCTTCAACAACAGCGAGAGATTTTTTATTTATTTCAAACACAATACGCTAAACTCAGATCTCTAAATTCAATTTATTGTGAATCTTTTAATCCTTTAATTATTCTGTAAAATTAGGTCTACCATCACCCTTATCAGAATGGAAACCTCCAAGTTATATTTCTGTAATACTATGTGTACTATAAAAATTATATGGAAATGTTAGCCGTTTCACTCTAAAATTCGACCGCAAATAGCGGCAATCAATAGTCTTCTTATAACCAATAACAATTCGCACATCTTTTCTCTAGTTGCGACTACACACACGTATACGATCACTACCCACAATCTTCTTGGATTCCTTGCTTTAATATTTCAATAACTTTTGTCATTTCACACTCAAATACTTCAACATTCAGCTACGTATACGAGATTTTCAACACTCATAGGTAATAACTGATTGTTAGATTGTTTTGGTGGTAGTCTTGCATCAGTTGTTTTCTGCTTTCAAAAGACTGTTTTATGCATACATTCATTTAAGTGGCGTAAACAGCTGCCTCATTTAAACGAGTGATTTTAAAATCGCTGAAGTTTTGTTTGATTTATCTACTAATTAATTTCTAGAAAAAACACACACACACATCTTTTTGTTGTGTACCTTACACTTTTGTAAATCCATGCGTTTAGTGTGACGTCGTCGGCTTATGTCAAAGTATACGAGATTTCGTGATGAAGCGCAAAAGCTAACATACATAACATACGCAACTTCCAAAAATTTTCTGGCAACATTTTCTTTAAGGAACTTCCGAATAAATGTGAAAATTTATTTGTGTGAGTATACATACATATATATACACATGTGCTCGGTATTTGGTGTAACGTTTGGCCGTCGCCACTAAAAATGGCTATTCGCACGACCAAACTAATAGCATCGGCAACAATTCAATAAAATGCTCTTAAGATATTATCGTAAAACCATTATTTCCACTGTATTTAGTGGATAGATGCAGCTGAACTTTCGACTAATAGACGTTCATCAATCAATAAACAAAACTTTGAAATGTATTCCCGAGCTTTGTAAGCTCTCGTTGTAGATGTTAAATCATAAAACGATTTTTTTTATTTTGCTGTAAAAGCATTAATCCGTTTGACCTAAATACGGCATAGTTGTATAAAATAATCCGATATTCATCTTACTAATTTTGGGGTTAATTGTAGATATAATATGAGCATTGTGTGTAATGTTAAATTCTAACAAAACCATAATACAAACAAAATAAACCTACGACGACACGTAAACATTCTATGTGATTAGAGTCTTTCCCGTTACGATTATCATTCTTGTATAGTATGTGAGTATGCGCTATAAATACGAAAAAGATCATCAAGGTGGGATAAATTAGAATTATAAATAAATGTTACGCTACAACCAGAGATGTGCGTTGCCGTTCATCACGTCTTATTAGGGGGTATACGGATTTTTTAATGCTGTTGCTGAAGTGGGGCTCATAGTGAAACGGTAGGCCCGCCGTAAAGGGAACGAAATGAAAAATATAAAAACTACAATCATCGTTTGTGGAAATAAATATGACTTCGAACAAAATGGCGGGAACGCCATAGTGAATATTACATCATCGGGAAAAACGCGTGATCGACGTTAGCGCGTTAATCAGTCACAAATGAGGCTAGACCTGCTGACGTAAAAATTTGATAATAAAAACTAGGTTAGCTTAGCTTCAGCGAGACTTCCAGTATAATTCAATAAAACTGACTCGCTTGTTTTGGTTGTTTTAATAACTGACCAGGGGCGTGACAGTCTTTTGTTTCGATCTTTGCAAGTAATATTCAGCATGAAGTTAGCTGCAGTTGCAACCGAAGCTAACTTCATTGCAAAAAAATCAGCTGATTTTTGAACTTTTCATTGAAATCAGCTGATTTTGGTAAATTTATTAATGAAATCAGCTGCATTTGTTTGCAATGAAGTTAGCTTTGGTCACAACTGCAGCTAACTTCACGTTGAATACTACTTGCAAAGATCGGAACAAAAGAGTGTCACGCCCCTGTAACTGACAGTATACTTCATTATTTTGACATTAGAAACGTCACTTTGACAGTTGGAAAAGATAGACTTTTGATATCAACATAGTCACAATGTGCTTGGTGTCTACTGAACTGATTCGTTTATTTCTACTTCCTTATAACGTTTTAAAGTTTTTTAGTTTATTGATGTTACTTGGAACGATGATCTACTTGGTCAAACTTTGCTCAAATGATTTTTAAACGTCTATACTTAGGGCAGGGGTCAAAAACTGTTTTTTAGCGTGCGTATTTTGTGAATGGCCCCTTATCCAATTCCAACTGTAAGTGGTAAATTGAACGTTTTGACGTCAACAGATTATTCGGGTGCTTCGCCAAAAAAAAGTATTATTATTAATATAATTTCCATTAAAAAGCACTACTTCGATCGCACTGCAGTACATAAAGTTTATTATACAATAAGGTTCATCGACATTAAAGTGTTTGTAGATTATGCCGTCATGAAATATCTAATATACGAATATACACTAAATAAACTTTGTAATTGTGATTGCTGACTAAAGCTCATTGTTTAGTTTAGTTAAACCATTAGTGTAATAACAAGCAGGGGTTGGCGTTGGCAAAATGTATCCTTGATCATTGCACTTAAGTTTAATGGATCGGCTACGGTTACGGGATGTATAATTAAGGGACACATTATTAATGCCACATAAAATAAAACCGCATACAAATAAATAATAATAAAAGATTAGTTTTAGCCGTCCGTTTCATGCATTCAAATGATTTAATGACATAGATTTGCATTTTACTATGTTGAGCGTGATTTCAACAATGATTTATTTCAAAACCATTTGATTCCTGCAATTTTCAACCCGAGAGTTGGCCAGTAATTTGTTTTCGAAATATAATTTGAGACTGTTTGTAATAATTTCTAGTTGCAGTATAATTTTGACATAATTGAAGTGTGATAGACATTCTTAATAAAAAAAGTAATTGAATGAATTTGTCCATGAAAATGTTGTTTTCATTCATTTTTGTAAGGGGAGAGAAAAATTCAAGACCGTCCCACCCACACCAACGCGTGAAGATTTACAAAACGAAAAGAATTATTTTGTTAATACGATTTTATATTTGCGAGCGTAACCTTTCAGAAGTTACATTTTTAATTCATTATTTTACATTTTATTAAAATTCCAATTTATAATTTTGGTCACATTTTTATTGATTGAATGTGTTCCCTGTATTGCACAGCATCATTCCTAAATTGGATTGTAGATAGCTATACATTTTTTTTGACTGGAATTTGAATAATAGTACATTACATCACAAGGAGCTAAAACGGTGTATTCAGACCCAGGTGGTGAAAAGGTCGAATCCGAGGGCGGAGCGCAGCGGAGCCCGAGGAAAGACCTTTTCAACACCGTGGTCTAAATCAGTACCGTTTTAGCTCCGAGTGATGTATACTATTTTTCGCGCAGACGGACAAAAAGTCAGATTCCGAACAAAACACTCAACAAGCTTTAATACAGAATTTGCATTTTCATCATAGGACACTGCGACAGTTTGTTCCTTATTCTTCATCCTATTTTTCATAACAGTTTTTTTCGATGTGAAAAATAATTGATACGATGACCGAAATTGTATCAAAAGTGAAGTGAATTCGGAAATAATTATGTGAGAACTTAGTTTCAGGCATTATTATTGCAATTGATGTGATGTTTTCATTCAGTTACGATATTTGATTGAATTCAGTAAATTCAACTGGGCAAAAAAGACTTTTCGGTCCTGGGTCGAAAACGACAGGTGGCAAAAAAAGTTATTGTTCAAAAGTGTACCGAACAAGCCTACTTTACGGTCTCAATATTGTGAGGAAATCTGACGTTTTTTGTCCGTCTGCGCGAAAAATAATATTCTACTATAGTATTACAGTGCTTTCAATACAAGTGTTTTATTGTTATTGGTTGAAAAGCTTACCCTGTCAACACCCTATAACATTCAGCAGTGTTGCACTACGCATATAAACGAACGAAGTCAAATCTATGATTGGATTGATACACAGAAATTGTAATGCTTGCGAAAAGTTACGACCGAGAGCATAAATTCCAATATACGATATTTTATTCAAATGTTAGCCTTTGTACACAGTTGATATAGTCGAATTATTAGATTTGTACAGTATAGAGTGTTTTGGTGTATCTATTATGTTCAATAAAAATCTAATGTATAACATTTTACCCACCGCCATATTCTCCTTTTAGCACAGCTTGTTCCAATTGCTAAGGAGATTCTTTGATCGTTTATCCGACACTTCCTCTAACACTTTCATCAATTCTTCCTTTTTCTAGTGTCCTCAATGGATTCCACAGTTCAAACACATTAATTAACCGACCTTCACAGAAAATTTCCTTTATTAAGTAGGGATAGCTACTTTATGTTTTCATCCTTCCTGTCCGTCCGTGCACCCCTGCTCGGTCGCTACCTGACGCGATGCTCAGGAAATCTAGCCAGCGAATTCTCTGGGAGGTCTCTGCAGTGAAATCTCTGGGAAGTCTCCCCAGCGAGACTTCTGGTAAATCTCCTCAGCGAGATTAGTGGGAGATTCTCCCAGCGAGAATAGTGCGAGATCTCCTCAGCGAGAACTGTGCGAGATCTCCTCAGCGAGACCTCTAGTCTGGAATGTCTCTCAGCGGAATAACTTGACTTTTCGTCAATAATACATCGCTACTATCCTATTCGACAAAAATTATTTAAAGAAATGGAAGCATTTTCTTTGCTGGAAATTGCAAAATTATAGTTAATATTTTCGCCATTATTTCGTCATGACCCCACTTTCTACGTCAAAAAAACATTTGAATATTTTTCCGCTAGGCACCAACTCTTTCGCAGTGAGGTGTCAGATACCTATTTCAATGGTTTGTTTTGGTGAGATCCATATCTTTCATTTGACACCCCAATATGCAAAAAATTATGTTGTGAAAATGTAATTTCAAATATTAAATTGCATTTTTGAATCAAAAATCTATTCCTAATTTTTGTTTATGTCTCTTCGTTCAACTAAATTCCCTTTCAAGGAAAGAACACAGCAACCCACGCGTTAAGTGCCACATCGACTTTTTTTAAGTATAAAGAACATAGCGTATTTCCATGGAAAGTCCATACCCATAAAATTCAATTCATTCAATTTTTTTACTATTTTTTCATCACAAAATTTGGTATACTTTGTCAGAGTCCGATGTCATGTCGCACTAAACGCATGGATGATTCAATTTTTGCGAAGACGGACAAAAAACGCCAGATTTCCTCACCGAGTTTGCATCCGAAAAGGTGCGCTTTAGGCTTACATTTGAACATCTTTTTTAAGCCCAGAAGTGGTGGGTGAAAACTACAAAAATCGTATTTCTACACTTCACAAACACTTTTTATATATATATATATCTATATATTCACAAAAATCGCGAACACAATTATTTTTTTCACTATCAATTTTTGTTTATATTTACATGAATTTACATGATTTATGTGAAAAATGCATTCGTACGCTTGCTATGATCGTGATATAATTCGATCGTAATAAATTTGTAGAGTATTTTTGTTCGGAATCTGGCGTTTTTTTCGTCTGTGCGAAAAATAGTATACATCACTTGGAGCTAAAACGGTGCTGATTTAGACCACGGTGTCAGTGAGGTCCTCATCAGGCTCTGCTGCGCTCCACCTTCGGATTTTTACCACCTTGGTCTAAGTGCACCGTTTTAGCTCCTTGTGATGTAATGTACTAATTCCCACAAACAGACAAAAAATGCCAGATTTTCCCATAGAGTTTAGATCCAAAAGTATGCCGTTTCGGTTAACATGCCACGTGCATATCAGGCCCGTACTGTAACCTGTAACGCCGATTTCTACCTGTTTGTTTTTTTGTAAAAACTTGACATAGCCCCTAAGTTAGAATTTGCAATATCCGGTGAATAGCTTTGGAGACTAGCTGGTGATATGACGAGTAACGAGATGCCACTCAGATCGTTTAGTTTTGAAATGTCATTTGACACACACGAGAATGTTGAGCGAAGACGAAAGGTCTTTTCGTTTTTGGATTTCGCAGAGTACAGATGGTTTAGTCTGAATACAGTGAAAGAATTTGTGTTGAAGTACCATATTTTTATTGAATTTGACGAGGCGTGTGTTAAAGCTTGTGGGGTAACAAAGTGAGAATTGAGTGTTAAACACCGATCAGAATTTTACCGCCACAATTATAGCTTTTACGTAACATCAACATTTTGGTCCAAATTATATTTTCTTCCGCATAATTCAGCATCATTTTGCTAATTGGAAGAAAGGCATAAGTTGTCGACATTAATAGTCTCATCACCCAACCCAAAGTCAGGTTTGTGTTAATTTGAGGGGATGCGCATATTAGAATAAGCAAATTTAATTAATCATAAGAGTCATTTAGTGATAATAAATAAGTTTGTGAACGTTCTTAAGTTGGAAATCTAGTAGTTTTTCTAGTTTCTAGTTGAGTTTTTCAGGGCTCTCAACTTCTAAGCATTTCTTTTATACATGACCTATTCATATGAAACTGGACAGTCTACTATGTTCGTCACTTTCACACTTTCACTGAATGATTGAGAGCATCGTATACGGTGTCCAACCTGTAACTAGTAAAGCAAAAAAACACAAATTTTTTCAATGCGAGGCTATTCGTTATTGTTTTTTCAATGAAAGTCTAATAGTCATTAACGATTGTACACTTAGCTAAACATTTTTAGATGATCGAATAAGTTTTCAATAAAGTGTGCCTAAAATCTCTTCAAGCGAATTGTGCAAGTTTATTTCAAAGTATCCATATTTGAGAACAGAGTTGTAAACTGACTTTTTTCAAAATTTATGCATATGTAGATACAAAGAGCCACTGAGAATAGTTCGTAGAAACATCTAACATCACAACAAAGACTCCTTTTAAAAGTAAAATGTGACGCAAGTCTTCATCCCTTCTTTCAAAACAACTGATATCAATTTGGGTGACGCTTAAAATTACGGAACGCAAAAAATTCTTTTGAAATATTTTCGATTAAAAAAATGCCGGATATCACAAATGCCGGACCCTCCCAACGTAATTAATTTTTCTGCGCTACGCAAAAATTTGGCTACTCGTACTCCATACATCGCGCAAAGCTAAATCCCCCCCCCCCCCCACCCACTTTCACCGAGCTGTCCTATATTTTGCGAACAAAAAGAAACGAAAGCGTCATTGTTGAGGTCCGACACAGTGATATACTCAAAGTTGTGACACCACGCAGCCTCCTTTTTTATGGCTCACAAGAGACAAAACACGCAGCCTGATGTCAAGTTGAAAATAATTTTGCCATAAACGCTTCGCTACCGCCTACAACTTTCACTTGAATCACTTTTTGGTACGTACCAGGCTGCGCTTCGAGCTTGGATGGAGTGACACCACACTTAAAACTCGACACGGGTAATAACTGAATCAATCTGTGTCAAATACTTTCCAACTTGATTCAACTCTTTTTAGATTGAATTCGTAACTGCAAACCGCTTACCGGGTAACGAATTGCGTGAGCCATGGTCGTTTCGGGTGGCAAGTCGTGAATAATGAGATTAATGAACGATTGTTTATCTTGTGCATCGAACGTATTCATTCAGAGTTATCTGACATGACCATTTAAAGCGCTGACGAACGAATGTCAAAATTTTGTTTACAAATTTTTGTATAGCCGTTATCATGACGGCATTTTTTTTATTTTTGAACTCTTATTGGAATTTATTCTACAAAATTTATTCAGGTAATGTAAAACAAAATAAAAGTTTTGGCGAATCATTTTATTTAAGAAAACAAAAATAGTTCAGGTTACATCAATTTGTAAATTGGATACCCGTCTGATGACGAGAAACGATTCGATGGGCTTTAAAAATGGTCGATATGGATTCAGCGACTGTTTACTAAAAATTTTGAATTTATGTAGTAATTTCCAAATTAGTTTTGCCATGATCAACTAAAAATCTGTGATCAAATTGGTTTTTATTTAATTTGAAATTTGTTTACCTTCAATAGTCGAAAGCCAGTACAAAAAAGTGAAATTAACAATAGAAAGAATAAATCGAAATGAAGCCATCTTCCAATGCGTGTCTGAGAAAAAATGTTTTTGTGAGTGAATTTTTGACAGAACCAATCATTGCACGTGATGAATTTACCTTGAATTTTTACTGATCTTTGTACCAGCTCTTGAGACACATGCAGGCTCTTATTGTCTTAGCTTGCAAAGAACATCGAGTGCCAGTAACTAGATCAACACCGTCAGCGAAATCACGTTCAACTGAAACGGACGAACTTTGAACTGCCATATAGTCTCGCGCCATATTACTTAAATTCGGTAGCTGGTCCTGTTGGGCACGCCAGAAATCCAAAACGTTTACTTTCCAGCCAAGGGGGAGCTAAGGTATTGTTGCAATTCTTTGAGCTGCTTGTCAGTTTTACTACGCTTAAACAAATGGAGGAAAAACTGGTCAGGCACGTCATCAGCGGGGGTTTCGGGTGTACCGAGTTTTTCCTTATTCGCATAATTTTTTTCGAACAAATCGGAAATTGCTTTCTGTATGTCTTTTTGGTATGTTCTGTTAGTCGATTGCTCTTTGAAATAGTTCATTTTAAGACCCGGGTTCAAAAACGATCCAACGTACGGAATCACCGACGACTTTACTGATAACTCTTTTTCATATTTTTGAAGTTTTTCAAGACCTTTTTTAGCGGCCTCGCCCAGTGGACCAGGATTATCGGAAATGAATTCTTCGAGTGAATCACACAGCCAATTTAACGTTGGTATATAGGCTGAAATGGTTGGGTGGCGCTGCATACTCAATAACTGCGATGAACGGTCGAACTTAGCCAATGAAGTCTTTAAGGAATCCAGCTCATTCGATTCCCTGTCTGTCAAAAGGAAATCGCTCATATTTTTCTCGCTCAAGCAAAGAGCACGCAGCGGTGTTTTCAAATGTTCAGCTCGATCCATCATTTCAAAAGTGGAGTTCCAGCGGGTGGCAACGTCTATTATTGGGACTAAATATTTCGTCTTGTAAAACTCGCAATGATGTTCCAATTTCTGTCGCATTTGTGGCGACTTTCTGACTTTCTTAACGAGTTCTCTAAGTTTTGAGATTCGATACATCCACTTCTTTCTCGTCTTTGTCACCGAATTCGATTTTCTCTTTATCCTGCGGTAAATGACAATATGTTGCAAAAATTGAGCGTTAGCATATTTGTAGTTCTGCGAACAAACCTGGTCGTCTTGCTCAATAACGACGTCAGCCTCATAGTTCAATGGAATTTTCAAAAACGCTAATATGTCCTGGACTATCAAGTTAAGAATGTGTAGCATACAGCGAACCCGGTTTTCTTCGGCGGATATACATACTCCAGTTTTGATTCCATGCAGTCGTAGAAAGTCCATTAGCGTGTTATTTGAATCAACATTGTCCATCGTCAAAGCAAGGACTTTACACAATCTGATTTCAAAACGCTCGAGACATTGGACAAAAATGGAACAGAAATTCTTTCCATCGTGTGATCCCTCAATGTACACAAAATCGAGAAGTACAGTTTCATAGACCCAATTTGAATTGATCCAGTGAGCCCGAATAGCCATGAAAGGGAGTACGTTTTTCGATGTCCATGCATCGATCGTAAAAGATATCTTTCCAGGAACGTTTTTGAGATGCGCAACCATGTTTCTCACTTTCTCCTCGAACTTTTTCATTATATCTCTTTTAACAGTTGAACTGGAAATGGTAATGGCAGCAGGATTTAATATATGTATCATATCCAAGAATGCTTGTTGTTCAACTTCAGTGAACGGCTGATTGCACACCACAATATATTTTATCAAGGCCTCGCGATAGCGCTCTTGAGAAAACTCCTTCATTAAAAAAATTGTGTCAAATGATCATTCCCGATAAGTAAAGAAAATAATTACTATGATTTCGATTTCTTCGGAGACAGTTCTAGTTTCAACGTCTGGGTGGGTATGTTTCAAATGTCGAATCATGTTACTTGTGCTCCCGTTAGTCTTACCAGAGAGCGGGTATCGTCTGTTCATTGATCAATTCAATTATTCAATCAACCAATAAATAATTCAGATAAAGTGAATCAAACTTATAAAGGCCTTACTTTCCACAATATTTACAGTTGGCCCATTCATCCGTGTCATCATTTGAGGTATCAAAATGATTCCATACAGTGCTGTAGCGCTTTCTCTTTTTTGCAGGACCATTCGACGTCGAAGCAATTACAACGACGTCGTCTTCTGCACCTATTACATTGCATCCATCTGTTGCAGCAGTATCTTTATTGTTATCTTCGTTCATTATTTTGGCTCAAAAAGTTTTTGAATTTTATTTTTTTTCTAGTTTTCTTTTCCTTTTCGAGTTTTCTTAGCGTTTTATGATTAATTGCTCATTTCTATTTTTTTCATTGACTGCTTTGGTATGATACTCAGATATTGCAAATAAGTCACAAGTGGTCTCACAACCGATAATATGAAACTCGACTGAGTAATTTCACAATCGGTACAGCTAATTCGAAACAGGTAAACAATTTGACCCGAACCGTGAGGACTTTTAACCACACCTATGCTAATAAAAAGATTTGAGTTTTTGTGGAATTTTTATGGCTTTCCGCGGTTTTTAAATATTTCTTCCTATTACGTCACAAACCGGATGGGGGTTTGAGCTCATGTGACACAAGTGTTGCAAACGTCGGTTTTTGGCGTAACATACTTTATGAACGGCCTCTGAATCTGGGTGTAAGAATCAAACACTTCATTTTATGGAACTATAAATGCTTCAGAATTGTTATTTTTCAACGATTTTGTGATTGTCAGAAAGATTAGTAATGTAACGGGTAATGAAATTGATATTTATTTAATATCAAACATTTATTTTGTAATTACAAGCAAATGGTTAATAAAAATCAATCAATCGGAGTGTATATGACAAAAGAATGGAGGTGGCATACCCGAATTTAAATACACTTAATCTAACGAGTTCATTACTTAAAATAATTATAACATTAGTACGACAGTTCATAAAATAAATAACAGTAATTTATGAGTTAAGCATTCATTGTATGTTGCATATTTTCCACAATCGAAATTACCGTCTCAAATTTGGTTTTATACACTGCTGCCACACAATTCCAATTCAGACAAATATAAGACCCTCTAGAGAGAACCTTATAAGCCGTGGTTATTTCCATAGCATACGCGTATACCCGTCCGTTTATGAACAGCAAAAGAAATTAACAAAAACAATTAAGTGCAGACGATGTCCTTTCCTTTTGGCTCCGGTCACCAAAATGCTCTCACGACTTTTGCAAATTTGCCAATGGCATGGCAAGTCTTCTCACAAAAATAAAATGTGTAAAATATTATAGTAGAAATAATGTGAATCTTTTCTCTGTATTTTGTAGTCAACCATAGCAGATTTTTTGAGAAATAATTAATTTATTACTAAGTTTAGTAAGAGTTGAGAGCTTCAACCACTGGATTGTTTTATAATAATATCAGAAGAAGTAATGATGTTAGGGCACGAGACCTGTCTTGCAGTGGCGCCGACTTCGGGGGGGGGGGGCGGCTGAAAAACAACAATCAGTCATTATTACACAAATATAAACTTAAATGTATGAAAGTTCTGAAGAAAAATGTAAATTTATTCGTCATGAGCGTTTTTAATCTGAAAATTTTCGCCTGCGGCGCAACAGTTTAATTCTTCAGCAATCTAATTTCGATATTTTTATTTCGTTATTGAAACAAAAAAAATCGGTTCTGCATTGCCTGAAAACAAAAAAAAAACATTTATGACGACTAACGACTAGCGACTTTGGCGTCTTATCGGCCATAGTGCCGAGATATTCTGAATTTTCGTTTTGTAACGATAATCAGGAACTGTATGCTTTCAAACAAAAACAAATGCAAGTTTCGAATTTCTAAAAAATTTTCCTGTGAAAGGTATTGTCAAATTTTAATTGAAATCTTGCCCCCCCCCCCCTGCTCTAAAACCAAACTCGCCGCCTCTGCTGTCTATCTGTTTTCAATCAAAAAATAGCAAAGGCGCCACTTGAAGGCAAGCGGAAGCTCTGTTAATTTTAAAAAAGAAGGGTCGCTCATTTCTAGTAATATAATGACAAGTACATTTCACGAAAATCTTCAATCCGTGCTTTATGACGAAATTCATATATCAAGCGACTACAAATGGTTTCGTTGACATAAGCCGACGCCGTTTCGCAGTTTATTACTTTTCGTTCGACTAACAATGGAAGAATTTCGATGTAAAATAAAATTCCAAGTAAAATATTTTTCTAGCGTATACAGAATTTCGCTCAGTTTTGAGCGTTTGAGCAAGACCAACACTCAAGTTTTTCGTGAACTTGTTCAGATTTGTCTTCAATTTACTTCCTATTTCTTAGCTTGTGCATCCATTCCTCTAATCAAATGTCAGATAAAAACTTTTACCTGTCGCTTTTAAAATCTATATTGACTTGCGTCACTTCCACTTAACTAACGTTAGGTCATGATCTATGTAACACGAAATTCTATACTAAACTTAAGACTTAATAAACTTTTAATGAAAAATGCGAGTCACGTACTTATTCTATGCGACACAAGGGGTAATACCACAGACATTTTATTTTCCTTTCTTTTTGTGAACATTCAGTCTACTCATGAAATTGTCTAATTAAGGTTGCAAGCTTCAAAAGTATAAAAAAAATTAATGCATATTTATTGGACCAAGGTTAAAGCATTAGTTTCTTGTTTGTATTTCAATTTTCTCGGATTTTTCGTCTGGAACGAGTTGGTTGTTCAAATTGTATTCTGTCTAAAATTACTCCATAGTAATTATAACATGTTGTATCGCATGTTCAGCATACATTTATTTACAAATGTTTAAAAACACATTTCATTGAGTAGCCGTGTGCTGAATGTACTTTAGGCAATTTCGTGTATACCAATGATTTTATGAAAAGTGCTATAATTACGAAGAGTTCATTCAAAATTGATGAAATGTCGACTGCGTGGATGAAGTGTTGACCAAAATATGGGCGTGAAAATACTATGGAAAATTCTACGAAGCTTTAGAAATCTTTATGGATATTAAATGACCGCCTAGTTAAAAATAAATGCAAAATGAAAATGTAATTAAACTTTCGTAGGAATGCATTTTCAAACTCTTTAACAATATTGTTTGAAGAACTGTTGTGCTAACTAAATATAAATTTACGTGAGCTTATAATGAAGAAAATAGTTTGGTCACAAACAAATCAACTCCGTTTCACAAATAAATTGTTCATGTGTAGCACTTTAGTTTTGCAATCGATTTTGATTCCAGTGATGTAGTTGGCTGGGAATATGTTGGTGGTGACATCTATGTTTTTTCATAGCTGAATCTCAACATAGAAATATCGTGAAATGGGGTGAATATGTACAGAGCACATCGAGGCTCATCTGCTCTGTGCCTATTTACCCCACTGCACAGTGTGAGATTTCATTCAAAATGGCGGCGTGTGTCAAAATCGGGCACTACGCCAAATTTACCAAATAAGTCAAAAGCGGACAAGAATGTTGAATCTATTATGAGCTACAAGCAACGCTACAGTAAATTTTTTTTAATTTGTACAGAATTTGCCTTATTTGGTAAGTTTGTCGTAGTGCCCGATTTTGACAAACGACTCCATTTTGGAAGAAACGTCATACTGTGCATTGTTCCTCTGATTTTGACAAACGCCTCCATTTTGGAAGAAATGTCACAATGTGCACTGTTCCTATTCACCCCATTTTACGGTACTCCATTTTTTCAAGTGGCATCATCCATGCTTTCGAAGTTGAATATGGACAAACATAAAACAAGACGCATAATCCATTGATAACAATCTAACTTATCACACAAAGTTTACAGATGTGTAGTTGTTGAATAAATTGGACTAGAATACAACGAATATGATAACAGAAGTTAAACATTTACTTTTAAAACAATACATCGTTCTATTGTCACCCTCTATCTGTCTAATGCCGTCCTTAGTCATCACAAAACAAAGCCAGTCAGGTGAACAATAATATTAAAAAAATTAACAAAATTGAAGTTGGTCAAAAGCTTTATTTGAACTGAATGTATTTATTTGTTCTAAGTTCTCAAATGTTATTGACTTCGGGCTATCCCAAAACTCCCTTCTATGTTTCATATCGTAAAAAATATAGGATGTGACTCCAAAATCGGCTATGTTCGTACCCCTCTTCCCCCTGTCACGCTAGTGTCAGCCAACCCGTTGTCACGTCACGCCAACTTGAAGAATTGAATTATAAAAAATTGAAGAAAGATTGCTATCAACGTACATGACTTTAATTTAAACACGAACATACACACAAACGAAGAAAATTGTTTAACACACTTGGGTTGTTGTGCTCCACCCGGCTGTTTTTTGATCGTTCAATTCGAATACGGCGAACGAGGCGTATGCCGAACGGGTGCAATTGTAGTTCGTGTGATGTCACTTAGGTCTCGAACCTCCCTATCCCTGTCACGCATCTTCCTAACCCTCCTCTCCCTTTTGGCGTAACATCTTTTATGAACGACACCTTGTGACCATTAAAAAAGCAACTTTGTAGGATTACATTTTCCGATGAAGTTTTGTAAAATTAAAACAATAGTATTGAAATAGCACGTACGCTGCGCTGTCACAACTACACGTTATGTTCCCCCCTCATAACTATTGTGATTGATTTAAATAATTATCTAATCTACGTCGTTTTAGCAGTTCTAAAAGTATACCTTCTACTTTACAACTTAACTTTTCATTAGAATGTTTACTAATGTGGCAAAACCTTTCTAAAACAACGATTGCAGCTGACGTATGTATGCTCCCAGTATCGGCTGTTGTTTCCCCTCACGCTCATCAATAAAATTTACTGCATAGGCGAAATACACCACAATTCTGTGCCATTGAATGGTTTATAATTTCAATTTTGATGAGATTGGCAGATTAACCAATCAAAAATGTTACAACTTTACTTTTTGAAAATGTGAAGCATAGCCCTTTGTAGTTCTTTCATACAATCAAACCGTTTTACATGCATTGAGTTTTGACAATTAAATGTTTCGGGAAGTTCAATGAATCGATTCAACATTAAGTGTATATGGAAAGAATGAGCACGAGAATAGCACAATTCATATGATGGACAAATAACGCCAAATTTTCGTCACTGAAAGGGACGCAAAATTAGATTATTTTCCCCTGCTACTTTTCCTAACTTTGTTTAATAAATAGTACATTTAGTGCCGTTTGGGAACCTCCCGAAGGGCTTTCTGCTTGCCTGGGGTCATTACCCGATTGGGTCTTTGCAATTTGAATTTCTATCGTACTTTAGTAAATGTTTTATTCAACAAAAGCAACACCAATAAACTTTATCTTAAGAACATGTCGAAAGCATATGAGGCTTTAAAGTTTCGAAGTCTAAAGTTGCTCTGAAAGAACATCGCTTTATAAATTAGAGCGAATCAATTATTTTGGATTTCGTTTGCCTGAATATCATTTTCCCGCAGTACATAAGCGGAAATTTCAAGTAATTTGTCATAATTGCGATATGCTGCTTTGATGAAACATTGCGACTTTAACATCTCCCATTCTTGTGACCTGCTGTTAACTGTTTGAATGGATTTGCAATCCCACTCGCTTTTGGCTTGGCTTGCACTTTTACATTTAATGCATTACCATACCGATAATGCAATCGTTTGTATTAATGAACATGGATTCCAGCGTAAATCAGGTTAAAATCTTTTTTGCCTTGGAGATTTATTTTGTTGATTCCATCCCTTCCAACAATATGTGGAAGAAAAAACTTTGCAGCTGATGAATTTTATGCAGGGGTTACAACCCGGTTCAAATCGAACAGGGGTCTTATGCGTTTACCACGACGTTTGTAACCATCCCAATTTCGACCCGGAAGTAGGGGGGAGCATCGATCATGGTCCTTAGATGACAAACCAGCAATAAAAAAATGTCCGTCCGGCCGTCCGTCACCAACTTGAGTGAAACTCAACCGATTTTCAAAATCTATCGAAAAATCCTTTTTGGGATTGAATCTGGGAGCTGTCGGGCCAAGGGCCAATGAGCTAGGGCCCTTTAAGTGGTTTTTGTACATAGCTCGAGAGTAAATCTTTTCTGATTTTCATAATTTTTTTTGAAAGGTCTGAGCATGCCTGACAGTTTGTCGAAGAACCTTTTTAATTTCGAGCTTTTGGACTCAGACAGTGCCCTCAAACTGAATCTTTACATAAATCGGGTAAATCTGAGATAATCACAAAATTGATTGCGGGATTGAATTTGGGCAAAATCGGTCGAAAACTTTCAAAGTTACTGTCGAAAGAGTGGTCAAAAACCAGGTTTTTGAAGGTTGGTAGAACTTTTTTACTTATATATTTCTACGAAATTAGAAGGGAAATCGCCCTTCAAGGTTTTGAATGAAAGATGTGGACATCCCATTTTCTATTGAATATCTTATTCACAAAGGGCCATTCGCCTAAAAAATTTAAGATTTTATCCCCCCCCCCCCCACTGTTTAAGTCTTGTCAGACAGAAACATGCGCAAAATACCTCTCGCTTATGCCACAGTAATCAATGTTTCGGGCCGGTCCAGAGAATCGCCCGATGGGCCGTTTGGCAGTTAGTTCGGCCCTGCCTAACTCTATATTTTATTTATTTAGCGTATGGTTATAAACCCTTGTGTACAATTTCGTAATGTTACCTAAAAAAACGTGAATTTACATAAAAGCGATAGAAATACATGAAAAACAATTTACAAATCAACTATAGATAATATCACAGTTTCAATTCTCCTAACCACTTCACAGCTTGACTAGATAATGCAGGAATTTCCTTAAGTTCGCCATTGTACTTAAATATTGGGCAATCTTTTAGCTTGTGCGTTACTGTTTGTCTAATTCTTAAAGTTATCGTATATGAGGCAAAGAAATGTTTCATTGTAAGGTCGAGATTTTCACAAGAGTTATTAAGTATGATGACGGTTCGTTACAAGTTCGTTGCCTCTTTCCAGAATCTCAGGAGGAATTCCGAGATTACCTGAAGAGGCTTAGTCCCATCTGCTCCTCTAGATATGAGCCCGGATGAAAGTCGTCAATTACGTAACCAAATGGCGCTATTTTTTGTGTCCACCTACACAGTGAAATAAATCAACTTCAAGTTTTTTTTATTATTTTCGAGCATTCATTCCAATCTCATTTGAAAAAAGTTTGATGCAATAGTTGACAACAGACTTCAGTTATTCGTAACTTTGTCAAACTTCGTATAATTTCTTATGCCTAAAAATTGATTATTTCCCAGCCGATTTCAACAACCTTTTTTCTCGGAAATATTTTTTTCTCTGTGAAAACGACAATTCAATTTGGAAAGTAGAATTGACGGTGTGGAAAATATCCGGGCCCCATCATTTCGATGAAGTTATTTTCGACTTATATGTCGGATTATTTCAAGACATTTTGAAAAAAACTCAACTAACATTATGCCCATTATACCTTAAAAATCTTGTTATTCTTAAAATTTTTAGTATTCTTATTCGCACACTATGCGGTACTTAATGTACTTGAAATACTTGTAGAAAAAATTTCCAAAGACTTCTTTGAATTCATAGAAGTAAAAATTGGCTTTGTTCATACGATTCAGTTCTACACTACATGTAAAGCTTATACGATTTCATACGGTTGAAGTGGTGCCTGATGTTGTAAAATGAGAACGATAACTGTGAGTGTATAATTGCGCACAAAACCGATCAAATTTCAAATAACCTTATTAATTAGCAATTAAATTGTATACAAACATTTTCATGGAAACTTGGAAAATCATTACCAATTTTCAATATAAATAACGCTTTTGCATGGTTAAAAATCGGTTGAGTTTAATGTCTAAACGGTACCTCAGTACATAAATTTTGTCATGCATAAAATTCGAATGTCGCTTTAAAATGCAAAAGAAATACAAGTTTCGGCAGGTGTAGCAAGTAAAAGTTTTACATTTGTAAACATGTTTACAAAATTAATCTATTTTATGAAAGCGTAAATGTTCGTAATGAATAGTAATCGTATACTACACTTCACGTAAGTTTCATGAATTAAAATTGTTGCTTTGATTAAGAGCGACTATGTGATTGACAAATCTAATTAGATTTCGTGGCACATTTTGGCTTATTCATTAAAATATTTCACTGAGTACCACATTAAACTTCTTCAAGTCACTTAATTTGGCTATACTTCACTGTAATAATATAAGAACCAATGCCACAGGGAAATACGAACGGTGCATCGCATGCTCGATGATAAACAAGAAAATTGATTTTCAGTGTCTTACTTTAAATCCATTAATAGCCATTTTCTGGTTCTTTTATAAAAAAAACTTTTAACGTGAAATTCAACAAAACTGTGAAAATTCTTATGAATGAGAAGATAGTTGACGATCAGGCAATGTAAAAAGGTTGATGGTTTGTTTATTGGAAGTCTAAACGTTAATGGGGGTTTTAGGGGTCGCAAGGGTGAGTTGGTGGACTTGGCAATGGATTATGGTGTAGATATATTAGCGTTGAGCGACATTAGGACGAAGG
>CM055406.1:33236870-33270738 GCA_029228625.1 Pseudolycoriella hygida | reverse complement strand
TTTTTGTTGTGGCAGTTACTCTCGCACCTCTGTTTAGAGTGCCGGAAGTACTTTCGCTTCCCATAGCATTCTACGGCTTAAGAAAGGTTGCATTTTTTAACATTCGCGTCTCATTTGGGAAGAGAAATGTACAAGTTTCGTATTCGATGTAACAAAAATGTTTATTGTGGAAATCGGGTCAGAGGTCTGGGCACAGAGACCACTGGAATGGACGAAATTGAGTTTCTTGGCGATATACGAAAGCAGATATATTTGCGTCTGTCTGTATTACGTCTATATTTGCTTAACTATGCGTTGTGGAGACTTACTGTCAAAGGCAAAGTTGTAGAGAATAAAATTTTAGTGAACACATGTTTCAGGGTTTTACTTGGTGAGAATTTCATTTTAAAGAAAATAATTTCGGGATTTCTTGAAGAAACTACGTTGTTCTTCTTTGTAATATGGTACAGAGGAGAACATTTTGGTCATCAAAATCAATGGTCTCAGACGTACTTCGGTAGGGCTTTCGACATTACCTTGGGTAATTTCTACGGATCTTTAAAACATTGGATTGTTTGCTCATTTCTATAGTTACGTTCGAGTCTTTTTGCAACATCTATTTTGTTTGCCACATTTATTCTGATAGGTACGGGTCTTTGGTTATGTTTTATTTGAATTATGAGTTTGTCGGTACATATGAAGTAATGTTCATTATTTTCTGATGTGATGGCACAATGATCTTTGTATACATCAATAGTAGATTATGCACCCCTTTCCAAAATGTTTATTTTGATTGCATAACTTCCATGTACCGAGTACCAGTTTGAATGTGAATCCGAGAGAACCTTTCAATTTGATTCCAAATTTTGTGGCTTACTTGATTTTGGAGAGTAAATCACTTTACTTTTCCTTTTTTGGTTTCACAAAGGCCCATTTAATATATAGGCTGGGAACGTAACTATCAGCTGAAGCAAATATGAAAATACGTAATTTGCGTTTATTATACACATCATCTGCTGAAAACATATGTTCAATAAGTTTTGAGACTTTTAAACGGCTTTTTATGCAGTGCAACGAATCGAGTCCAAAATCATCGCTATTCTGAATACTTTGCCTATCTCTGAATCTTCTATAAACCACCTTTGAACCGGAGCAAAAATGCTTTACAGATTTTTTGCACCTCAACACAAACCATGCCCGATAGCCCTTGACGGACAAAATTCTTAGTTTTTATTAATTTAATTCCATATGTTTGTCAAATGATGAAGTGATGAAATAGTCCGGAGGTAATTAATCGGAAGAGCTTAGGGCATTTTGGTGAAATTGACAAGTTTGCCTTTTGAAGTGTGTTTGGAACGTCAAATTTTCAACTTTCTTCACAGGATTCTTAATTGTACCGTCATAAAAGTTTAGAAACACTGTATTTCTCTTGGAATAACCTAAGTATTGATCTTCCGAAGACACGCCGAATTCTAAAATAGTTCATAACTTCAGGAGTTCCGATTTTTTCCCAATTTCTTGGGTTCGCTGCAATTCTGCCTATACTGTGATGTTTTGTTCAACTCGTTTCATTTATTCTCGATTGCTCACCCTCAGAACAACATCCCAAATCAAGGGAAACTTTTCCACGAGGAGTCGTTTCGTCATTGAGATCATCAAAAGTTCGATCTGAGACGGGTCCGCCAAAATGGGTCGAAACATGACTACGTAAGACCATCTACTGGTGAACTCTGGATGATGTTTTCAGAAAATCTTTATTTATGAAAGTGAAGCTGAGGAGTTCCTAATAATCTATGAACATTGATTGGCATCTCGATTTCATTTATGTAGAGCTGTGAACACTTGAAAGTAGTCTCAAAACTTATGGAACATATGTTATGCGTAATCCACGCAAAAGGTAGACGCACCACCACTACTTAACATTTCGCATTTCATGTTTGCTTCTATGCGTGTTAATTTTTTGTCGGAGATTGTCAATCGATACTTAATATATATCATTGTATGGGTCACATTCGACATGGGAATTGAAAAGCTTGAAGTAGTAGATTTCAACGCAACTTGGCATACACAAGTTGTACGTGTACGTGAGTGTTTATAGTGTTAGTACACAACGAGTTGTATAATTCGCTGTTTTGAATGTTGTTTTACTCTAGCAGACGAGAATGTGTAGGTGTGCAATGTGCATACGAAATAATCGAGGCTTTTAGTTCGGCGTCGGCTTATGTCAAATTCCGCAAATTACACAACATTTCTAAATTACAACTCACTGCATATTACTGTTTGTATGAATGTTTTTTAGATAATCTCATGACGAAATTTATGGTGTGGTTGTCATCAGCTCATGTACACTATCACAAAATTTCGTATACTGTGACATAAGCCGTCGTCGCACTGAACGTGTTATGCCAATGTAAGTTATTCTTCCCCCGTGGCGAGTGTGTGAAGGTTATGAGTTATTATCAGTTGTAGGCCTTACAAAACGTCTATTTATTTATTTCTTAGCAGATGTCTTCTTTTGCCTATAGCATTATTCTATTGCAAAAGCTTAAAAAACTGTGCATTATAGAAGTAAAAATTCCTAGAAAAAATTTCGTAATCTTAGCTAAAAATTTTGTTATTATTATTCTTACCTGTACTTTATGCCAGTGTCCATCATGCAAATCTCTTCCGACTGTTATGATGTTTGCGCCACCCCCTAAATTATATCTTAATCGAACAGCACCTTCGACCAATTTAATTTCGAAAAAGTCAAATGTACCACCGTCATCCGTATACAACACTAAACCATTTGGTTGTTCGGTTTTAAATTCAAATTCTAGTGAACCATTCAATCCCGTGTACCATTTACGAAATTGGGCAAACGATGTCTGTGAACCGTCTAGTAAAAATGCTTCACTAATGGGCAGCCACGATAAAATTAAACTAAGCGTAATTAAAAATATCGAAATCGATTTGTAACCGCGACTATTTAGCGACACAGCAAAAGAGAGTTTTGTTGGTCGGTGACATATCATTTTGGTGGATGGTATTTTGTCGTCGTTGTCTTGATGGTGGTAGTGATGATGATCGACCGCCATCTTGGCTTTTTTTCCTTTACAAGGGTATTATAAGGTATGATATATTATTTTCATTATATTTACTTTTTCGCCTAAATTCCAACCACAAGCTGATACATAACTAAACTGAACACTCGATTATTTGATGATAATTTACTAATTTACTATTTACTTGTTAGACACTGTAATCCTAGGAATATTTTTTCTAATCAAAAATGATTTTTTTTTTATTCTATTGATATTTCTTTAATTTAGAGTCGAGTATCCTTCCGTCTCACAAATAATTTCCATGAACGAAATTCACCTCATATTCCAATTCATTTTAATTTTAAACACGAAACAAATCATTTAATATAATTTATGTTTTGTTGTGTTAAACGATGCCATTAATTATATAAGACATTAGACCTCTTATTTAGGTGTTATTTCACTGGATGCAGTGTATTTTCTAATTAAACAACACATAAGTACTGTGAAAATGAATGCGGAAAATCACTTTAAACCAGCACTGCATCGGTTACAAAACTCAACTGCACTCCTTTGATAATGCGGAGAGGTCGTTATGCTGTCGAATGAAGAACAGTATGGCCATGGAAGCAAAAGTTGAAAGCGCTTGCGTTTTGCATAGGGTGACTTTTAGCGAAAAGCTTCCAGTAATATGAACTTTCCAAAAAATTTGAACATCTGCCTAAATTAACATTTGTTTCTGAAAATAAAAGAAAATTCTAAAATGTTTCCAATTTTTGTAAAATCTTTGTTTTACTTTCGATGCACCCTCTACAATCGTAGTGTAAGCTTGTACACAGTCAATAGATTTCATAGTGAAAATTTCAACAACTTTGTGTTAGCGCGCATAACACAAAAATAAAACCATACACATCATCGATCCATATACTCTATGTTGGAAAATTTGTAAGTTAAAAACGTGCGGTAGAATGATTGTAGTAGTAGTATTCAACTTTGCCAACTGCTAGCAAAGCTCTGTAACAAAATAAAAAGCACAATATGAATTAGGGTTGCCCATTTATTGTCACTTTTGTGTTTGTTTGAAATCCGTTCACTTATCACTCGAAACAATTTTCAATTCATTAAGTAAATAGTTGTTTACGCAACTTGGTTTTTTGGTGAGTGGTAGTTTGTATCAGTGCAAAAAGTGTTTTCGCCCCTCATAAATGTTATTTCAATGATGGGAAAAAGCGACCTTGTTCACTAGACAATGAGTTTCTCTCATTGAGAAATATTTTCTGACAGTGGCTTCTTTTCATCAAGAATTTAATTGTTTGAGCAATAAGAAAATATAAGTATGAAGGGACCCGTACGTATCAGAATAGATGTGGCAAACAGAGTTGATGTTACGAAAAAACTCGAACGTATTGAAGCCAATATTGCCTTAACTCTTAAATGTATGAAATTACGACCACATTTAATTGTATTGGAAATTGCCGAGAGGGCAATATTGAAAAACCCCTCCGAAGAAATGGTGTAAAAAAAGCCTTCCGAAAGTACAAGTACCCCCAAATAGACAAAAATGCTCTTCTCAATTTTTTCTATAACATAGCAAAAAACCATTTTTTGTCTAGGGCCGACCTTAGGATCGACCTAGGGTGCTCAGTAGAGGTCTCGGACAAATACTTACATAGACAAAAACATTTCCCTCCACTTTCTCTACAACATAGTGAAAAACCATTTTTTTTGTCTAGGGCAGACCTTTGAACAGACCTAGGGCCGACCTTTGAACCGACCTAGGGCCATAAGGAAATGCCCCGGACACATAATTCCATATACAAAAATGTTTCCCTCAATTTGCTCTGCAACATAGCAAACAAATTTTTTTTTGGTTAGAGCCGACCTTAGGACAGACCTCAGGCCCACTTCAGCCCTAAGCACAGGCACCGGGTTCAAATTTGTTTTTGAATATAATTACCTCTCAAATAGAAAAGGAATCAACAAAATCAGCTAGGATTTATCCAATTTATGTAAGCAAACACGTTGGGTCCTAGTAGAAACTCAGTTTTAGGGTCCTGACAGATTCCAAGAGTTTCTAATCAAAAAATTTTCTTCCATAAAACGGGAGACAGTCCTACACCTTTGGATCAAAAACAAATTGAAAATCGGAAGAGATTCACTCGAGTTACGTATAAAAAATATGTAGAGCGCTAGCAGAAACTCGTTTTTAGTGTCCTAGCTATATCCTAGGGGCCAATCTAAAAAAAAAATTAAAATTGTTGGGCTTTCAAGAAACACGTACGGGCCTAGCATAGACTCGTTCTTAGCGCCCTAGCCAACTCCAAGGACTCAAATCCAAAAAAGTTTCTTCCAAAAATTGTCGGCCATGCCCAGATCTTTCAAACGAAAAAAAAAATTTGAAAATCGGAAAAGATTTACTCGAGTTATGTACAAAAAACACGTATGACCCTAGCATAGACTCCGTTTTAGTGCCCTAGCTAAGTCCAAGGCCTCAAATTTAAAAAGGTTTCTTCCGTGCCCAGGTCTTTCAAACAAAAAAAATTATGAAAATTGGAAAAGATTTACTCGAGTTATATACAAAAGACCAAAAACCACTTAAACGGCCCTAGCTCGGCCGCCCTTGGCCGTCGTGGTAAGCGCATAAGACCTTCGTTCTTCGTACGGGTCTAAAAATATTCTGTCAGAAGTCCTTTGAACTACATTTTTTCGCACTCTATGCACATTAAATGTACATTCTGTGCGGTTAGAGGAGAAAAAAGAAAATCTCACGATAAGACTGAAGTTTATGAGTGTTACAAGAGTTAATTTTGTAACTAGAATATTGAAAATTGCAGCAAGTGCTGTAATTAATCATCTTACTCGATTCTGAATTTTCTATTTTTGCATATGTTAGGAATTACATTTTTTACAATAAAAAAATGAAATGAAATTGAAAAATCAGCAATGTGGAAGCTGTGGCCGTGACCGAGGAGGCTACTATGATTTTTAATGAGAAGAGAGCTGAGTGTATTGCTTGAAAGCTAAACTATGACTACGACAATCATCAATATAATAGTTATTTATGCAACTAGTTGCGAAATGGAGTTGTTTTTGTCACTAGATGTGAAGTTATCAAACGAGCGAAGTGAGTTGGATAACCACATCGTGTGACAAAAACAACCAATTTCGCAACGTGTTTCATACAAGACTTTATGCAACAACTTGTGAAACGTGAACTTTTGAATAAACTTTGAATGAACACCCAAATGGGTAATAAAAAGTTACTTTTTAGCACTAGTGACAAAATGTAACTTTTTATCACTAGTGACAAAATGTAACTTTTTATCACCCAAATGAGTGATAAAAAGTTACTTTTTATAACTAGTGACAAAATGTAACTTTTTATCACTAGTGATAAAAAGTAAAACTAGTTATAAAACGACCTCTCTAACGTCACCGAAACGATGCATGAAAAAGTTCACTTTTCACAACGGCGTTGCATAATACTACATTATGTATGTGCTTCCAAATTGGTTGTTTTGAGTCGTAGGAATTTGCTGCATGAGCCGAAGGTGAATGCTGTAATCCTACGAGTCAAAACAATTATTTGGAATCACTTACGTACAATATTTTACATGTTGATGCTCGGTTATTGCGTTTTCCGAGTCGCTTGCGACGAGGTAATGACGCATTTACCGAGCAGAAACATGCAAAGTAACTATCAATTGTCATTCCACCATATGTTGTAACATAATGCTTGTTATGTGAATTTAATTTGTCACAATAGTAAACTTTACCCGCTATTCTGGGCAAAATCTTTGACGATAAAATTCACAAAAACCACTTTACTACTTTGTATAACTTTTTTCTTGCACCTATGATACGATAGTAGTTTTTGATAAAAGTTACGTATGAAGGTAGTTTAACGCACTAGATGTGAGATTGCCAGCACACGCAACTTGTATCGAACAACGTTTTTTGCAATGATCGTCGAACAACGTTTTTTGCAATGATCGACAAAAAAAGGGGCTTTTCCATGCGTGTTTTCACCTTCGAAAATGTGTCGAAACTTCAATTATTTTTTTCGCACTAGTGCGTAAAAACGGCTTTTACCCACTTGTGCGAAAAAATTTATCGCACTGGTGCGTTTACAAAGTTTTGTCACACTAGTGCGAAAAATGACCTCATGCGACACCGAAATGACGCACGAAAAAGCGAGTTTTTCGTCTGTGAATTGCAAAAAGTTCTATTTTGTAGCACTTGTAGTTAAGTTCAATGGGTGGAATATTCAAAGCTACATTTTGTGCTAATAAGAAGAACTAAAATTTCAACAACCGCACAGTCAAGTCATAGTAGTAGTCATAGTCATAGTAGCATTTGACGTACATCTAAAAAAAGTGACTAACAAATTGTAGACGGTCTAGCACAAAATGATATTTTTAGAAACCCCAAATTTGCCATATCGGAATCATAAATAACAAACGAAATATCCCACTCCGTTTCCGTTTCCCAACAATACTCTACAGACCATTTAATGTTAAAACTTAATAGACTTCTAACATCTACTGTCCAAGTAAAATTCCCAAATTAAAGATTCTCCGATATTTCTTTGTTTGTAGGTCACACGAATTTAAAAGTCTCTGCTTGTTTTCCATGAAACTTAAAACGAAAAACCATATTCGTAAAGTCATTCGAAACAACCACACAAAATCTTTGTGGTAAAGTTTTTGGACAGTGTGTGTCCATAATATAAATTTTTGTATATGTTGTCAAATGATCCAATATATTGAACAACATAATTTAGTTCATGCTTTGGTTGCTACAATCAGTAACTAGGACAAGAAGAGGAAGATATCGTTGCAGACATTATTTGTAAGATAACACGTTCTTCTTAACGTTTTTCTTTGGTTTTCATGCAGCTTATAAGAATAAATTGACTTCAGAGAGTGAGAGAGCAGAGATTTATATGTGACATTTTATGAAAACAAGGCATTAAGAAAAAGGAGATGCAAATAGACTGAGGATTTAATGCTGCGTTTCCACATATATATTCTATCAATGTCTATTACAAATTCCTCAAATTAAATTGTATATGAAAAGTTAAAAGAAAGTTCATCTCTGGAACTTATATATTTCCTTTTAGTTATTGACGAATCAACAAAAATTGAGGTTGAAAAAAAAGCTAAATGTGCCTTAGTTCTTATAGAACTATCTTCACAGTTTGCAACTGTGTTCTGTATGTTATGTTTTGTGACCATCCAAACAGACTTCATGTCATATTTCGACTGTCTAAAAATAGGTAAAATACAACAAGATCATGGCTTGATGTGCAGTATAAGTGTTTGTTGATTGTCGCTGATTCGGGAACTCACCCAAGCCTTGTCAAAATCTTTCTGCTTCCTCAAGCACCCCCTTCCCGTACACTGTACAATAATTGAATTTTAACCTAATAAATGTAACAAATACCTCTGGGCAAAAATTGCTACAATTCTGTCATAAAATTCCTTATTTACAAAACACTGAGGCCTCTCCTCGTTGGGCCCATTGTGTTACGACTCCTTTTATTATTTCACGTTCTCTTTTCGGGCTCGGTCAGCCACTCGCTTCCTATAATAAACGAGAGCAATTTAGCAAAATCTATATTGCTCTTCGGGAGTTAAGTAAAAATCTCCTAAGTGCTTCGTCCTCAGATTCACCAGAGCTGGGCATGCGCACACAAAATGCCTAGCCGTCTCCGGTTCCCACCCGCAGCCTCTACAGCTCGGGCTACCAACTATCCCCATCTTGTTGAGGTGGTAGTTCAACTTATTGTGTATACCCACCAGCTCGCGCAACTTGACTCTAGCAAGACTCAAAAGAAATTTGGTGTTTTTAGCTTTACAGCCCACCGCAAATTCTTTTGATTGCCTACATGTCGTCAGTGCATCCCACCTCTTCTGATGGCATTCATCAGTCCTCTTTTTCACCATAAGCCTTATTAAACACGCGTGTATTGCTACAGCCGGTTCAGGCCCGATGAATTTCGACTCACTCCCTCTCCTGGCTAACTCGTCCGCTCTTTCATTACTTGGCACTCCAAAATGTCCCGGAACCCAAGCCAATATGACTCTGTTGTCTCTTGACAAGGCTTCCACCATCTCTGAGCACTCAAGGACTACCTTCGACGAGAGCTTGACTGATGACAGCGATCTGATGGCTGATTCGCTATCTGTATAGATCAGAATCGTCTTCCCTCTTACGCCTTCGCGTACCATCTCACGCGAGCCTTCACATATAGCGAAGATCTCAGATCGAAAGACAGTAGCGAATACGCCGAGAGGTATGGATATGTTGTAATCCAACTCCTCCGAATATATACTCCAGCCCCTGTTCCTTCGTTCGTCGTCGATCCATCTGTGTAGACAGTCCTTTTCAGCACGTTTGTTTCAAAATTTCTTTCAAAACAGAACTATGCTTGCATGCTGTCTTCGGGCATGTTTATTTCCCTGAATTCATTCTTCAGGTCCTCTAAAAACTTGGGGGCCGAAATTTCGACCATCCGCAATTCAGCTTCCTCTCTTGTACAGCCTGTACACTGCCATCTCAGCTTCTTGTTTCACAAACAGTTCTAGCGGCGGCAGTGACAGGAGAATTTCCAAAGCTGTCGTGGGCGTTGAGGTCATTACTCCTGCTATGTTTAGACACGCTAAACGCTGAATCCTATCAATCTACTTACACACTACACCCAGGCTCGTTTGCGGTGCCAAAGCCATACAGCCGTAGATCAGTATAGGCCTCGCTATGGCTCCATACATCCAATACATAACTGATGGCCTGAGGCCCCACTTTTTACCAAGCGTGATGCGACACTGCCAAAACACTCTCAATGCTTTTTTGGTCCTTCCCTCAATGTGATCTTTCCAGTCTAGTTTACTGTCAAGAATGACCCCAAGATACTTGACCTTGTTAGTAAATTCTAGGAAAGTCCCAAAGAGCATTGGCATACGTAGTGCGTCCAACTTTCGCTTCTTTGAGAAGAGAATGAGCCCGGTCTTTTCCGGATTAACGGATAGCCCTGATTCATTGCAACACCCTTCTACTATGCGAAAAGCTCTACTCATCAACGAACTCAATACGCCCTCGAATGCTCCCGAGATTAGGATAGCTATATCGTCAGCGTAGCCAACTGCTAGCTTCGTGAGCAAATCGTCCATAGCCATATTCCGGAGTATCAGCGGAAGAACTCCTCCTTGCGGACAACCTCTGTCAACTATTCCGCTCCTGTGAGCACCGAACAAGTGTATAGACTGTTGCTCAACATCGCCATTATCCACCTTATCAGTGTTCTTTCCAAACCAAACTTCCCCAAAGCAGCATTAATGGCCCTGAAAGTAACTTTGTTGAAAGCTCCTTCCAGGTCTAGAAACGTAGCCAGAGTATTTTGTCCAAATTCCATCGACCTCTCCACGTTAAAGACTTGATGGAGAGCCGAATCAACAGATTTGCCTGCCTGATAGACGTGCCGGCTCGCATGCAAGGGCTTAAGCCTTAGAACAACGTCTCTTATGTACCTGTCACACATTCTTTCTAGCGTCTTTAGCACGAAAGAAGTAAGGCTTATCGGTCTATACAAACCTGCCTGGTCGTATGTAGGACGACCGGGCTTCGGTATGAACTTCACTATAACTCTTCTCCACGACTCAGGAGTATATCCCATAGCTAGGACTGCTTGCAAGATCCTTTTTAAAGGCCTCATTATCACTCCTGATGCTTTCTGCATCACGATCGGGTACACACCATCACTTCCGGGCGACTTAAATGGTTTAAATGTGTTAATAGCCCAATCTAGTGACTATCTTTTCCGCCAGGTTCCAATCGGTCACATTAGGTGTCCTAATCGGTTGTGGCTCGCTCACCTCCATGGGTTTCATCCCCGGGAAATGTGCTTCCATGAGAACTTCCACCACTTCATCATTCGATGTACAGACATGATACATGGACGGTCCCTATACACAGAAATTTTATAAAACACCCAGTCTTGATCGATATTTTATTCGGTGACACTATTACACTCCATAAAATTTTGAAAACGTGAAATTTTCCACTTAATTCGAAGAAGTTGAGCTAAAGCTAGATTCTTATTTAGTTAAATTTAGCGGAACCGCAGCCCTCATAAACGTGTCTATGTAACATTTTCCTTTCATCTTAATTTGGATGATGCCACATTAAAATGCGCGTAGTTAGTTCAATAGAACTTTTAAACTCCATTCTACTGTATAATACATAAATTTATACAATTTGCATTTACGTGCACTTGCAAAACTATACACAACGAAAATTAAAAATATTTGAATTTTTTTCAATTTTAGTTTAAAATTTTGTGGCTATTGAGTTGGAAAAACACACAATTTTCTTTTTTGATAGTCGGTAATGTGCAAAATTCACTCATGTGTAATGCATAATTGTGTCGAACATGCAAAACGGATATACACTTTGCAAAATAACTGAGTTGAAAAAGGAAATAAGCTTTAACCAGGACGATTATCACAATATTTTATTCACAGAGAGATCATTTACTAATTATCGGTAATAAACAAATGACTTAAACTAACGAAATAAATTGAATAGATCACTAAATGTTTAATTAGGCCAAATATCTCTCGACTATCGATATTCCAGATAATAGTGCTAAAAGACGCTAGCCTGAACCAAGTTCAAATAAACGTCCACGTATTTTTTATGATTCTGATTCTATGATTATGTAATGAATTGAAAATAACCGTATTACGAAAATCCGCTTGGGTTTTTGTTTGAAAAAGTGATGAAAATGAGAAGTTTTTCATATGTTCTCGGAATTTTTCGAGGAAAGTTATATTTTGTTCATGGCTTCTGCAATTGTCAAATTCTTCAACATGTTTCTGCTCGGCAAGCGACTCGGAAAACGCATTTACTACCTACACCATCCGAAAGTTGATCATTACATGATCGGCATTACTCGGATATGCAAAATCAACACTCTTCAAAACAACAGCTTCCGAAGCTTGTTGCTCAAAAAAACATTCGTCAGTTTGGCCCTTATCACCAAATTGTGTCTTCATGTAATGTATTACTTTGTCAGGGTCCAATGTAATGTTCTATTACCCAGCATCAACATGTAAAATATTGTACGTAAGTGCTTCCAAATATTTGTTTTGACTTGCATAATTGCAGCACTCGCCTTCGGCTCATGCCACAAACTTCCTTCCAAACTTACAACGTATTCCGATTTGTAAATACAAAGCATTACTCAGTATTAGTCAAATAATAAAACAGTTTATTTTGTTGACCCGTACGAATAACGGAGGTCTTCGAAAAGGGGTCTTATGCGTTTACCATGACGTTTGTAACCACCCCAATTTCTACCTGAGAGTAATTAGGGAGCATCGATCATGGTCTTTAGATGACGACTCAGCAATAAAAAAATGTCCGTCCGTTACCGCGATAACTTGAGTAAAACTCAACCGATTTTCCAAAACTTTTTTTCCTGAAAGGTAATCGAAAAATATTTTATGAAATTGAATCTGGGAACTGTCGGCCTAAGGGCCGTCGACCTAGGGCCGTTTAAGTGGTTTTTTGTCTTTTGAACATAACTCGAGTAAATCTTTTCCGATTGTCATAAATCTTTTTTTTTAAAGATCTGGGAATGGCCAACAATTTATGGAAGAAACTTTTTTTTGAGAGGCCCCTAGGATATAGCTAGGGCACTAAAAACGAGTCTCTGCTAGCGCTCTACATGTTTTTTGTACTTAACTCGAGTAAATCTCTTCCGATTTTCAAATTTTGTTTGATCGAAAGGTCTAGGACTGTCTCCCGTTTTATGGCAGAAAATGTTTTGATTAGAAACACTTGGACTCAGTCAGGGCCCTAAAACTGATTTTCTACTAGGGCCTAACGTGTTTGCTTTCATAAATGGGATAAATCGTAACTGATTTTGTTGATTCTTCTTCTAATTATATTCAAAAACAAATTTGGGCACGGTGCCTTTGCTTAGGACTGAAGTGGGCCTCAGGTCTGTCCTAAGGTCGGCCCTAACAAAAAAAAAATTAATTTGCAGAGCAAATTGAGGAACAATTTTTGTCTACGGAAGTATGTGTCCGAGGCATTTCCTTATGGCCCTAGGTCGGTCCTAAGGTCCGCCCTAGACAAAAAAACGACTTTTCACTATGTTGTAGAGAAAATAGAGGGAAATATTTTTGTCTATGTACGTATTTTTTCGAGGCCTCCCCTGAAGACCCTAGGTTGGTCCTAAGGTCAGCCCTAGACAAAAAAATGTTTTTTTTATGTTGTAGAAAAAATGAGATATGCATTTTTGTCTATTTGGGGGTCAATTTTGTACTTTCGGTGGCTTTTTTTACATCGTTTCTTCGTACGAGTTTTTCAATATTGCCCTCTCGGCAATTTCCAATACAATTTAATGTGGACGTAATTTCATACACTTAAGAGTTAAGGCCATATTTACTTAAATACGTTCGAGTCTTTTCGTAACAACAACTCTGTTTCCCACATCTATTCTGATACGTACGGGTCCCTTCATATGTTTTTCATTACTAGTTAATTCTTGTTCATATAATATGTAGAAATAGATTTTTTTGAGTTGTGAAACATATTGAATCTGTGCAATTCACCTGTTACAAAAACTACATCTACCTTGTTCATTCACCAATTCAACATTGTAATGTAATGATTATTTGAATAATAAATATATTCTATTCTACGTTCCCACAGATGATCTTTGTCATATACAATGACATACTATAAATATAGACTGGTAGCCTTTAACAAAAAATTAGCACAAATTGAATCAAAAGTGAAAAAATTACTTAAAACTCATGTAGATTACAAATTTTCAGCAGAACAAATCAGCGTGAATGGTGTAAGTGTTGGTATACGATGGGCATGTGCATACTGTACACAAATTACGTATTTTCATTTTGCTTCAGCTGATGGTCACGTAAACCCAGTCTATATATTATTATGTCCATGTCCAATTTCGTTTCCTCTTTTAACTATGATTTGCTTCCATATAGTTTTTTTTATTGTCTCACACATAATTTTTTATTTTCTCTAAACCAATTTGTTCACGTTCACAATATGTTCTTGTATATTCTTTGTCAGTTTTGAAAGCCAATATTAATAATTAATATTAATATTAATAATTTGTAAAGGAACGGGAACAGGTTAGCTCAGTGGTAACATACTGGCTTTCCTGGTTCAATCCTGGTGATTGAAATTCTGCAAGAGATTTTTTCTAAACTTGTACCATGAAAGTATCGTTCCTAAGCAAAGTGAAGCTTCAAATTCTGGGTAGTTGTGGTGCTTGGCGTTCACAACGAACCGTATACAGAAGAATAACATGCATGACGTAACCCATCTAAGTCCATCAGCCTCTCCAACATTGTTTTTACACTTGTTCTTCTATTGCACTTTAAAAAGGTATCTTGATTGTGTGGGATACACTTCATTCACGGGGCTCGTATAGAATAAGCTGGATAGTAGGCAAGTATGAATGAATGAGTAGGCTAGAAGATGTATCGTAGTGTGTGCACACACCGAGGCTAACGGGTCTAATAAGTGTGTAATCTGAATTGGAATGTGAGAATCTAGCTAAAAATCGAATACTTGACTAGGTGGAATGATAGAAAAGTAACGGGGGAGGAACAAAGAATCAAAAAGATCTGTGTTCGAACCAGAAATCTATGTAAAGGCTCAGACCGAATTACTAAACAATAGTCGATTGAAATTCATTCGACCATACCTGACATACGTCCGAAACTTCCGGTATTCTAAACGAGAGTGACAATTTTTGGTATAGGGACACAAATGCATGGCACAAAGTACTCACTCACTCATGGAGGACTACGTTAAAATATCATATATTTTTTAGTATTCTATTTATTACTGAAATGCCATCCAGGGAAACATTACTGCTAGTACTCGAGTGGAATTCATGCGGATGTGGAAATAATGTACGAACCTGCGAACCTGGTAACGGAAATTTTTAGGAAAAAAATTTGGTTCGCTGGGAAATCGACGAAAGCGATCGTTGGGAAATTTCAGTTCAGACAAATCTCATAGAAAAACGTGTGGAACGTACGACTACATCAAACAACTATTTTTTTGAATTTTGTTTGCTAAGTTTATTGAAAATTTTTCAATTTATAAAATATAGAAAATTTCATCTAAATTATCATAATTTTCTTCAAAAGTACCCATAATGCAGGCCGAATTGGATCGTTGTAGGGCGATATATATATTTATATTATATCTTTATATATGTTTACTTTTATTTTTGCTGCTTTCTTCGCCACTGCACCAGATGCTGCTGAACTGAGCTGTAAGTATGATGCCGCTAAGGTATTGGAACCACATCCCACACCAACGATTTACCATTGCACCATGATGAGAGTAACTCCATCGACCTTTTTCTTATCGTCTCTGAACATGCCCGGAGGTTCTCTCATTGATGGTATGTTTGCTCGATGAATTATCTTCACTCACGATTTCACCGCATATACATTGATGACTACTACAAATGTCAGTGCCGATTGTTAGTACGATTGAAATTCTAAATGTGTTGTCGTACCTGTTCTAACTTCTACATTCTACTTTCTATTGAAATGTTCAATCACTAGTGGGTTATTCACACCAGCTCGCAAGCGCTAGCAATTGAACACTTTTCTACAAATAAAACGATTTGTTTGGCGATGATGTCCCCGTGAACTCCTCGTTCTTCAAGCCATTTAATCTCATAATTTCGTTCCTTTTATACACAAATCTTTGCATTCTATGATCAATTTCATTTAAAAAGCCTTCTTGATTATTCATTCAAATTCATATTGAAGAGTTATTTCATTGCATGAGTGATTGGTTGTCACAATTCCTGACAGTACCAATAGATTTCGAAGGTAGAGTTGTCAACCAAGCATTTGATTCGTGTACTGCTGAGGCTAAGAAACGAGCTTTTTGTAAAGACGAATCAAAATCAAATTCTTCAATTTTTCGGGAAATCAACAAACTGTCCCATGATTTTTGACTGGTCATAAACATTGGAATAAGATCTGAACGAGTGAACCATAACTCTAATGCATTACTGTAATCCGACACCATTGTCTCACCTGATATTTGTGGGTACATCGAAGTAACGAGATTGATGACTCAATTGACTGAGCTTAGGAATGACAGTAAACAAATTTCTGATCATTTTCTGATTCCGAGGCCTCAACTCCGAACTGGTAAAGATATTATTGACCAAGTTGAGGTATTGAGTTTGGAATTGCATATGGATTCGAGCGTCATTTTGATATCTTCATCTATTGAGTTCAACCGGTCGTTATATTTTATATACGTATATAATATAACGTATATATTTTTTTAGAACAAAATATGCCATATGATGGTTTAATTGTCCCAGTCTTTCGAACATAACTTTCATTTTCGAATGCAATTTATTAAAAATTCTTTCTTCTGCATCTTCTGTAATCGCAGCACCCAAAAGTTCTAAGTTGTTTGTTAGTAATTTAATACCTGGCGAAAGTGCATCGAACGATTCAATTGTATTTTTATCTTTACTTCCGCAAAAGAAAATTTCGCATTTAGTCGGATTTACTTCCAAGCCAATATTTTTACATTCTTCGATTAATAATTACAAAATTGATAAGAAATTATTGAAATAAAATCTTTAAAAAATTTAAAATAGGGAAATTTTAGCTACAAACATTAGGGATTTCGCAAGCTGATTTTCGGTTTCCGGAGAATTTTGGCTCGGTTACAGTGAAAAAAACATTATTCCATGTCCTCGAAACTCGATTGCTAGTACTAGTAGAAAAAACGGCGTTGTTTGGCTTTATTGTAGATAATCGTAGAAAATCCTTTGTCAACCTGTCTGGAAAATCCCATACAAAAAAGAGAAAATCCTCGAAAATCTTCCCTCAGATATTAGAAAATCCCATACAAAATACCTAGAAAATCCTTTGTCAACGAAACTTAAGATTATCTGCCACTCGGTAGTAGACCTTTGACTTCAAAAAAGCGCTAATTCGAGCAAGCATTCTACTATAGTAAATTATGTAAAAGCTTTGCAGATTGTATGCAATCAAGTACATATCAGATGTGTAGTGCATTTATTCAGTGCATATATGCCAGAAACTGGCAACAATATTCATGAAAGTAGTATAAACGCAAACGAATGTATCAAATTTATGATAAATGCGTTGCAAGTAAGGATATGTTTTTTTAATTCAATAAAAGATTGTGATGTCAGCCATCTTGAAATTTCATATCCAGATGACAGCGAATAATACAACAGGAGTAAAACATTACGAGGAAGAAATTGGGAAATATTTTTAATCACAATCATAATGACATGTGACGTCAGTCCTTCTTTCTTCGAAAAGTCTGATATTTGAATTTATATGACGCTTTCAGCCTTCGTATGAAGGGTAACGGGGAAGTTCGCCCCAGCGCGATTCACAATAGAACATTTTTCTGTGTGAATGACGCTGGCAGGATCGTCTAATGTAGGAATTTCGCCGTATGCGGCTGCTAGGCATGAAGAAAGATTTGTTACGAACAAATTTGACTTCACGTAAAACAGTTCTTAGAAATCCCACAAAGGCAAATATTTGGAATATTGAACCGGAAAGAGCAGAAAAATTAATTTCGTTGTTGGGTCCAGGTCCATCATTTGTGAAGCACTTTCTTTGTATACCAAATACAGCCCCAGGGTAAGCGGAAAAATAGAAAACTTGCTGTATGCATAGTTCTTCAATTTGCTTGAATGTCCACATGTTTGTCCAAATTTTTAAACTCTGCCAGGGTAAAGACGAGAGCAATTATCAAATAAAATCACAACTCATTGTGTTGTATCAGTGAAATCGAACATAATAACATTATTTGCTCTACGTTACGTTATGATTTCAGTTAGCTAGTATCGGGTTTCGTATTACACTTTTAGTGTCGTTACTATAGGGACATAAGAACACATAATGTCAAACATAACCGAAGACCCGTACGTATCAGAATAGATGTGGCAAACCCAACAGACTTTGCAAAAAAGTGCGAACTGAACAGAATTGCAAATTTTTTTTAAAACTGTCAGAATTCGAACGACCCACAGAAATTACCCAAGTTAATGCCGAAAAACCTCCCGAAGCACGGCAATTGTAGAAGTGGATATATTCCGGGGTGGGGTTATTTTTCGCTAAAAACCTGAAACACGTGCACTCTGAAATTTTATTCTCTACAACTTTTCTTTTGGAAACAGCTTTCCAACTGCCATAGGTCTAGAAATTTTAGTCATCTCTCCTAATTCAGGAAGTGACTGAATCCCAAGGATTGGGACATTTTTCGGGAAAACCATGAGACGCTTGTTCTCTAAAATTTTATTCTCTACAACTTTGTCTTCGACAGCATTGTAGGTTAGATATTAAAAATGCTCAAAGATAGAACAGTAAACTCCTACATATGTGACAGTAAAGTGAGTGTTCACGTTAGCAAGGGATGTCCACATGTTGGGGTACTTCCACCATTACTTTACTGTCTAGTAAAAGACAGCCTGCTAAAAATTTTAATCGGCTCAGGCTTTCACGCCCAAAGCTTTGCTGACGACCTGGCCGTGACGGTAATAGGGTATGTAATGTACCAGCACATTATGCGGCTTAATGCAACAGGCTTTCATCATCATCGAAAAATGGTGCAACGACCATGAACAATCCGCAAATCCCGACAAGACCAAACTTATTTTATTTAACAAGGGTAGGAAAACCCAAAGCTTCATAGCACCCAAACTCTTTGGCAAAGAAGCAAATCTGTCAAGCTCGGCAAAAGTTTTGGGACTCACAGTAGACTGCAAACTTAATTTTAACGAGCATCTTAGAAACCGCATTAGCAAAGCCACATCAACACTCTGGCAATGTCGTAGGGTCTACGGCAAGTCATGTGGCTTAAAGCCCAAATTGCTCATATGGATCTACAAAGCCAACATAAGACCTATGATGTCTTATGCTGCAGTCATCTGGTGGCCTAGATGTAAACTAATGACAGTTCAAAAAACCCTTGAAAAAATACAAAGACTGCCACTTCTAAGTGCGACGGGGGCAATGAACTCCACACCAACGGCGGCGCTGGGGGCAATGCTAAATGTTGAGCCCTTGCACATTCATATTGAGGAGGTAGCGAAAACTACCATACTCAGACTCCATCACAGCTCACTCCTAATTAAATCGGGCATCGGCCACGCTAAACTATGGAATAGCATGATCAGGGAACACCCACAGCTAGAGATGCCGTCGGATACCATTGCACCCAGGTATAGGTTCGAAAGAGCCTTTGATGTTCAAATACCCAGCAGAGAAGAATGGGCTGATGGTACAGTCATCCCATCAGAAAATTGTCTTATGTTCTTCACCGACGGGTCGAAAAATCGTGATCTAACAAGCAGATTAAGATCTCCAAACAATCTAAACGGTGCATCTCAATAAACGAAAAAAATACAAAGTTCTTCCTTTCCTTAACTAAATCGAACCTTAAGAGGATCACAAGCATCCTCACGGGCCATTGTAAGCTAAATAAACACATGCACGCAATGGGACTACCCCCTAACCCATCTTGCAACAACTGTGGTGAGATAGAAACAGCCTATCTATGCAAATGCCCAGCATACATCACAAGAAGACATAGGATCCTCGGAAACTTCATAGTTCCAGAAAATAATGTATAGTGTAGTATACGTATAATGGAGTTTCTGAACTCAACTAATAGAATCTAAACCTTTGTGGGATGTAAAACAGGCCCTATGGAGGCTTAGGTGCAAGGGGTAATTCCCACCCACTAATCTAGCTATCTTGTCTTCGACAGTAAATCTCCACATCGCATAGTTGAGCAAATATAGACCAAAAACCATATGCTTTCGTATATGGCCATGGAACTCAATTCCGTCCAATCCATGGGTCCCAGTGCCCAGATCACTGACCTGATTTCCACAAAAAAGTTTTTGCCAGTTTCGCTGAGATATTTGCGAAAAAGTTTCGCCGACCCTCGAAAAACTATGTTTTTGGTCACTTTTTCGACCATATCTCCGGAAGCACTTGACAGATTTTGCTCATCTTTGAACTTGAATCAAGGGACATATATTGACCTTTCAGGGGAAAAATGTTTAGGGTGATCGGTGCAGCCGTTTAGAAAAAAACGATGGGACGGGTAGACGGACGTTTTTTGTCGCTGATTCGTATCTATAGACGATATTAAGGGCATCCCACTCACTCTCGCCTCGATCTACCCCATGTTACAATAAAATGTCTTGTAGTAAACGAATAGGACCTTTGTACTTGTAGACTTGTACTTTGCACTTGTACTTGTAAACGACTTTTAACCGAATTTAGCAGTACAAAATGGTACTTGCTATGCTACTAAAAATAAGGATGTATTCGGATCATATCGAAAGGTTAGCTGAAAGGTAGAGATGTTAATAAAATTACAAATGATACAATTTGCGTATTTTATTCAAGTAATATATATATATATATGGATTGCTCTGACGTCTTATGTTCTAATGAACCTTCCCATTTATATATCTCAGTCAGTCTCCTGTGCATTGTTTACTGCTACGAAATTGTGACTGTGGTCAACAAACCTAATATTGATTTTCAACAAGAACAAATAAATTTTGGATGTCAAATCTTAATGGTTATCCAAGCAAATAAATCTTTGATAGCAATCCTATGCATTTGAATGCAGTTAATTTTAAAGTAAATTTCTTGGAACCGCTGAAATTAGATCTTTGATTATTCGAATTAATTTAAATAAATCTTAAAATATAGGCTTAACGTAGCAGATTTTTGGCTCTGGTAGTTATAAATGTATTTGAATTTAGAAATTGAAATCCTTGCAGCTTGATATTTATATTTTTGTATCAGTTCCTCCATCTACCTAGTAAAAATTAGAAATACAACAGCACGAAATGGTTTTAGCTTTTTAAGCTTTCGAATGCTTTAAAGATATTTTCATATTTTCCTAAGGACATCCAACCACAAATATCACAACGTACTCTTTTACATCTCGCGACGGTACAAGGTTTTCATCCTTAACAATAACGCATTCTGTCATCTATTGCCATTCCAAGAGCTTTCAACACGATTCACAATAAATTATGTGAAGTTAGAAAAGCTTAGTACCACGAAATTTTCGCAAAGCTATACAATCGATTCAGTAAAAGCTTTTAAAGTTTATTTTCCGACATCTCACGGATACAAAGGCGAACAAAGAGGAAAGTTCAAGTTTTTTCAAAACTTTATTTCTCCTTCACTTCCTCTTACGAAAATTTCATAACGAAGTGCAGATAAAAAGGCCCGTGCGAACGTTCAATCACAAGTAACAGTTTTTGGTTTGGTGCCACTACAAGAAACAAATTTGAAAGCACTGTCTCTGTAAATAATTTTTAATATAATCGTCAGGCTGTAGAAAGTATATTTTTAAGCTGCAGATATCGTAAATTTCTATACGCTACCTATTTTACTACATTCAAGTATATTTTACTGTAGTCAATCATATTATACTACGAGCCTGGAAAATTCTGATACTTGTAACTATTTTATGCTAACTTCAAGCATATATTTATACTATCGGAGTTGCCAAAAAGTCACCTTTTGGGGACTCCGAGATCGTCCATAAAGGATGTCACGCCAGTCTCAAACCTCCACCCCACCCTCCCGGTTGGACGTCACGCCAATTGACCAAGAAATATGAAAATCGAATTTCACGAAGTCTTAGCACTAAACTTTTATGTACGGTAAAGTATGTTACAGTACGTTGCATGACAGAAGAAGATAAGTCAACAGAGAAGAATCATTCTCTAAAATTGTGTGGGTCACGTACATTCGGCTGAACTTCGAGGTTCTTTTTTGAACCCGTACGAAGTAAGTGTCGACAGTGGTTGTCACTACGTTTGTAACATTGAGTTTTTCGACCCGGCAGTTGGTGAGTTTTACGTTTTAATGTGTAACGAAATCTGCAAAAAAAAAAATCCTTTTGTGTGTCCGTCTGTCACCCCTTTTTTTCGGCCAAATCTGAACCGACTTTGATATTATTTTTCAGGAAAGGTAATCAAAGGAAAAGTTAAAAGATTAGCAAAATCATAGGTGTTTGCTGAGATATGGTAGAAAGAGTTTAGTTCAGACTACTCAACCGCATATTGATGATTTTCCATGAATATTTCGTAACTTTTTTTTTCAATTCGGATTTTTTGACGACAGCAACTACGTCATAAACATATCTGTGCCACCGCCTTGGTAGGAGAAAACTTAAGGAAACTCTTAATATGCTAAACTCACAATTTCCATCAATAAATTTTACCGCTGTTCCAGAAGAAAACGGCCAACTTGCACTAAGGAAAAACAACAAAGTTGAAGTGGCTGTTTATCATAAGTCGACGAGCACACAACGTTTCATTCCATCATCCTCACATTGCCATATTCAACACAAGATGGCACCGTTTCACTCAATGGCTCATCGATTATGTTAATTACCTCTTTCAGTAACAAACTACATGAAAGGGTACGATTACATCCAAGTAGCCGAAGATTAATGGATATGCAGCAGATGACATCGACAAAATGATTAAACACCATTCGGAAAAAATACGGAGAAATAATATTTCAACGTTATTTGCACAACAGGAAAAAGAAACTGTGAGTCGCGTCTGCCTGACATACGCACTTAAAATTACAAACAGATTGAATACAGTGTTCTGTAAACAGAAAGTGAAAGTTGTTTATCGTACACAGAATAAACTGTCGAATTTCTTTATAAGCACCAAAGATAGGCCCAAGGTGTTGGAGAAATCCGGAATTTATCAGACTGTTTGCCCGTGTTGTTCGGTTACGTACTACGGACAATCGAGAAGACAAATACAAATCCTGGCCAGCATTCGAAACAACAGACCACTAAAATCATCAGTAGCAGAACATTTTTTCTTTGATTATTTTATTAAAACTGGTCATAAATAGCCAACCATTAATTTACATCTGAATTAGTTTTTGTTTTTTAGTTTCACAAAGAGTCCATTGATAGTCTTTGCACTTTGTCTGTTGGTTGAGTGTTGTGGGATAGTGGGTAACTACTCCTGATTTATTGACGAGTTCGTTCGGCTTGGTCTTTTTGAGCCGTCTTTTGTTCTGATCGGTGTCCAATAAGCGATGTGCCTCTGGATTTTCATGCTGTATGAGCCTCTTTTCGTGTTTCGTAGCAATCATTTTGATGACTTCAGCAACCATAGGAACGCCAAGGTCACGATGAATATTTGCAACGCGTATGTACCAGGGCACCAGGGCGCATTAGAGATAGTTCTTAAAACTTTATTCTGGAATCGTTGCACTTTCATAATATGACAATTACTGGCGCATCCCCACAATTGAATTCCATACATCCAAATTGGTTTCAAGATTTGATTGTAGATCAGAAGTTTGTTGTATATTGAGGATCTTGATTTGCAATTTAGAATCCAATATAATTCTCTAAAGCGAAGGTCAGTTCGGTGATTTTGGCGTTTATGTGTTCAATCGACTTATTTTTGGCATCGACGTGCATCCCAAGGTATGTCGCCGAGTTTTTATGGGGGATGCGGTTTCCATTCATTTTTAGTCGCTTCGGGTTTAGAATCCGTTTGTTCGTAAAATTCATATGAACAGCTTTTTGGTTGTTGAGCTTTATGCACCACTTTTTGTTCCAGTTTTCAACCTTGTCATTGGATATTTGTAGCAGGGTTGTTGCTTGAACATCAGTTTTAGCTCTGGATGAATTCGCTGTGTCATCTGCAAAAGTTGCCGTCATGACGTTTGGTGTTTGTGGTAGGTCGCTGGTGAATAAGAGGTATAGGATCGGTCCAAATACACTGCCTTGAGGTATACCAGCCTTTATATCCTTGAAGTCTGAGTAATCTGCTCCATGATTTACACGAAACATTCTGTCAGTTAAGTATGATTTTAGCGATACGATTTAGTTAGCGTATTGAACTGGTAAGAGTTGTTTAAGCTTGTAGAGTAGTCCTTCGTGCCAAACTTTATCAAATGCTTGTGATACGTCCAGAAAGATTATTGAGCACACTTCTTCACCTTCTAGTGCTTTTTTTATGATGTCAATGAGCCGATGGACTTCTTCTATAGTTGAAAGTAGCAGAACATGCGCTAAAAATCTTCACCTTAATTTCAATCCAGTCAACATTGCGGTCGAAAAGAAAGAATTCAAACTGCTAATGCTAAAGGTGGTAACGAATCCTATGCGTTTCGACGCATACGAAAGCGTGCATACTGTATGAAAATATACTTTTGGCGTATTCCATTTTTTTCCAAACTTTCCCTTTCCATGTTTTCCCATCGCATTTAAATATTTTGTCTTTCAATTTGATTTTGTTTCTAATGACTAGACTGTAGTGCTTGGTTAAGGTTTTAACAACATTTCAAATTCTATGGAACACAGTGGATTGCATACTAAACGAATTTTGTACATCTTATTTTGTACAACTTTTACTATAGTTTCAAAATTCGAAATGTTAAAAGCGCAAAAATAAACCTAAGAAACTTGGCTACTTCGTACGGGTCTAAAAAAATGTATTATCTGAAAGCTTAATTTTACCGTTGCGAAATACACATCAAGTCGACAGATTCTCCTTAAAGGTTGAGTCAATGAATTTCGCTTGCACGCTACTTCTAATGAATGTACAAATACACTGACAATTTTCTCAAGAGTTTTCTAAACATTTTCCTCATTTCCATTCAATGTAACACAAATATTTTAGAACTTGAATCTTATTCCCTTTTTCGAGATTATTCGTTTTGGTTCAGACGACTAAGACGGGGAAATTGAGCAAACATATCTACCCATTTCGTTGACGAAATAGGGCGAACGTACCGGTGTTCCGACGAGCACGATTCGTATAGCATTCGTTTGCATCTGTTGTAAAAGCTCTATCAAAATTGTAGAATACGAAAATTTGTTAGACTATTAGCACGGTTGGAGCACTGGTACATGTACCTTATTGCCATTTATTTTTTCGTGCTTGCATTACAGCTTCGAATACGCTTTCCGTCGTCGTGTCCATTCAATAGAGTTTCGACCGTCGACAGAGCTAGACTCGTTCATCGCAAACGATCTATACATTTTACAATTATAAAATAATATAAAATAAAGAAACATAATTTGTGGTGCTTGTTTAGAAGCAAATTCTCGAAACTATTTAACAAAAAATAAATAAATAAAAATATATGAAGAAAAAATCGAATTATTAAAAAAAAGAAAAATACAATTTTTGTTTCCGTTTCCGTAGATATACTATATTTACCTCAGAATTTCAGACTTAATAGAATGTAAAGACAAGAAGAAAATCCCGAATTACATTTTCAACCCGGTCGGTCGAATTCTAAAATAAAATAAAATCCTATGAAAGTATTCTACCTATTTTGTACATATAAACAAATATTTAACGAAGAATTTTTGGCATAGCAAACGTATAACAACAATTTGAAAAGGAGACTTTGAATTACAGTGAAATAGATTGTATTCTATGACTTTGATTGAACAAAATTGATCTTTTTTAATTTCCTTTTTTAAAGTGAACGTTTGATACATTGCTTATTATTAGATTTGTCATAAAGTCGTCAAGAAAAGTGCAAATTTTAATGTTTTTAGAAGCCTTATTGTTCCAAGAATTTTCTTAACTGAGGTGATCGCGTGATATAACGACCCACATAGACATAAATATATAAATTGAATAAATCGTCGAGTGTTTTACCGTTACGCAAAGTCTAATATATAATCGGTGTATAGGGCGTGTTTTATGAATATTAAAATTTAATTATAAATCCTCATAGCAGCACTACTTCATTCGGTTAGTAGTTCTTTTTCGAAATACTCATCAATTATACGGAAAATGTTTTCGATGTGCTCTAAAGCCCCGAGGGCTTCAAACGTTGTTGAACACGGTAAGTACTTCTCATTACGTTGACATAATTATCACAGGCGACAATCGCAATGCAAAAATTATGAATAAAAAAGGCGTTATTGTATCCGTCCAAAAACATCTCAAGTGAAAGCGTTACGCAAGTCCTAAAATGAAAAATTTGACATACAAACGGAGTTTAAATTCGTAGCTAGAAGGCTTCAGTAAAAGATTTCCTCAGAACAATAAAGTAGGGCTTATTAAGAGGTTCGCCATTACTTTCCTTAAGGCAATGAGTTATTTCAACGTAACGTATCACGATTTTCAATTCAAGTTTAACATCGAGTATCACATCATATTTCGAAGGACTGTTAAGAGAAATTCAAAAGGTAAATTATTAAGACGTTTTCGATAATTTTTGGGTGCGAGGAGGGGGGCCATAAATTTGTCAGTTTCTAGATGTGCAGCACATGTTTTCGAACAAACAGAATTGTGTGTACAAATAGAGTATGAAAAACTTTGATTTGATTTCATTGATAAGGGATTAGAAATTAGTAAAGAAACAAAACTTACCACAAAAGTAGATGGATGAGTTAGAGATACTCAGGGCAGTCCTATCCCTTAGGTCGAATGCAGTAGGGGTGGATATGATTCTTATTGAAAATTTCTATTTCGCACATTCCTCCCTTCATTGTACACATACTGAGTCATGCGATCATTTCCTCGAGGTTCCTGAAAGGCTGGAAAAATGCTAAAGTGATTCCTTCACATAAGAAAACTAAATCTTTTGAATTGAGAGACTATCGAGACCTATTAGTATTCTCCCCGTTCCCTCAAAAATTTTGGAAATACTAATAAATAACCAAATTCGAGAACACATTTCCACGAATAATCTAGCTACTTGCTTTCAATCGGGTTTCAGGCCCAGGCCCAGGTCCTCTACGCTATTGAATTTTTCTAAAGCTTTCGATATGGTAGACCATGATCTACTCTGTAGCAAGCTTTCCTCTTCTTTCAGATTTGGCTCAATAGTTACCGCATTAACAAAAAGTTTTCTCTCTGATAGAATCGGGCTTTATTCCGATAACTAGAGGCGTGCCTCAAGGGTCTATTTTGTGTCCCCTGCTCTTCTCGCTATACATACATTAATGATTTGCCAAATAAAGTTAAGTATATGTTTCCACATCTTTTCGCTGACGATGTACAGCTCTATAAAGTATTGAAGTATATGATGTCTTGCATAGGCTGTCTCTGAGTGTTCCCTTACTAATAGATTAACTTTGAATGTTGGTAAAATTCAGGCCATGATGATTGGATCCAGTAAAAATGTCAAAATGATACCTTCCACTATCTGTGATTGTGTTCACCATTATCTGGTCATGATGTTAGATCAAAATTGGTTCTTATGTTCTATGCCCCAAAATAGTTCTCGATGGGAATGTTATTGAGTTTTCACAGAAGGTAAAGGATCTGGAGTTTATAATAAATAAACGCTTTGGGTTAACCAAGATGTTTGTCGTAGAGTCTATGCAGGCCTGCGCAGTTTATGGCCGCTGGTACATTGCACCCCGCTGAGAACTATGAGTCGACTAGCAAAAGCGCTGCTGATCCTGCATTTCGTATTTTGCTGTGAAATTTCCTTGTACGGAACGTCGTCGGTTGGTCTGCATTTTTAGGTACGTCTATGCTACGTTAGGTACGTCTATGGGAAGGGATGATCTTTACATACAGGCTTCTTAGTTGTGGCTCACCAAATTATCTTCTAAAATATTTTATTAGTGGCCATTCTAACCGTACAAGGCACTACTACTTGCGTGGAGTACAAAATGGTAAAGATTTATTCTTATGAGGAATCGTTGACTGTAATGCCCTAAATCTAAGCTTGATTAACGCATTTTTTTAAGGATCGGAGTGGGTCAACTCACACATGACCCACAATTTATGCGGGTCGACCCACATCTGATCCACAGTTGCAGAATTCACAGAAATCGTTTTTCTGTGTATTCTAAGAGTTGGAGTCAGGCGTGAGTCGACCCGCTAAAATTGTGGGTCAGGTGTGGGCCGTGCCACTCCGATCCTTACATTTTTTACATTTTTTTTTCTTTAGTATTTCAGTTTCTTAGATTTCCCGCGTCTGTCTTTGTTAGATGCTCCCGTATATATTTTCGGGTAAATTGTATGACTAAGAGTTTAGTGTTTAGTTTTAGTTGATGATATATAATTTTATTGTCTACTATTTTCTAGCTGACATGGAAAAAGAGTAGCTATGACTGCTGCCATAGCTCTCGTTAAAAAACCATGAAATCGTTATAATATTTGATTAACATTAATAACTTTAACATAGAGAAAGGATCAAAAACAAATATTACAAAAAACAGAATCAAAATCAAGTGAAATAATTAACGAGTATATAAATGAAATGAATTCAGGTCAAAATATTTAAAAAATAAATAAATAAAAATGGTTGAAAGAAATCGTCAAAATATTTTAAAGATAAATAAATAAAAATTGTTGGAAGAACATCGTCAAAAGTTGAATATAAAATTTGCCAAATCAGCATAGTCAAAAATATAAAATATAGATTGCTAAAATAGCTCGTCAAAAATGCTCCATCGCGTCTAAGAAGATGCCCAACATCCAAGTCAGAGAACATCATGTCAACTGCATTAAAAAAAAACGTTACCTTTTTAGGAGCTTCAAAAATTTAAGAATAATCAATCACCGGATGAGTGCTTTCGTTTTTATGACGCAGTAGTGAAAAGAAAGCACTAAATAAACACATTATCCAACCATGCCAAATTTATCAAAGACCGAGTCATGGAGCTTATGGACCTTATTTCTGAACTCGCGAGACGGAAGAGTTGGATCTACGTGGTTTGCAGCAAGGTTGAATAGCCGGCATGCGAAGTTGAAAGGCGAGAATTGTGAGTACTGATTAACGGAACCCGTGATTCTAATTAATGAGGATTTTCGCAAAACTCGCGAGCCATCATCCAACTTAATCTTGTCGCGAATGAAACGAGAGTTCACTCTTCCAGTCAAAACATCGTGGATGAAGAAAACTGCTGCATTGGTTCTACGTCTCAGCAAAGATTTCAGATTGAGTTCATCATACCTATCAATGTAAGGGCGAAGACGGTAGCTATCATCGTCTTCACTGACAAATCGATCGCGATTAGCGTACAACACGAACTGTCTTTGAATACTTTCTAACGACTGGATGTGAACTGCTTGATGAGGTGCCCAAATCGTACTGGCAAATTCCAGAGGAGAGCGAACTATGGCGGAGTAAAGCATAGTGGCTGTGTCAACATTAAAACGTCCATAACATTGACGCTTAACAAATGAAAGCATAGACTTAGCTTTATTTATCGACAGTTCCCTGTGTTCATTAAAGGAATAACTATTGTCATACGTAACACCAATGTCCTTCACATTATGAACACGTTTGATCGTCTTGCCGTTCATGTGGTACTCCGCTAATATAGGCGAGCGCTTTCGAGATAGGGTGATTATTTTACATTTGTCAGTATTTACCTCAAAGTCATTATCAGAGCACCATTTAATAAAATTGTTTATTGAATCTTGCATGTAATGTGTGTCTTCGATTGTGGTGATGCTGTTATGAACGATTTTCTTATCATCAGCCAGGTTGATGTTTCTTGTTGGACCAGAAGGGCAATCAGAGTCGTCGAAGAACACCAGAAACATCAATGGACCTAATATCGATCCTTGACCGATTCCAGATAGAACATCTATCAAATCTGATTTGGTGGAGTTTATCTTAACCCTTTGCTTCCTTCCTTTGAAAAACGAACGGAACCATAACACGACTGAGTTGCAGATTCGGTACTTGTCGGAAGATAGCTTAATCGTCAGTTTAGGAGATCGTATAACGTTAGTTAGTTAGTTAGTTAGTTACCTAATTAAATTATCCGAAATTATGTCCAGCCAAGGGAGACCTTGGCATAATGGAATAAGAATAAATGATTGATTGATTGATTGATAAAAATTCACAAAATAGCACATAATAGCATTTTGGAGAAATCGAGAAATTTAATAAGACGATTGATTAATAGCGTATATTTGATTTGCACGATTTATTAAAACTATTCTTTACAGTGACCGAAATTTAAGTGAGAGCTTTGTACTTCTGCGCAGGTTTTCGCGGTGTTAAAAACCTGCGCAAAAGTACAAAGTTCTTATTTAAATTTCGGTCCCTGCAGATAAAAGCACAGTAAAATAATTTATCTTTTAAACAGTTATATCAAAGCAATAATTAGTAGAAATTAATTAATTAGTTTTCCACTCTTTTCCCGATCAGACATGACCGTCGCGGCTCTAAGATTTAATAACTCCGGATTATGTATAAAGCGTTATTATTACCGGATTTATTTCGTCCATAGTTATTAAGTCTGAACGCCAACCGTATAAATATGTGAAAGTCAAATCTAATAGACAACACGCCATAAAGACAGATACAGTTTTCGTGCAGCTCCATGTGTAACGTCATGTAGAGAAAAACCACAAAATGATTGCACTGTACGTTAAATAACTAACTTAACAAAACAAAGTTTAGCGCAGCTTTCTATAGAATAGCTTGATTTCATGTGATGACGAGATGTAACACAGTTGACAAGTTTCACGATTGGGATTTTTTTTTTGGTTGCATTCAAATGCAATGATTTATGTTAAAAGTTAATTGATATGTAGTGGCGTGAACAATGAAAATATCCAAAGGCACCGACAATATTTTATTGGTAAAGCAAAATGTAACAATTTACAGTGACAGCATCATAAGATTGTGCGCTTTTTTTATTTTTCTTTTATCTCTCTTTTCACGTATTTTTATATTTATACATTTCATTATATATTCATACAGGAACGGAACAGTGAAAACCGACAAGTTTCTGATTTTTATGGTAAATTCGTATGATAAATGTGGGTTTTCACTTTTCCGTTCCTGTACATCATGAACACATAAAAGAAACGACACCAAAACCACAACAACATATCACTAATCAACAGTTACAACACTCATACATCAAAAATACATCGAATATACATCAAACTTTCATAAAGCTGTCATTTTGAAAATTACAATTCTGAAGTACACCCCAATCATGATAAGCCGCCCAACGGCGCATGCGACATTATTGGTGCGAGTAATCTTGGTTGATCGATTCAATAATGACAAAATTTATGAAATTCCCAGTCTTAAACATTCAATCTAACGTGTAAAGATATACCCTTAATAATTGAACAATTAGCACAGGATTCACATTTCTCGTTTCGTTTTATAAAAAATCGATACCATCAATTTCGAATTCAGATTTTACCATTCATTAGTCGGTATCATTAATATGTTTCCAGTTTTTCTCTTGCGAGTATGCATATTTGATTGGAGTCAGAGACCAGAGATTTCTTTATGACTGAAGATTAATCGTTAACACCGATGAATGATAAAAAAGTAAAATTAAGCAAAAGCTAATTATGCGGCTGTTATAAGAAAAAAACTTAGAGGAAATCAGCGAATATTTTCAACGGAATTTGCCGAAAAAATCAAAACAAAATACCTTAAATCTTCATGTCCTTTGGTTTTTTAGATCCTATTTTTTTCTGTGGGACGGCAAATTAGATTTTCCCTGAAATTGTTGTTCTATGAACTACATGCGTTAAAGTTAATTCTGTCAAACTTTTAGGTTGAGGTGACTTTGCCATCCCACTCTAAACTCTATCCGATAGGGGCTAACTGTGCGGTTAAAGTTTTACCTGAAAACGGCTATTGTCTAAACCAAAAACCATCTCACGGCAGGCTGACTGAGCTCACGATTAATCGTCGGCGGGTTACTGCCAACGGCATCAGGTTAAGACAACAGGCAAAGAAGTAACCAAAAAATGCGGGTCCACTTCTTATCCTTCTTCGACTTTTAGAAACTATACCATCTCAATTTTCGTATCTTTTCGTAAAAAGAGCTTCCATAGTAGTTAACCCTTATTGCATGTACATCTTTAGCGAATCATAAGTAGTCGGGTCATTCGGGTCATACTCGTGTAAACTAAAACGACTCCCAACGTTCAAAACCATTCGTCGCTACCGTCGCTTTCGCAACTTTACGAATTCGTAAGTGTATGAGAATTGCCGGAGTGTACAAATATACCATACAAATCCGTAATCTATATTGGTGCATTCAGTCTAAAGTTCGACCGTAGTATAATTGTGTTATGTATTTCTTAATGGCGCAATTATATTACGGTCGAGAGCGAATGCATAATACTATAGTACGAATTTTAAATTTCGGCTTACTTATTTGAACTTTAAAACTTTCAGTACTTTTATAACTCCGGTTGCCTTTATTTTGCACACGATGACATTGTTATTGTTTTTGTTATTGTTCAACACCGATCCCAAGGTATTAAAAACTAATAGACCTCTTCTATCTCTTCCCTTGTAAAAACCACTAATAATTTAAGTTATCGTGGTGGTGTATTTGAATATAATACAACGAAAGTACAAATTATCCAAATAATATAATCAAAAAGCTTGGATGTTCTGTTGCTTGACATTAAACAACACATTTAGCAACATTACGAATGCGAAACTTTTGTGCTAACTACCCTTCTTAACCTGGTATTATAACCTTGATTTATGGAATGGAATAACAAGTCTGTAACATGTACTATTGCAAACATGACGAAAGAAACAGGTGCAATATTGTGTAAATATTTGCGATACAGTTTTTGGAAATGCGTGTAATTTATGAAAAATTAACAATTCACAAACTTTCCACCTACCGAACATCTTAAATTGCTTCGGTAACGTGTTTATAATTTGCATAAGGTAAATTAACACATTAGTCTCTATTTGGAAAATCCATGGGTAAATAATGTACATATAGAAATCTGTGTCAGTAAGCAGTAAATTCCAACCTACCTACCAGGTAGTAAATTCAAAAAGACTTTAGCTTTGACTTTGTAAATCTTTGATATTCATATTTTAATTAATCCTTGACGATTTAAGTTAGCATTATTTTATAATTGGTTTTAATTTCTTCTTCTTCGTCTTCTTCTGGTTACGATTGAATCATATCACATATTGGCGCAAGAGTACAAGTATATGTGTATTTTCTTTAATGTTCTAACTTGTTCCTTTCGGGTTAAATGCCACTGACATCGAGTGTGTTATATTAAATTTATTGATGACATCTCAAACTTTGTAATTGAACAAAAGTTATCATAATTTGTCTTGTGCTATAAATCAAATATAGGAAGTTCCATCCCCAACGAAAAATGTTCAACAAAACTTTTGCCTTCCAGCTGAGAAGATCAGAAATTAAAACACAAAAATCAATATTGCCTCTTCATTCTTCAATACAAAAAAAAACAATCGCTGATATTGAACATCATATCGTAATATTAACTCTTCTGTGCTGTGCTATCAGTTTATTTTGAGTGAAACAAGATACCAAATAGAGCATATCAAAATGGTCAAAATACGCCGATTAAAACATAAAACATTAAAATGTTAGGAGAACTTCTGTGGAAAAACTTTGTTGTAATAAAATCCTTAAAATCTACAAACATTAATTTTTATGGGTGTTGTACACAAAAGTTTTCAAATGCGAATTATGTTTAGGTGAAATCATGCTCGGAGCGGTAGCGGAGAGCGTGACGCAGTCCCCACACCCAAAAAAAACGTCTACAAACCAAAAAACCTCCATACAAAAACCTTTGGGACAAGACACCATGTATAGGCGAAGTTTTGAGTTTTTTCCCCTCGCCCCCTTCCCCTCCAAATTATTTAAAAAAAAACTACGTCGCAGCAGCTTTCCAACAAGCTCTCACTCATCAAAATCGGTTGAAAATTGGCTGAGATATCGCCAATCAAAGATGACCAATTCCTATGGAAAGTGGTCAAATTACCTTTGTAATTAATAACAAT
>CM055406.1:33222885-33236370 GCA_029228625.1 Pseudolycoriella hygida | reverse complement strand
GGGTCGCCGAGGCGCCGAAGTTGGCCAAAATCGAGGCGAAAGTTTTCGCCAAAAATTTTTTTTCGTCGGAATCGATAGATATTGACTTCCGCATCATTTTGATGAATAGAAAGTGGGGTCGCCGAGGCGCGGAAGTTAGCCAAAATTGAGGCGAAAGTTTTCGCCAAAAAATTTTTTTCGTCGGAATCGATAGATTTTGACTTGCGCATCGACGAAATAATTTTTCTGTACTTTCAGATTTTACGCTGCAAAAATTTAACATTCGTGTCTTTTTGCGAAGATTGTTTTGAGTTTTAAATTTTTGCGTGTGAAAACTGAAAGTGTTGAAAAATTATTACGCTGGTGGGTCTGGCATTTGTGACGCGATTTTTTGAACACAGGGTAATGTTGTCGTCAAGGAAATGTATGCGTATTTTCAGCCCAAGCGTCACCTCCACTGATATCATTAATTTTGGAAGTAGACATTAGGGACTGTGTCACACTTTACCTTTAAAAAGGTTTTTGTTGTGATTAAGAACAAGCAGTAAGAGTGCACAAAGTTAAATTATGTAACCCAATTCGGGTTTCCATTTTCTACAACTTCATATTGTGACTTTATTTTCGTCTGCTTTAAAGATATGTGTAGCTGGGCCCTATTTTCAATATTTTGTGAACATTGAGATTTTTTCCAACGAGAAATATTTTGAAATATTTCGGGCGATTTTCTCAGAAATAGATGAAAATTTAGCGTTAATTTAGAAATGTGGCATAGATTCGTCGCTTTTTCCGAATCACGACGTCGTGTGAGATTTCTCTCGACTGAAGATCTCTCTAATATTAAGAATAGGGCCCCTGAGGTCAAATAAGCAAAAGTAAAATTGCTTCTGTCCAGAGCCGTATCAAATCGAGAATTTGGCAAGAATTTTCAAGGATGTGTTAAGGATTGAAAAACAGTTGTGGATGTTTATAGATTCTACCCTGTCTACCCTGTCGGGGCTAGACAAAAAAAATGGTTTTTTACTTTGTTGTAGTGTAATTTCATACACTTTAGAGTTGAGACAATATTTACTTAGATACGTTCGAGTCTTTTTGTAACAGCAACTCTGTTTGCCACACCTATTCTGATACGCACGGGGCCCTTGCATGTTTTTAATCTAAAAAAATGTCCACATGAAGAGGAGGGGGAGTGGAAAACATAGATAATGTCGAGCAAATGGGGGAGGTCAAAAAACCCGGAAGGCCATGTGAACCTTATTGAATGACCTCATTCCAGAACTGATGCTGTCTCACAAAACACTTTAAAATAATAAATAAGAAAGTTTAACGCAGTAAACTGAAAAATGTAAACAAAAACAAATGAAAAACACAGCCAAGAAAACAAGATCGCATGCCAATTTCCTTTTTTTTAATTTTCACAACATCACCGAAATAACTGCAACAAAAGCGAGTAGCGAAAATTTGTACATTACTCAGACTTGGCTCATGCATCATGGTAATTTCTATTTCATCTTTGCGAATCACGTTTTTTGAGTCATAACATTTTGATTGCAATAAAACGTGCCATCAATGTAACGTATTTTGTTGTACCGTAACTATACGTTCCGATTCGTAATAGGTGCTGAAAAAAAACTTATCATATGTGCATTGGGTATAGTTGCCATGCTTTTATCATAAATCCAAATTTGCCACCCACTTTTCAAATTTATTGATTTGTTTGATACAGATGGCGCAAATATCTTTAATCGCTTTAGTTGCTATATATGGCACTTTCAAGATTTTTTAGAAATATAAATCGAAAAGTTTTCCTGAAAATAGTACGAGTTGTTAAGGATGTAAAGGATAAAGGTGTCGTTACACATAAAGCGAATATTCGCGTAACTATCGTAATAAGGAAGAATGAATGAAAAAAGGACAAAACACAATTTTCTGCGGTTCGTGTTCCATTGTGTGTTGTCCTCTTCTTACTCATTCTTTCGTATTGAGTGAATGCGATAGTTACGTGAATATTCGCTATCTGTAACGACACCTTAAGTGAAACAGGTTCATTGAAGTTTGAAAAGTCAAAAATATTTGTTTTATATTGTCGTGCCAAAAAATAATGCACCGCATCTGTTTAGGAATTGCTCTATCTTCTCATGCCATAAAGTCTCCCTACACTTTGATTTAAAGATAAAACCCAAACCCAGGCATTTTCAAATATTGCACACAAAAGTCTATTCGCGGTAGATTTTGTATACGTTTTTATTGTAAAACAAATCGAATCGCTTCCATTTTACATTTAATTTGTATTCTACGCCAACGAAGTTACTATTTACAACCCTAGACTTATTGATTATAATAAAGCACAAAAATGCTGTGTTCCAATTAGAATTCCAGTTACAGTGTGCCAGTTTTACCATAATATATGCTCTCTTCAATCGTGAATGTGATAGTGCTGTGTTCCGTTTTACGTTACTATTTTTCTGAAAAGAAAAAAGCGCTTATACCTTCCCGTTCCGTTTGCACAATGTACTTCTCTGTATAGAATTACAAAATTGAATGTGAAATATGTTTCTAGTTATTTGGTTCATGATCACTTCCCATCAATATACAAGACACTAACTGTAATAATCGCTCTATACCATAATGACAACAGCGTTACAAAATGTACATTAATAACATAAGCGCATATCCCAACAAAAACATTTTAAATGAAAATCAAAATCCCCAGCGAGCAAGCAAGCGACTCGACACTCGACAGAAACCAGAGGGGGTTCACTTGCTATAAAAATATTCATACTGTCTACGCCAATTTTTTCGTGTCTTGAAATTTCTGTTATATTTGATAGATATCGTTTTTTAATTTTCAGTGTGTTATAGGATTCGGCAACATCGACAATTCGCGTTGCATGGCCGAATCGAGTTACAAATCGATTGTTTCTTTTTCGGCAATAATGAACTTTTGGATGAATCTTTTTATTGAAGTGACATACCCATGACAGAAACACACTGAAAATATGCTAGTCACGTAGACTTAATTATTTTAGTATCTTTTCCTTTATAAACTCAAGTGCAATATTTCTCCACGACAATACAATGACGATGTATAAATGTGTTTCTACATTATTTTTTTTCGCTTTATAACGAACATTTACCGAACTGAAAAGTTTGTTTGAAAGACGCTTTTATGTGACCGTTCCATAAAAATTTTACAAATTTACTAAATGATTGTTATGAGTGTCTATTCAATTTAATTCGAAATAAAAATTTTAAAATATCACGGTATGGATTCACGGATCCAGTGTTTGAAGAATCTGGGATGTAAAGCTCACTGTAGAAATAAGTCGCATACTTGCTACTTATTTTTGAAGCGCACAATTTAATGTCAACTGTGAAGAATAGAATTAGAGAGGTGAAACTGAAGCGTAAGTACCGGTAAGACAATTTTATAAATTTTATATTACGTGGGGAAACTTTACTGAAACTGACATTTTATTTATTTATTATAATTTTTTATCGTAGCATACATCAAACAATTGTGTAGCTCCAATATGCTTGAAGGAGCCACTAGTCAAATGGTTTGTTTGTTGTGTACTGCACTAAGAGAATTGCTTTTTCAAACATTAATATTGGTATGTTTACGTTTGAAGTAACTCACACTAGCTTGTGGGGTGTGTGGGAAGTTAATAAGTGCGGTTTGTTGCACATATTTAAGAAAAATTGATAAAAAAGGTCACTTTCGAGTGGTTTTACTGCACTTTCATAAAATTGATTGATTTTATTAGTATCATTCCTTCTTAGACAATTCTCAATGGATTGTTCCTAAGCATATCGGATTGTCAGAAAGAAATGGAAGACTGCGTCAAAAGGTTGAATCGTCAAAAGCTCTCAGGACACTACTACGAGAGGAAACATTCCAACAGTGGTGCAATCTCCAATACCAGGGATCCGGAGTGAAATGCTTCAGTAATCACCCTGCGAGCAATGACTTCGTTTATAACAAGAACAGTCTATCATCATCAGAATGGGTTTCTGCAATTAAGTTAAACTGTAATTACGCTGCTCTCATCGCGGTACCAGGAGTAGAAAGCGCTTCCGCCCTCTGTCGCAAATGCGGTAGAGAGAACGAAACCATCGCATACGTCACCGGAAGCTGCTCAAACAACAACCTCCTGATCGCATCGAGACATCACAGCGTAAAGCATACCATAACAGACTTGCTGAAAGAAAAAGGATTCACTTGCTTCGAGGAAGTTCACGCTATTGATCGACGGTCAATCAAGCTTCAGCGACATTATTGCATTCCACCTTAAACGACCGGACGCGTACATAATCGATCGAACAATCCGTTATGAAACGAGTAATTCGCACCAAGACGAGGAGATCCAAAAGGAAAAAGCAGAAATTTACGACAAATGTATCCCATTTTACGAGGAGAAATAGTCCAACGAATTCGGAACACGAAAATGGTGTGTGCGTGGACTTTGGTTTGGCAGTAGAGGAACATTCGGAACAAGCGTCCTAAACCTCTTCAGCGAACTAAAACTAGATAGGTCACGCCTGATAAGTTTGTCGGAGGAAATCTTGATAAAGACGATACACATAATAACGAACCACATGTACAGGTGACGAATAGTGATTATGATTATGATTGTATATAAATTTTTGACGAAAATGACCTCAACGAATTGTTAGATTTAAGATTGTCATGTGATAGATCAATATGCCGTGTTATTAGGGCAACTTACTGTAAGTAGGCAGCACAATTTATTCATTTAAATAAATTTATTCTCTCAATTTAGCTTACTACATTCAAACTTAAGTTTTCGTTTCAGAATTCTGTTGACTTCGAAGAAAAAGCTGGAAGAAATTGGTGGATTTTCCGAGAAAATCCAGTTTTGAAGATTTAGTCAACTTACCAAATACACATCATCCACTATAATTTGGCCATCCACACCATCCTCTTTTATTAATTAGCAAATTACAAAAATGACGTCACAAAAATTAAGTCACAAAAATGACGTTACAAATACGACGTCAAAAATGATGTCACAAAAATGACTTTACAAATACGACGTCAAAATGACGTCACAAAAATGATGTCGCACAAATGGTGTCGCACGAATGATGTCATACATATGATGTCATAAAAATGACGTCATACACATGACGTCATAAAAATGACGTCACAGATATAACCAAAGCTATGGCGTCATAGATATTGTTTCGTTTAATTCTTCAACAATACACTACAATACTCCACTTTTCTATACCCATATCAATGGTTTATTATTGAGATTAGGATTCCGAAAAAAAAGAAATATCAATATCTAAAAACGGTCTTAATTGGGAGTTACTGGAATGGACAATTATTTATTTCTCGCACCTCCTACTGTAATCCTTTATTTGTTTTCCGCGCCTCGCCCAAGCATTATGTTTTCAATAAACGTAATATGAAAATTACAAACCTAATACTTTTGATACTATTGTAATCTATTCTCTTAATCATTATGTTTGCTGAAATCATATTAGTGGCGCCGCAGATATTCTATTTCAGATTTGCTTGCAGCAATAATATGTTTTTAATTATCATACTAATGATCATAAGCTTGTGCCACCTTTTTTATTTCTCTTTTATCTCTCTTTTCACGTATTCGCTCGTATTTTTGCATGTTAAACTCGGTTTTTACCTTATGATTCTCCTCCTGTATGTATTTTTTCTAACAAACAAACAAGAAGAATCAAAATGTTTTCGTCCAGTGTATCTTCTAACGCTACGATGATACAAAGAGCATTCTTTTCTTTTGGTGTAAAAATCTAATATACTCATAGGTTTTCTATCTACTTCTATCTACTTCATATAATTTATAGTTTACAGGTCTAAATTTATTTTAAAGAAAAGGTGATTTTTGATGAAATAGTCCAGTTGTGTTCTCGAGAGTTTTCAATAGAATTAATCAACCAATTTTCATTTACCTTCACTAAGTTTAATTTCGTTATGTTTAATTCGTGTATCAAATAAAAACGGAGCTTTTCTCAATTTCCTGGGTTTCAATTTTACCTGTGTTTATTTCCAATCACGAAAAGATACGTTACAACGTGAACACTCAACGTTTGTTAAATTACTTATTACGTCCTTTTTAAATCACGTTTTTCTAACATTTTTTTGTCACAAAAAATTTTAGAAAAACAATGAATACATTTTTTATCAATTTTTTTAAAATCGTACATCAATATGTATATCTTACTATACATCACCTTTTCATTACACTTTAAATCACTATTACTTCACCCTCACTTCACTTTTACATCAAACTTTACATCACCTCTGTATCCTCTTTACATCAGTTTCACATCACCTCTTACATCAGGCTTACCTGCCCTTTTTCATCACCTCTGCTTCCCCTTACATCACCTTTAGATCCAATCACCCACCCAAACAATCCTCATAATTGAAATATTAATGACAAAAATGTACGTGCCAGAGTAACGAAATGGCAACAAAATTATGTGTAAAGCACAAAATACAAGGAAATGACCTTCGACGGACATTTTCAAATTTTAACTTGTGGCAAGTATAATCATACGTCTTATCTCTCAAACATACATGATGTATGATACCATACATCTTGTGTACCGTATGCTTTATAAGTGAAACATTTCGTCAGACAATTTACAATTTGCATATTATTTCGAGAATTTTATCATGAAGCTTAACTCTCTGTCATCACAATTGCAGAAAGAGTAATTAAAACTGTAATTGTTACATTTCTAAAATTTTACATATTAAGTGAAGCCATATAGTGTTCAGCGTTTTGTATTTTATGAATTTTACTTTTATTTAAATATTGGTCTGTGTTCTATCTGTTTTAGATGTATGGTTTTGCACATTTCTGGATGCTGTTCTACTGTTAAGGTTTTGTTGTGGGAAGGTGAGGCAGTAAGGAAAATGAGGAATGCCGATTACAATTTTTTATTCGATTTATTTTAATTTACTCGTTATAGTCAAAAATAAAGAGCTGCCTATCAATTAGTTTGACGGAAAACTTTTAAATTCTAGAGATATGAGTAATCCCCCTCAATTCTAGAAGTTGTCACAACCCAGGACTTGGCCACTTTTCTCTAAAATGTTATTCTCTTCAACTTTGCCTATGAGAGTAGATCTCCATATTACATAGTTGAGCAAATATAGACGAAAAACCATCTGCTTTCGCATATGGCTAAAAAACTCAATTTCGTCCTTTCCATTGGTCCCAGCGTTCAGACCACTGACCCAATTTCCACAAAATTTTGTTTCCAGTTTTGTGAGATCAAATGCTTTCTTTTGACACCGTAATGAACCACTTGACCGATTTTGCTCATTTTTGACCTTGAGTCATGGGACATTATGTACCTTTTAGGGAAAAAAAGTTTAGGGTGTTCGGTACAGTCGTTTAGAAAAAAAAACTATGGGACGGACAGAGGGAGGGACGGACATTTTTTTTTTGCTGATTCGTCATCTCTAGACGATATATTAAAGGCATTCCTCTCACTCCCGCCTCAAGCTACCCCATGTTACGATAAAATGATGATAATAAACGTATAGGACCTCTGTACTTCGTACGGGTCCAAAAATGCAGTCTGAAGCCTTGACAATCTAGTCACTTTCTACGACATATCCTTTTCACCCCGTGATATGCTGTCAATCCTCTCCCTCTATGGCTTCACATACTTTATGGATGACCAGCAAGTTGTGCTTTATACTTGAACTATTTCTCTACAGGATTGTTGTGAGCAATTGATTTGTGACGAATGGTATCTCATTTTACAAATTCATTTCCTTTTTCGTACGCTAGAACGGTTCGATTAGTTAATTCGTAATAGTTTGGATTCCTCTTAATTTGTTGTTGAACTATTTGCTCAACGAAGATGTGATTATACTGTCCTGTGTCAGTGTACGTAGCCTGATTTTGTTGAAACATAATCAACTCATACCACACGAACACAGCATGGAATAACGACTGTGTGAACGTATTTTAGGTATACAGCTGAATATAAAAAATTCGAAGTGCTAAAAAAATGGTTCTGCAATGTTTAATTTTGGCAGGAAAGTGATTGATGTTTGTCCATTTGAATGATGTTGCTTTACTCGCTACATTTTTTATCAAAAAAAAAAAAAAGTTTTTAAAAGTTCGGACTGAAAGGGACAAGTTTGGAAAAATCATATGACGTAGCAGCACCATAAAACTTAATAAAGACTAAAATGTTTTTTTCAGAAATGTTGCTACCTTTTCAGAAAAGTCAGTAAATTATCATTTAAAACGGGGCAATTATCCATTTAGAAGAGAAATATGTGTATGCTAGAGCCCGTAGCTAGACTAAATGGTTTATGTGGTGTTGCGCTATTTTGTGTTGTTTTATTTCTGCCATATACTTCAAGAACGCACACGATGATGTCAGGAAATAGAGCTTTAAATTAATGATATATGTATATGTATATGCGTCGCGTAAGAATTAGACGCAAATGTTCATAGAATTAATTATGTTTCGAAGCTGGAAAAATGTTAACAAACATATGCAGTGATAATGGTGGTTGCGCGACGCCATATACATAAGATATTATAATTTCTTCAATTAAATCATCCACGGTTAAACGGAGTATTTATTGGAACTTGTTATGATCTTCTGATCCACTACAAGGTAAAAATGAAAGTGCAATCGGCGAACACATGGAAATTGCGTTTATAGAAAGTTGTAGTTATTTCTCTAAATAAATGTTATTACAAACCTTAAAAGTTATTTTATCTTTATTTATCTTTAGTAAAACTTCTTCACTAAATTTTCTTATATTACGATTATCACTGCACGTTTCAATGAATTGTTTTAATTTCGTCACTAGAATATTCTACTCGATTGACTCGACTAAGTATGCCAGCTAAACTACGCATCTTTCGCATTATCTCTCAACCGGGTGATAATATAAAATTATTATTTGCAGTAGTTAAAAATTAATTTTTGTCAATTTATTTGTTTACTTTGTCCAGGCGCGCCGAGTATAGGGGGCGAGGGGGGCTAATGCGTTGCCCCCCACGACCAATTCGCTGTTAGTTTTACAGAAATAACTAAGACAATAACTTAGAGACAAACACATTTTAACAAAAGGACAATTTCTCAATATCTCAATTGAATAGAAATTAACAAAAATCCTAACTCGTATTTAATGCTCGGCGCAAGAAAATTGATCGAAAAGGCGATAATTTTGGACAGTTATAAAAATTATTTCTTATACATTACAAGGTTTTGATCTGTGATTGATTAATAGGAAAAATCTTGCAATTCAAACATAATTGAAAAACTACAGCAAATCGCTGAAAGCGGCGCCGGCTAAGTTTTACATTTTTAGCATTCCCTAGAATTAAATTTTAACTAAAAATGAAGCATAGTTTCTAAAAATTATAGCGGATATTTCCTAAAAGACCCTGTCGATACGGTTCCAGATTCAGGCAAAAGGCCCATCGGGCTCGCCCCGATTGCCAAGTATGGCCAGTCCGGGCCTGACCAGATCGAATTGATAAGTTAACACACATAGAATGTACACAGTAAACTTCACTACTCGTTTTCCAAATTCGTTGTACTTCTTTTCCTTATCTTCGGTAGTCCACTGCTACAAGCTGACTTTCGATAGCCCACTGTTATCGATTTAGAAGTTTCTTTTGTATTTTCGAGACAAAGTTTTCTTCTACCTTGTTTCTGTTTGAAAGGGCACACTGCTAGTTTCTCCCTTTTTGTTTTTCGAAACAGCCAATTGCTAATTTGATGAATTTATTATTTCACGAAATGTAACACGGCGTAACACATTTGTTATAAGGATCGAAACAGGTCAGGTCGACCTGGACCGGGTTCAGGCCAGCTCACGACCTGATCATTGACCTGAACCTGATTTTGAGATTCGGGTCCGACCTGAATGTTACCTGAAACCTGAAAAATGTCATCAGATCAACCTGCTTTCTCCAGATCAGGTACAGGTTCAGGCTGACCTGATTAGCCTGATGTTTTTTGACTTAATTGTCGAAGTAGAAGTTGAATAGAACAGACCTGAAGTTGACCTCCGACTTGAATTCCTTATTCAGGTTGACCTGTTTTATTCAGGTCAGTTTCAAGTTGACAAAAAATCAACCTGAACCAGGTCAACAGATTTCAGGTCACAGATCTGGCCTGACCCACTCCGATTCTAACATTTGCAATGAAAAACTAGGTGTATGCTTGATTGCTGATGAAATAAATGTTTGTGCAATCTAAATTTTATAATTTTTATTATTTGGGGGAGGTGGGGGTGTTTGGAACAGACCTGTGGCTTTTGCCCCCCACGGCCCAAACTAAAGTCGGCGCGCCTGACTTTGTCAAGTTAGACATTTTCCTTGTACAAAATGTGTTCTTCTTTATTATACCGCTTCAACCCGCTTTAATGAGTCTACCAAAATATATTTTCCTTTTTCAAAGTGCTCTCTCGGGGCGTAATGAAAATGCTGCAACTTGACAATTTATAACTCGACAAAAATTTTTTCAACTTGACGTTTAAATAGTACTCTTATGATTGTGAGCTGCTTCAGGAGGATTTAGTGAAAGTTGTAGATTGGTGTAGGCTAAATAACATGTCGGTCAATGTAGATAAGTGTGCAGTGATGTCATCCTCATATAGCCTCATATTTCCCTATTCTGTCGAAAGCGGATTATTGAAAAGAGTCACTGTCAAAACCGACCTCGGCATAATAATAGATGATGGATGAATTGTCGTTTAATGACCATATAGACGCCATAGCCCGCAAAGCGTATAGAATGCTAAGATTTGTATTCCGTTGTGGAAAATAATTTAAGTGTCAGATCAGCCTGCATCATCTTATTGGACGTTGGTCAAAAATCGGCTCGAATTCTGTTCAACTGTACGGTATCCCTGTTATGCAAATGCCATTGACTAGATCGAACGTATGTAGAAACATATGCAAAGACCCGTACGTAAAGCCTTCACGTGCGAAAAGCCTCGATGTACCAAACTCTTACTATTATCATAAATATAATGCGCATCAGAATGCAAAGTCAAGTTCTTTTAGAACTATCAGAATTGAAACGACTCTCAGAAATTACCCAAAGTAATGTCGAAAGCCCTCCCGAAGTACATTTTCTGAACTCTGACACCAATCACGAGTTGTCTAATGTTCTTATCCCTCTGAGTTCTAGAAGTTGCTGAATCTCAGGATTGGGACATTTTTCGGGAAAACCCTGAAACACGTGTTCGATAACGTTTAATTCTCCACAACTTTGCCTTTGTCAGCAACTTCCTATCTGTCATAGTTCTTGATATATGAATCATCCCTACCAATTCTAGAAGTGGCTAAATCTCGGGATTTGGACGTTTTTGGGGAAAACCCTGAAACACATGTTCGCTAAAATTTAGTTCTCTACAGCTTTGTCCCAGAAAGTAGCTTTCTAACTGCCTTAATTCTAGAGATATCTGAGAAAAAGTCTCACTTACCCTCAAAAAACCATGTTTTTGGACACCTTTTCGACCATTTTTCCGAAACTACCCGATCGAGTTTGCTCATCTTTGAACTTGAACCATGGGGCATATGTACCTTTCAGCGAAAAAAAAGTTCAGTGTGATCGGTGCAGCTGTTTCGAAAAAAAAGTCTAGACGGACAATTTTTTAAATATTGGATGCGTGGGAGCCCTGAATTTGTAGTAAACGTATAGGACCTTCGTACGGGTCCAAAAAGTTTACCAGAATTTTGTATTTCAAATCGCTCATCCACGCCCGCCATATGATGAACGCTTAAAACATTTTAAAATGCGATCTTTGGAGCCTCGACTATTAGAGAATGATACAAATATGATACACAACCACGTTGATTCATCACTCTGCCATAAAATCTCATTTCATAAGCCAATTAGGACCACGAGACAAAACTCGATTTTTTATCTATCAAAAATAGAGAAAAACTACCAGGAAAATGCTCCAATTTATAGGATTCAGCGTAACCACGACTTATATTTTCGCAATTTTAATGTAGTCAAAACAACTTTGAAACCATTCAAAAGATTAGGAAGGAGTACGTTTAGTTGGTGAAATACTATTTTGCAATTCAATATCTCTATTATTACTTCTATATTTCCTGTTGACTTTATATTTATATTTGGTTTTTCAAAGAAAATATTTGTTATGTCCTTATTTTCACATTTTTTTGTTAAAATTGTTTGTATGAAGACTGGTTTGTTATTGGGCCTAGGCCTGTTAACTGGTCTATAAACAAACAAAAATAAATAAAATTTAGAATCCTGTTTACACCGATTTTCTGGTGTTTTTGCATTTCTTCTAAATGCATTTTGTAGATAAAGTTTTTAAATTTTTAGCTTGCTATGGGATTCGGCAAAATCGACAAAATGGTGCGTGGACGAATAGAGTTATAAATCGATTGTTTCTTCTTCGACAATAATAAATTATAAATTTACCTGAAGTATTTAGGGACTTATCAGTTGCTTTAAATCCAGGCATTTAACCATAGAAACCAGCGAAGTGTATGTTTGTGAAGATACGGGACTTGGGGTTAGTCAAGGGAATGTTCTGAGCCCAATAATCTTTTTGGACCCGTACGAAGCACAAAGGTCCTATACGTTTACTACAAACAATTTTATTGTAACATGGGGTAGGTCGACGTGGGAGTTGGGGGGATGCATCTATTATCGTCTAAATATGACAAATCAGCAATAAAAATAATGTCCGTCTGTCTGTCCGTCCGTCTCCACTTTTTTTTTCAAACGGCTCAACCGATCAGAAGATGAGCAAAATCGATGAAGTGGTTCCGGAGATATGGTCGAGGAAGTGACCAAAAACATGGTTTTTCGAGAGTCGATGAAACTTTTTCGCAAATATCTCAGCAAGTAAAGCACGGAAATTGCTCAATTTGGTGTCAAATGAAAGCATTTGATACCAAAAACCTGGGGAATTTTTTTTGTTGGAATCGGGTCAGGGGTCTGGGCACTGGGAGCCATGGAATGGGCGAAAATAAATTACTCTGCCCAAAATGATAAGAGATAGTTTTTTTTTCAGTATTTGCTTAAATACGCAATACCCAATCCTGGTATATGGCCACTTCTATAATTGGGCAGGATGACCCAGATCTCCAGAACTATGAGAGTTAAAAAGTTGGTTCCAAAGACGAAGTTATAGAGAATTAAATTTAAGCGAACACGTGTTTCAGGGTTTTGGGGAGATATGGTCCAATCCTGGTATATGGCCACTTCCATAATTATGCAGGATGACCCAGATCTCCAGAACTATGAGAGTTAGAAAGTTGGTTCCAATGGCGAAGTTATAGAGAATTAAATTTAAGCGAACACGTGTTTCAGAGTTTTGGGGAAATATGGCCCAATCCTGGTATATGGCCACTTCAATAATTGGGCAGGATGACCCAGATCTCCAGAACTATGAGAGGTAGAAAGTTGCTTCCAAGGACAAAGTTGTAGGCAATAAAATTTTTGATAACACGTGTTTCT
>CM055406.1:33193656-33222385 GCA_029228625.1 Pseudolycoriella hygida | reverse complement strand
TTCATTATTGGTAAAAACGGTCATAGGCAGCCTCGGACGAGTGTTGGTCACGGGGTACGACCAATGCGGGACTCGAACGGTACCCCATCGTTGACGATCAGGCAATGTAAAAAGGTTGATGGTTTGTTTATTGGAAGTCTAAACGTTAATGGGGGTTTTAGGGGTCGCAAGGGTGAATTGGTGGACTTGGCAATGGATTATGGTGTAGATATATTAGCGTTGAGCGACATTAGGACGAAAGGGCAGCGCGAAGGGCTGGTGGGCGGTTATAAAGTGTTTTCGTCTGGTGTTCAGTCTGGTAGGGCGAACTGGGGAGTTGGAATGGCTATCAAAAGGGAATTAGAAAAGTTTGTTTTGGGCGTGCGGGATGTAAGTGAAAGGATCATGTGGGTCTCCATTAAGCTGACAGGAGGTATTTATCGGCTGGTTAGTGTTTATAGCCCGTGCGAGGGTAGCAGTGCTGGCGATCTTGACACCTTTTACGAGCAGTTAGGGGATGTTGTCAGCAAAAAAGGTAGTGAGAGTGTGATTCTGTTGGGGGATTTCAACGCGAGAATAGGAAACAGTAAGACCAGTGGCGGCTATGAAAGGGTAGTGGGCAAATTCGGGGAGGATGTTTTAAACTCAAACGGAAAGCGGTTGTTGGATTTCTGCGATTTCAATGGACTGGCAGTAACCAACTCTTTCTTTAGGCATAGGTGGATCCCTCGGTACACTTACGTTAATAATAGTTTGGGGCACAAGTCAATAATTGATTACATGGTTATAGAGCAGGACAGGAGGCAGGAAGTCAGGAACACACGTGTTTTCAGGGGTTTCACATTTGGCTCAGCCCACTACCTTTTGGGTACCCATCTCTCTGTTAGTAAACTCTGTCAGGCTAAAAGGAAAAAAGTGGTGGTTCGGAAATTTCGTGTGGGAAAATTCAGGGACGAGGAAGTTAAGTCTCGCTTTATGTCAAAATTCAGCGAAGCTTTCGAAAGGCTTCCTCCGGACTGCGTAGACATTGAGGTTGAGTGGGCAAACTTTAAGGAATTTGTCTTGGGCGTAGCTGAGGAATGTCTAGGTAGTGTCTCTAGTGGGGGTAGAAACAAAAAGACAGGCTGGTGGAACGCAGATATCAAAAAGGCGGTATTAGAGAAAAGGAAGCTGTATTTGATTTGGTTACAGGATAAGACGGGCGAAAAGCATGAGGCTTACAGGGCGTGCAGGCAGGCGGTTAAGGCTCTAGTCAAGGAAGCGAAGGATCGGTCGTGGAAAAAGTTTGGGGAGGAATTGGAAGAGGCTGGTCAAGGAAGGGGTAAAAAATTTTGGTCGGCAATCAAGGATATTAGGCGTGGTGGGGAAAAGGAGGGCTGCGGTAGCATTTTGGGTAAAGATGGCGAATTAGTTACAGATAAGGGTGAGGTCCTGAAAACCTGGCAGGATTACTTTCAGGATCTATTCGCCTCTGTCAATCCCGTAACAAGCCTTGACAGGGAAGAGGGTCGTAGCTTGGAGGGTGAGGAGGAAATTACATTAGAGGAAGTGTCACGAAAGGTCAGCAGGCTGAAGGCAGGAAAATCCGCAGGTATGGACGAAATTAGGACAGAATTTATTAAGAATAGCGGGCCGGGTGGGGTTCAATGGCTTTGTAGGATTTTCAATGTAGCATTGAAGTCCTCAGTAGTACCCGCTGACTGGAGCTTCGGTGTTATTGCTCCGATCTTCAAGAAGGGTAACCGCAAAGTCCTTTCCAACTACAGGGGGATTTCACTCTTGAGCGTGGTCGGGAAGGTTTATACAAGTGTGCTAGTAGACAGGGTTAGGGTTATAGTGGAAGGTGTTCTTGACGAGGTTCAGAGTGGTTTCAGACCTCTGAGGGGTTGTCAGGATCAGATCTTTTGTCTCAGGCAGGCTATAGAAAAGCTCTCTGAGAGAAATATTGATTTATACTTGTGCATCATCGACCTAGTAAAGGCATGCGATCGGGTACCGAGGCAAAAGCTGTTCGAGGTACTTGGCGAATACGGGGTTAATGGAAGTTTATTGGGCGCTATCAAAAGCATCTACTCAGGGAGCAAGGCTGCGGTAAGGATAGATGGTGAAATTAGTGAGGCTTTCGAAGTTAATGAGGGAGTTCGTCAGGGGTGTTGTCTCTCCCCTCTTCTGTTCATAATTTTTATGGACAAGATTATCAGGCAAGCGAATTTGCAAGGGAATGTGAAGGTGGGGGAAGTAATCATGAAAATCCTGGCCTATGCGGATGACTTAACTCTATTAGCAGATAATGCCAAGGATTTGCAGGAGAATTTAGACTGCCTGAATGCTGCATGTGAGGAATACGGCATGAAAATAAGTGTCAGTAAAACTAAAGTTATGCATATTGGCAAATCCCGGAAGGATGTAGTTTGCAGTTTAAATGGGGAGCAGTTGGAACAGGTCTCTGAGTTTAAATATTTAGGAGCCATTTTTTCGGAGAATGGCAAGTTAGTTAGGGAATTTGAAGAAAGGAGAAGAATGGGAAATGCAGTGACCAGTCAGTTGAGGTCGTATGTGTTCAACAAAAAGGAGTTAAGTAGTGGCACAAAGCTAGCTATTCACAGGTCAATCTTCAGACCAACGATTTTATACGGTAGTGAAAGTTGGGTGGACTGCGGATACCTTGTGCATGACCTGGCGGTTTCTGATATGAGGGTTCTTAGGAGCATAGCAAAAGTAAATCGGAGGGAACAGTGGGACAATCATATTAGGAACGACGACATCAGGGAAAACTTAGGGGTTACATCAGTGGAAGAGGCGGCAAGGATTAGTCGTCTGCGGTGGTACGGGCACGTTCAGAGGATGGGTAATAGCAGGCTACCAAAGAGGATATTGGATGCTCAAGTCCCGGGTGTGCGTCCCAGGGGTAGGCCAAGGAGAAGGTTTATAGACTCAATTAAATCCGATTTAGAAGTTAGGGGACTTTCTCTAGGCGAACAAACCATATCCTTGGCACAGGATAGGGGGGTATGGAGAAGGGTGGTCCATGATCAGTAGTAAAGACCTCACACCGAAAGGTACAAACGGTCTATAAAGTGTGATGATGATGATGATGATGGTAAAGTTGTTGGAGACGAAGAAAGAATTCCATTAATAAATGTATTTAAGTACAGAAATCTTTTTTTCAACGTATTTGGATACAATTTCTTTAGAGTGAAATGTGATGAAGTGTGGAGACTGCTATGTACAGTCTCGTCAACTGCCGTTTGGTCCAATCAGGCTGTGTTTTGCAACCCAATGTTATGTCAGCTAACAATTTACCCCCTATCTTACGTACACATAAAGTGCATAGAAATGTACATTTAATGTAATCGTATATTCTGGGTACACGCACAAATTACGATTCGAATATTCCGAGTTTTAATGAGTGAAGTGAAGCGTATACTTTTAAGGCTCCACTTTCGTGCGAATCAAAGTTGTAGAAACACTCCTACGTGACGACGAGCGTTAAGAAATCTTATATCACTAAGTTGGGACGTACAATTAAACAAGTGTAATAAAGTGATTATGACAAATTCATAGAAGAAGAAAAAGGTGTGAAATATTTCCAACCTTCGAATAATGTATCGTGGCTGTATCTTTTGATAGATACATTGAAAAGATTACGAAAATTATCTGAGGGAGCTCAATACAAGTTTCTAAAATTTCGGTAGCAAAACATGAACTCCCCAGGGATCTAAACAATATAATGAAAATTAACCGATTTAACAAGAGTGAAAGACATTTACTCGATTTGAATGCTCTAATTATTCATAAAATAATATTTACTTTTTCATCAACCAATCTTTCCTAATATATTTAACTTGAACACCATCTTAAGAACAGCATACTCAACAACCTCTCAGACATTTCCCTGAAGAATATGGTACACGAAATTATAGAGTAGCGGTATATTATCCGTGACAGTAATTTATTACATCTTTTTTTACCTCTGATGGTTATTCGTGTCCAACCCATTCCACCATTTTCTCACACACATCATGTGTATGCAAATCCTGACACACAAAATAAATGTGTTGAGAGACGTCATGTTAATGTAAATTATACTTCAAGTATATATTTGTGTTATTGGTGTATGAATGGATTCATGCATATCCAAAGTGACGATTCAGACCTACCGAAACTTTCGGTTCGGGACACAGGTATCATCGGTGGTGCTCATCTATGCCTTTTATGATTTTTAAATACGAATGGAATTTAAATTTCGTTATATTAACAACAATAACACAGGAGGTGTCAATGATAGCAACAATTTTGAGCCCCGATACAATCTGCGAAGGAGAAAAGGAATTCAAATTCCAATCAAATAAACAATTGTTGTGATAATTTTTGTAATTTTGTTGTTTTAGCAATGATTGTGGTCAGTCACTTGACAATTGAATAAAATATGGAATTTAAAAACTAAGCGATTTCATTTGGTTTAAGTCACAAGCGATACAACACATAGTCAAGTTATATTAACGAGTTTTTTAAAATATTTCATAAAGATTTAGACAAGTAAACCTGAATTTTCGTAGATATTTTTGTGCAAATGTCTCTTATAACAATCGAAGATTTCTCAGTTAGGACCGATCATTCTTGATCGATGCACACAGAACACATAGACCACATAGACCCTTTGTACACCCAGTCATCATTTAAATCTTTGGGAAGCCCTACTTGGGACTTCCACTCCACTTGCAGATACATCAACCTGTCAGCATTTTTAGCACTCATATCGGGGCCAGCATTCGGGTATTGAAACCAATTCAGTCTCATTCTATAATCGAAGGACTTTCCTGTGTGGGTATTGACCGAGACATGACCAATCTTACGTCCTCGCTTGTCTACGCCTTGCCATCACTTATCTACACGTCTGAGTTGCTTGATAGTTCGGGGTTGTCTCTTAGGCATAATTTGCCGGTCCTCGAACTGAGTTGAGCCCAGTGGACGACGCAAGGCGACCGAGTATCAAAGCAATGAAATGACCACTGAGTCGGACGACAGCTGGGCAAAGTAACGTTTTAGTATCGCGTACATACCAGACAGCCTGGTCTGGTCGAATTTACTTACTTACTTTACTTTACCGGCACTACAACCCATTAAGGGTCTTGGCCTTCTCCAACATGCTTCTCCAAACGGGCCTATCTGCAGCTAACGTCTCCCAGCTGGTTACTCCCACAGTTCTTAAGTTGGCAAAAGCAGCGTCGCTCCACCTGGACTTGGGTCGCCCTGCACTCCTTTTGCCTTCAGGTTTGGACTTCAGAATTTTTTTTGGAATACGATGTTCATTCATTCGTTGTACGTGACCGAGCGAACGTAGTCTATTTATTTTTGTTGTTCTGACTATGTCGGGCTCTCCAAAAAGCTCGTGATTATATCGTCTGCGCCATCGGTTCAGTTTTCGGTCAAATATTGGTCCAAATATTGTACGCAGTACCTTTCGCTCGAACGTATGCAGAGATTGTTCATTTTTCTGTGTCAAGCACCACGACTCCGAACCGTACGTAACTACCGGTCTGATCACAATTTTATAAAGTGCGCATTTTGAATTTCGGCTTACTGACTTGGACTTTAGACTTTTCAGCAGGCTGTAATAACTCCGGTTGCCCAAAGTTACTCGCCTTTTTATTTCGTCCGCAATGTCGTTGTTTATGTTCAGCTCTGATCCAAGGTATACGAACTTATTGACCATTTTGAATGTGTGTGTGTCGATCGTTACGTTATCTTCCCGATATCGATTCGTAGGTGGGATGATCATGTATTCCGTTTTTCCGTCCTTGACCTTCAACCCAAGGTCGGTACCTTTCCTCTCCAAGGCCATAAACTTATCTTTAACAACATCCATAGTTCGGCCAATAATGTCCAGGTCATCTGCAAAACCAAGCAACTGACTGGACTTGGAGAAAATGGTGCCGCTGGAGTCTATGTCCATGGTTTGAACAGCTGCTTCGAGTGTTAAATTGAAAAGCAGCGTTGCAAGAGGATCTCCTTGACGTAGGCCTTCCTAAATGTCGAAAGTCTCTGACATTCTGACTGGTCGAGCCAAAAATCGGCACCGAAATCTGTGGTCGTGGGTGACGTCGCCATCAGGCCAGCCAGCACATTTATATAGGTAAAAAGCCGGCCTAGTCGAAGAGCAAATCTCACTTCCACGACTCTTGACGCGGACCGGGCGAGAAGGCAGAGCCTAAGAGCAACGAAACAGTACAGACCGCTAAGCAGTTTGCCTGTCTTTTTAGCTGGATTTTTAGTTAATGAAAGATGAACACCTCTTAATCTGAATATTGTTAATGATATACTTGTGCTCAAAAATATGTACGACAAATTAGATTCACTTGTATAAATCTTTATGAACTATTTGAAAAACTCCTTAATATAATGAAATTTAAATTTCATTCGTATTTAAAAATCACAAAAAGCATAGAAGAACACCACCGTTGATACCTGTGTTCCTCTGGGCTAGTCAGCTAGAAACTCTTTATTTGTTCGTTTATCTTATAAATTTTGACGAATGAATTTTTTCCCGTGGACTTAATGACTTTTTTTCTTATAAATAAAATAGAAAGAAAAGAAGAATGTATTTCAAATAAGTTAGTTTAAAATATCAAAAAATTTGTTTGTTAGGGACAAGGTTCACCGTGGTTTCAGATTTTGGAGGGATTGTCAAAATCAGATTTCCTGTCTCAGCTATGCATCGGAAACCTTGACGAATAGAATGAGTACTTGTATTTATGCCTCATCGACTTGGCCTGCGCTGATTCAAAGGTCTAGAGGAGGTTCCTGGATTAAATTAAGTCGGACTTAGAGGTTACAGGGCTCCCATTAAACGATCCAATCATCTTTTGGGCTAGCGATAAGGGAAATTGGGGATGGTTTTTACATTCAGGCATTGCAACATAAAGACCTCACACCTAATGGCAGTCTCTATAAAGTGCGATGACAGCGGGGAGTGTGAGTGTGAAGGTGAAGATTAATGCATCACTGGGCGAAAAAAAGTCTGCAAAATTTGTCAATTTTAAGAGAACTTCAAAACTTGACATAATCGAAAATCATAATCACGTAATAATTTTTCTGCGCTTTCAGATTTCGCACTCGCACGCCAAATTTGACTACCCGTACTCCACCCATCACAGAACAGAAAAACTATAACATTGGGGGGTCCGGCATTTGTGACGCATTTTTTGATCAAAAGAGAAAATATTTCAAAAGAAGTTTTTGCGTTCCGAAACTCTAAGCGTCACCCAAATTGATATCACTTGTTTTGGAAGAAGGGACGAGGACTTGCGTCACGTTTCCCTTTTAAAAAGGGGTTTTGTTGTGATATCAGTAGTTTTGGAAGAAAAGCGGAACAAATTTTGGAGAAAAAATTTCCGGTGATGATCCCCTCAACCGAAGTCAACAAAAGTTTTTTTTGGCCGCCGCCGCCGCCAAACCGAAGCGCGGTGGCTACTACTTTCATGGTAGAAAATGATCACCTCGCAAACCGAAGCGCGGTGGCTACTACTTTCATGGTAGAAAATGATCACCTCGACTTCCTCTACAACATATTCAAAAAAAATTTTTGAGCCGCCGCCGCCGCCGTCGAACCGATGCGCCGCGGCTACTACTTCCATGGGCCAAAATGATCCCCTCAAATTCCTCTACAACATATCAAAAGTTTTTTTTTGAGTCCCTGCCTATTTTCCGCCATTTTGGCGGTGACCCTGATACACTACACACCCAACCCAACAATTTTCCCTTTGACACCAAACCTGTATCTCGAACACCCAACCTTGTCTCATACAAAATGTGGTACCATACACATTACACACACAAACACAGGGCTTTATAAGATCCCTGGCGCCCAAACGAGGCTGGTACCCCTCCTTTTTGAAAATCTCATATGGCGTAGAATGCCCACCCGAAGGTCCCTGCAAAATTTGAAGAAAAGTTTTCGAGCAAGAGCCAAAAAAGTCGGTTTTCATACAAATGGCCCTGGAACTAACTAACTAACCCACTAACTAACTAACTAACGTAGGATGTTTGCATTAACTTTGGCTTCTATGAAACAGCACTATAGGAAATGATAATGGGGGGGGGGGGGGTACTTAGCTGTATCTATGGTTCCGCAGTCTACGAAAAAAAATTCTTAATTTTTTGTTCGTGTGTGGACTTGCAATACGGGCGCATCGCACCGCGCGTCCATGATAAACTTTCAATACATTGGATCCGACACCGATAAGTAAACACCAGCGCACATATCCATGTGCCGCACAACTGTTCAAAGTAAACGATTATGTTAATTTTGGTTGATGTCGAATCAATAATAAAATTACGAGTTTTGCGAGTTCTTTATAATGGGATGGTGTTTAGAAACAGCAATCAGTTGTAAAGTACATAACAAAGGATATTAAAATTCCTAGCGAAGAGAATTAATTTTTTATCTGAGTTACGATTTTCCATTTTCTATTTATTTGCATTTTATTTTATTGTCAACACAAAGAAAGAGCTACAAGATGTCTGTGGATTTTAAATTGTGATACCTGGTACTTCCATGTCAACAACTTACAGAAAACATTGTTAAAATATCTTGTTTGCATACAATTGTGATATCCTTGAACAGCATAGGAACAATTCAACAAAATGCAAATGAAGGAGTCGATGGTAAATTTTTTATTGTCCCAGGGAAGCTATATCGTAAATCGATTTAAAATATTGTCTCTAGTTGAAAAAAAATTCCCATCAAATGTAAATATTCTACAGAATTTATTGGGTACATTCACACTATTTGAACAATAACGCATGTTTTCATAGTATCCAATCACCCCCACGGGTCCACATTGAATCCATTGTCGTATAATTTTCTCATGAACTATCGCTTTACACGTGCAATATGTAATCTTGCTTTGTGCACGGGCACAACCAAAAATATCCGTTTATCGTTACAGATTTCTGAGAATAAGACGCTCCTGTTTTGTGTTTACAAACTAAACAAATGTTACACAAAGACAAAATTAGTTGCGTTAAGAAAAAATGTGGAACAAATACGTTGGGTAGGTGGGCTAATTACTTTAACTGGTCGGACTGGTAGGAAAAACAAAACTTCTTTTTTAGTTGGTGTTTTATTTGTAAAACAAAAGATAATTCAGAAGCATGATATCCTTTTCTCCTACACCGGGTATGTATGATGTGACATAGCTGTCCCCTTTTTTCTCATGCACGACATAGAAAATATACCTCACTAAAAGCCTGGATTTAGCTGGTCAGATTCAATGGTTGAGGCGTACGTCGATTGAATATTTCGAATTTCAGTAGCGGAAATTAAAAAAAAATATTGCAAAAAATTCATCGGCTGTATTCTATAGAGATCCCTCCTATTTGCCTGTTATCAATTATAGACTTTCTGGTCAAGACAACATTACAAATGGACACTATCTCAAAATGACACCTTGAGCCTTGTAGCCTAGTTTCAAGGTTAAGTGATTTATTGATTTCTTTTACAGTTTAAAAATTTAAATGGAAAAAGCTTACATAACTTAATCTATGAAACGGTAAAACCAAAGGCTCTGAGGTAGTTTGGATTATTGTCCGAATGAACGATAAAATATAATCTCAGCTACTGAAGAATTTTCGAGCTAATATATACCACGGCTTAGAATCGAAAGCGTATTGTGAAAATTACCTAACTCTGTACCTCAAACGAAAATGGGGTTGGATTCAATTGGATAATTTCATTCTGTACAATCTACAATCCAACGTATTGAAAACGAAATCGGTATTACGTTTGTTGAAATTGCTATTTATCGCACCCAACACCGAACAAACTTTGCTCAATTTATGATTACTTGATTACTCAAGCAGGTTTTCAATGTATGAATCGTATGAATCTTCTCTTTGAAATTTGCATTGGCTATACATTCACAGAACTATAGTTTACTTAACTTACTTATCTTCGGTGTTTTTGACTTTTGAATGGAGGTTAGCGGGCGGACTTGATTTCCCGATGTAAAAAAAGAAGCCCGCCCGCCCGATATTGCTCAAAATTAATTTGAACGAACCGTAATGTCAACAAAAAAACAGAAAACAGATTACAGAACGAATGAAAAGTTCCCATATGGTTCACCTTCAAGTTATTTTGTAAATGGGCAATTCCGCGGACTTCATCGTTCCTACGCATGAAATTCTCAGAAGTTACAAAATGATAGTCACAGGAAAAATACTAAACTTTAGTTTAGAGATGAGCGGGTTGCCCGAAACTTCGGAAAACCCGACCCGAACCCGAACCCGAATTGTTTTTCTCGGGTTCATGGGTTTCGGGTTTCGAAAATTTTAATCGGGCCGGGTTCGGTGAAGTTGGTATCTCTTCAAACAGTCCAGATTTTGTGATTGTACTACTTAGATTCCATCGAAGCGCTTGGGTTGAGGAGGTCGGTGAGATGGGTGAAATATAGTTAAAAGTACATTTTAGAAGTCCACGAAAATTTTTTTCTATATGAGAGTCCAAGTATCACAGGCCTGTAGAATTTTGTCTTGGGCAGCATTAAAACATCATTTAGAGAATAAATGTTCCGGAAACCAAGGGAAAGATCTACTGCTCGATATAACATACCTTGTGGAAGCACCGCCAATGTTATTGTTTAATTCTTTATAGCGCAGCAAGTAATAATCTTCGTATAATGGTTTGGAAATTTTAATTTCGATTATTTTCACTCCTCACTAGTCAAAGTAAAAATTATCGAACCATTACGCAAAGTGCTATTGCACAGTTCTATCTGAGATTTTTAGTTTCTGTAACGAGCTCAAAGAAGTAGATACAATGCCGATGGAGCATAACATTGTTGTGAAACATTTTTTCGCTATTCAAACAAGAACTTCTGATGAATATTCCAAAATGTATGTCATTGTATGTCGTTGTTAGTGTTCGAATTGTATATGTTACAAGAGAAAGAAATCGTGGTGGAGAATAATATATGGTGGAGAGCAAGACTCCAGAAACTGGATATATAATAAGAAAAACCGACATTGGAATATATTTTATATTTATGTGATTTCAATGGAAAATGCTGAGAGTTTTAGGGTTTTTGATATGGATTTGTATTTCTTGTGGAATATCACAGTATAAAAAAAATTGTACTACGTTCGACTACGCAATGTGTACTACATCCAAAGATATTGTACATAGAGAGATTTGAGGAAGGTATTATGTGGGTATCTTTACGGGATTTTGTCGGATGATGGTTTATTTTGTAATGTTATTGTTGTTCATATTAGATGAGACATACAATAAAACATGGCATTTAGTCTTTGGAATGACAAGCGATGAATGAAAAATTAACTTATGCTATTAAGGGTGTGAAATGATTTGACTTAGTTGTTCTAATTCTCTATTTCTCTATTAGTGGAAATTGTTTTGGGATTGATCTTCGCTTGTGCTTGTTTCATTTAAATAATAAATTAGAATGTGTAGATTGTGATGTAGAGAAAATATACTCAAGGCTCCTTCAATCGCTTTCAGGGAATTATAATCAAACAAATGTGTGGCTTATACTAACTAAGTAAAATTTTGTTAAACATTGGGATCTTCAATTTTAATTTTAATTTTAATCTAAAATATATCGTTACTTTACTCAACATTTCAAAAGTCTGCACATATTTCATATCTGCTGTGTACATATTTTAGTATGTTACAACGCCAGAGACACAGCACATAGAAATGACGATTTCTCAGAAATGACAGCAGTAGCATTTTAGACAAAGATGGTGAGTTAATTATAGATAAGGACTTGAAAACTTGGCAGTGTTACTGTTATTTACATTTGTCAATCAGGTAGCAGGGCTTGTTAGTGAGGCGGGTCCTAGTTCGGAGGTGGAGGAGGAAATTGCATTGGACGAGGCTTCCCGCTATGTCAGCTTGAAGGCAGGAAAATCCGCAGGAGTGGATGAAATCAGGGCAGAACTTATTAAGTACAGCGGAACAGGAGGGATCCAATGTCTTTGTGGGATATTTAATTTAATTTAGCCATGAAGTCTTCTAATAAATCGGCTAACTGGAGCTTCAGTGTCATTGCTCCGATTTATAAGAAGAGCAACCGTAAGGTTTGCAGGAACTACACGGGAATACCGCTCTTGAGTGTGATTGGTAAGGTGTACGAGAGAGTACTTGTGGACCGGGTTAGGAACATAGTGGAAAGTCTTAGGCAGACTATCGAAAAGCTTTATGAAAAGAAAAGGGACTTATACCTATGCTTCATCAACTTGGACAAGGCATTCGACCAAATCAGAAGCTGTTCGGGGTTCTTAGCGAGTACGGTATCAATGGTAGTTTACAGCGTGCCATTAGGAGCCCATATTCAGAGAGCAGAGCCGCAGTAAGAATGGCGAAATTAGCGAATCTTTCGAGGTTAATGAGGGTGTTCGTCAGGGTTTTGGTCTTTCACCGCTTCTGTTCATAATTTTCATGGACAAAATTATCAAGCAGGCCAACTTGCAGGGAAAGGTTGAGGTGGGCGAGGTGATAATGAAAATACTGACCTATGCGAATGACTTGATTCTGGTGACAGATAATCCCAGGGATTCACAGGATGGTGTAAACTGCCTGAATGCCGCATGTGAGGAGAATGGGATGAAGATAAGTGTGGGGAAAACTAAGGTTATGCATGTCGGCAAATTTCGGAAGAGGATTGCTTGCAGTTTGAATGGAGAAGAACTGGAGCAGGTTTCCGAATTCAAGTACTTAGGAACCAGTTCTTCAGATGAAGTTAGTTAGGGAATTTGAAAAAAAGAAGGAAATTGGGAAACGCGGTAGCCAGTCAATTGAGGTCGCACGTGTTCAACAAAAAGGAATTGAGTAGCCAAACAAACTTAGCTATACACAGGTCAATTTTCAGACACATGAACCTACGTCGCATTAATTGTTTCTTTATGACATCTCGTGCATGACCTGGAGGCTTCTGATATGAGGGTTCTTAGGAGTATAGCGAAGGTTAATCGGAGGGAACAGTGGGATAATCACATTATGAATGACGACATTAGGGATAACTTAGGGTTTCGTCAGTGGAAGGGGAAGCAGGGCTAGTCGTCAGCGCTGGTTCGGTCACATTCAAAGGATGGTGGGTAATAACAGGCTACCAAAAAGGATCTTAGATGCACAGGTCCCGGCAGTTAGGCCAAGGGATAGACCAAGGAGAAGGTTTATAGATTCAATTAAATCAGATTTAGAAGTTAGGGAACTTTCTGAGGAAACCATTTTCTTACAATCCGATAGGAGGACATTAGGCAGTTTAATTTTTCAAAAAATCTCTTGAAATTGTCTCATCTTTCGCACAAAATATTGTAATGATGGAAAACCCTCAAAAATTTTTTTTTTAATTTTCTGAGAAAAGCTTCCTCATGGGAAAAATCGATAAAGTCGTTTTTCAGCCATTTTGGGGGGGGGGTTTCTCCTTCCATAAGACACCCGATCAGGGGCAGGTCTCCGAAACAAACTATTTTTCTATTATAGGTCAATTCATTATCTTTCAAATGATGCCAAACTCAATGTTTTACGACAGAAATTAGTTTTTTAGCGGCGGAGGGTACTTAATGGTCTATAAAGGTTGACGATGATTACGACAACAGAGGCTAATGTTGGTGAAGAGCTCTGATAAGATTAACGAAATTTTTCCATTCAAGACCGTATGATGTGTACGAAAGGATCCGAATCCTTAACGCGTTGAAACTTATGTGAGGGTATTTAAAAAGATTAGAGAAATCGTAGAGAGGTGACGAATTTTCACGTAAAATACGAGTAACCAAGCCTTAGAAATTCTAATATTGAATAGGTTCCTAAAAGTCCATTTGATCTGTGGTTAAGATTGATGTTCGTATAAGCCCACATATGCAATGTGTATCACCATGTTCAGCGCTTCAGATGATCAATTTTTTACATAGAGCTAAGAGATCTTAGTTCCGAAAGATAGAATTTGTTTTCCATTTATTCTGGTAAAGACCATCACGAACTGAAAAATAAATAAATAAATACCGAGCTGTGGACACGTTTTACTTTTATAATTATATTTTTTTTCCCTCGAACCATTAAGAAAGGGATATGAAACTGCATTGCTGCATAGGAATGGATGAAGAAACGTTGAATAAAAGTATATATTAATTAAAATAACAACAAACACAACATTATAACATACTTTAAAGTCTGAAAAGCTTTAGAGAAAAACATGTTTTTAGAAGGGTGAAGTTTATATTGTTAGTGATAACGTGTGTTCCAGAAGAGACACTGTAACATAGCGTTTATAAATTTAGTATTTTTGAGACACATGAACCTACGTCGCATTAATTGTTTCTTTATTAGGAAGCTGAAAATGAGAGCTCATTAATCTTTATGTAAATTCTAGTGAAAGTCATGAAAGTGTGACAAGAATGAGAAAGAAGATAATGTCTGTATACCGAATTGAGAACGTACCTCGCATATTTCCACAATAAATTGTTTTGTAAGTTTTCGTTATTGCATTTTTATTAATTAAGTTCTGTTTATGTTTCAGGTTCAATTGGAAAACAAATCAAAGGAGGATATCTCTTAAGATACAAACGTAAGTTGCACGGTAATATTTCATCATTTTAGTTCGGACGTTTCAGAAACTCCCTTTTCAAAACTCACAGCGTTTATAGTAAGCTCTATAGGTCCTCGTTTTACCCCAATTTTACATGGAGTAGTAACTCTATGAGAAAATCGCAAACGAAAATGGCTTACGTCAGTCACAACCTATTTAAGCAAAAATATAGTGAGTTTCATTACGAAATGCATGAATTCATATTATATGTTTAGACTCGTACGAAGAACGAAGTTCTTCGAAAAAGGGCCTTATGCGTTTACCACGACGTTTGTAACATGTCGAATTTCGATATGAGCGTTGGTTACTTTTTCGTTTCAGGGTTTAAATAAGTGAAAAATGAAAAAAAAGTGTTCTCCGTCCGTCCGTCACCGCGATAAATTGAGTAAAACTTGACCGATTTTCAAAATCTTTTTTTCCCTGAAAGTTAGGTAATCGAAAAATCTTTTTTGGGAACAAATCTGAGCATTGTCGGGGCAAGGGCCGCCGAGCTAGTGTCATTATGTGGTTTTTAGTCTTTTGTACATAAATCTTTTGCGATTTTCATAATTTTCTTTTTTTTTCAAATTTTTTTTTTAATATTTTGGCTAAGAGTTTGGAGAGGTTTCTTGCGTCGTTGGCTTTTCCAATACAATTTAATGTGGACGTAATTTCATACACTTAGGCGACGAAAGGTAAAACCTTGTCAATCAATACAGCCTGGTTCTGAATGGTGGTGGTGAATTGTGACTACGCCTAACAGGAAGAACACGTGAGGTTATTAAGACCATCGAAGTCGGCAGCAGGCTGCGTACTTGAGACCTAAAGCTGAGAATAAAGAATGCAGCCTCGTGCTGAACATCTGTTTTTATCAAAGTGGAGGCTGCTGCTGCCCCCTGCATTCAAAGTGTCATAGCTTAAGGACGCAGCCAGGTGTCAAATTATAAACTAAAACAATGTAATGTACTCGCTACTTCCTTAATTTTGGCATTTTCAAATTTTCGGCACCAAGTGTCCTGGCTGAAAGTGAAGACCTATCTTCTAGAGAAAAATTTGTTAAAAAAAACTAATCGATTTCAAAAAAGTAGCTCAACCAAACTGTTAGATGAAAAACAATGATTTTGAGGCACTTTTTTGAAATTGACAAGTTTTTTTAACATAAGTTACTCTGGAAAATTATCGTTTTTATCGAACGATCGATTCCGATTTTCATAAATTTTTTTTTTGTTTGAAAGGTCTGGGCATGCCTGACAATTTATGGAAGGAACTTTCTTAAATTTCTAGCATTTGGACTCAGACAGTACCCTAAAACTGAATCTAGGGCCCAACTAATTTTTTCTACATAAGTCGGGTAAATCTTATCCGATTTTCACAAACAATTTTTTCCTGAAAGATAATCAAAAAATTGATTACGGGATTGAATTTGGGCCATATCTATTCTGATAGGTACGGGTCCCTTGCATATGTTTTTGTATAATTTTTATATGACTAATGGTTGTACCGACACCTGAGTAACGAATTTCATCTCTTTCACTTTTTCAATATGATAAACATTAACAAAATATATTCGTCACTCAGGTTACATGGTAACGACAATGTATGGGTTATGCATATATATATATTACTGCTATGTGCATTATGACGCCTACGAGAGCTTCTGATCCAAAGCTTATAGTAGGCGAGTCTCCAAAAAATATGTGAGGAATAAGATCCTCAAACTCCATACAGCGGATTCTCATATAATGGTGCAGCAGCAAAATTTTCGTTAGCGCCCTAGTGTCAAACAAAATAACCCTGGGGAAATTAGTATTAATCACAGATTACGTGCGTTTCACTTCCAACGTTTGCGTCAAACTTAATTGCACCCACCCATTCGAATGTATAATGATATAAGCTCTGAGAACGTTTATTTTGTGAGTAACTCCTTGCTTTTTTCGAACTCTTGTATGTAAGGCCTTTATTCAGGGCCATAGCCAGAAAGGATTTCCAGACTCTCGCACCTTTGTACGCTTCAGGAGATTGACACGGTTCCCAGGTCATATACAAAATTCATTGCATGGAATTGCCCAGTTATTTTCTTTAACAGACAGAGTACCCAAGGCATGACAAAAGTTTAAGTTAATGTCAATTCGGAAACACATCCTAACAAGTCCGATCACCGTTATGCGCAGTGTCTATTATGGGCGCTCGAAAGCAATCTGCCCCTGAATATTCCCCTATTCTATGTAAAATTTTAGCTTAAATCGACCTTTTCTATCAGCTTTTGCGCTGACTGCAAATCACCCACTTGTTAAAAAACAATTTGACATGCAAAGATGTAATGTACTATTAATCATGTTTATTCAAATGTTTAGAGGCTAGCATTTATACATATAATTTGGCTAAGGAGAATTGACATTTATTCGCCAGTCACACACTTTCCCTTTATATTTACTTTACCTTTTTCAAAACTTTTGAAACCTTTATATGTATATGCACCTTTTAGTAGCCAAATTTAATTGTTAGAAATCTAAAAGTAAATCCAATGAAACCCGTCCGTGTACCCGAACAGATGCTTTGTTTAAAGACGACCCATTGTCACTTTTCGTTACTATCAGTTTAATGTTCTTGTTTAATATCGGATCCTTTTGTTGTTGTGCCTTTCCTTTATCATAAACGCTTGACGTCTATTTTGATTAAAGTCAAATATTTGGAAATTCTTTGGGACTTTGGCGATATGAATTTTCCCAATTTTTGATTTATTAGTCTGCAACACAAATCGTAATATTCCATCTCGAGTATCTTAACGGATTATGTGACCCTTTTAAAAAATATTAGTTTTATTTATAAAAAGAAACCAAAAAGGACCGACGTATAAAAGTGGTACAAGTGGCAACGTTGTTGACATCATAGACTGTATAGTCAAATAAGGCATATGTTCTCAATATGGCTTTAATGGCCTGTTGGGTACATTGATCTTTTTTCACATCAAAGCTTCCAAAATATCTCAATGAAACATGCTATCTTCATGGTGACATTCCTCATGCGAGTAATAAGGTCCATTTTACATTATTTACTCCATCAGATTTCATTTCGTTCGCTTTGTTGGGAAGTTAGTTATTGTTCCAAGTCACATCCGTGTAAAAATACCGGATGCAAAGAATTTCAAAAACATTCTTTTCGCACCTCGTTCTGTTACTAAAACCCTCTCATCTGACCGCACTTATTGGAATTATTAAAAGCCTTACGAATAAGCGACTGTATGCGTTCACTCAGGCGTTGGAAATTTTTTATTTGTTGAGCGTCTTTTAATTCCATTGAAGAATTCCATCTTGCAAAATTTTTTAAGTCTCATGAAAGCTATCGCCGTAAGCGAATTATACTGACTGCAATAATGATCAATGACATACCATAAATATAGATTGGCAGTATTTGACAAAATTCAGCACAAATTGAAGCAATCATGGAGAAATGTTAGGTAGTGTTAGTGCGTCCACCTAAATTTATGTGTAATACATAAAATGTATGTGGACTACGTATATTCAGCAAAACAAATCTGTGTGAATTGTACTGGGTGTCCATGTCCATTATATGATTCTATCAACCATTCAATATTAGTGTGAAAGTGACAAACATAGTAGCTTGTCCAGTTTCATTTGAATAGATCCTGTATATGTGTGATGTGCGATGTATATAATACTCATAAATAACGTATTTTCATATTGGCTTCAGCTAGGCCCGTAGCCTGGGGGGAAGGGGCGAATATGGCGTCTTTATGCGACTAGTATGCTTCTTACAGAAATTACACAACGGACTATACGTGTGCTATACACTCTCACAATTCGTTGTGTACTCAAATTCGCATATTCGTATCATGTGTAACTTCGATCTGGCGACTAGATGCAAATGAATTGTACGGCATGGTTTGAGAACAAAAAAATCAAAGTTGAGTGTTTTCATCTACCTCCCACATTATAATATAAACCAAATTAACATACATGCTTCTTATTAGGTTCATATCTTTCGATGTATATACACAAACACAATGCAAAAGAATTGAAATTTACTAACACTCGCGCAAAGCGCTCGTTGCAAACATTGACATCTTTTTTATTTTGTTCGTGTATACGCACACTCGATTAATGAACCTTATACCAAGCAAGTATGTTTATCTACTATTTCTTTACTGGATATAACATTTGTTGTATGACCCCGTAATGAACGTACATTACCCTTTTCTGGTGCAAAGGGGATCAGAGAAATCCTTCACTTAAATTAAATAGGTGAATGAGATTTGAATAGAGAAAATATAGGGCTTTGCTTGCGGACGATGCGGTCACCACACGGGAAGTAGTGTGTAAGTTCAGCAGTGATTCGACACAATTAACCATCTCAATTGAAGACCCGTCGTATACTACTGAGGTGGCTTCTATGAGACTAGTTAACATTTTTAGGGGGTTGCGTAAATAAAATCGTACGAGTCTAACGTTATCGTTTTCATCTTAAAGGTTTCATGCTGAACAATAAGTTTCCGAAAATTCAATTAACCAAACGGATTGCATTTTTTTTTCCATTTAACTGCCATGAAGCATTTCTGTACCTTTTCCGATCGAAAATAATATACTTTTTAAGAGAGTTTTGAAGTTAAAAAGCTTCTTATCTTTATTACATCGATAAGCATTGACCCAGACATCCGATTCAGAAATCAAGAACTCAATATAGAAATATATACAACTACAACTTTCGTTAAATAATGCAAAATAAATCAATGTTAGCTTCTTTAGGTTGATTTCGTTAGATTGATAGAAATTTAAAATATTTCCACTTCACTCTAAACGTAGTCTACATCCTTTTACTTTATCTAATATTAAATGTCTTCGAGTATTTTATGTTAGGTTTATAATGGAGTCAAAAACGATAAAACTGAAATTTTCTTTTTTACTGGGAAAATCATTGATGATATTGAATTTGGCGTAAAGAATTGAATAAAAATATTTTCAAAGTATATTCAAGGGATATAGAAAATCAATCGAATTTCGGTAAGCTTATCTTTTCTTATTACAATTTTTGCATACTTTTCGTTTTAGTAGTAGCGCACATTAGAGCATAGTCGATATAATTGCATGAAAATCGCGTTTGAAGATTTTCAGCAAAAATATCTATCGTGATACGCAGATAAAAGATGGAAGTATGTTTTAAGGAATCAGGATGGTCAGGGATTTTTCGGGATATGAAGAAAATGGCCAATGGTGGCGATAAGTCAGGTGATATCACGCATGTTCAACACGAAAGTGTTAAGTTCATAGGTCCATATTTAGACCAACGATTTTGTACGGTAGTGAGAGAGGTGGTGTACAATGATAAAATAAAATTAGGAACGCTTATATTAAGGAAAATTTAAGGAATTTGTCTGTGAAAGAGGCGGCAAGGAGTAGCCGTATGTATTGGTTTGGGCATGTTCAAAGTATGAGTCATAACAGGCTCCCGTAGAATTCACAGGTTTACGACCTAGGAGTGGAGCAATGAGAAGGTTTTTAGATTCCATCAAATCAGATTTAGGATTTACCATCTACTTCCCTGAGCTAGCCAGACAGGGTTCAACATCTGCGATCGAAGGCCCAGAACTCCACATCCCGATTCCACACTCTCTGTGTGAAAGGGCGGTGGAACACTTGGTGCGGGCTGGGTCCGCAAAGAGTTGGTGCGCGTACGGCGGAGGAAAGCACACGAAGCTCTTCTTCCCGGCGCGGCGCCTGACGAGAAGTGGGCAAAGGAGCTTCTCAGAATGGACCGTAGTGGCATTAGGAGAGTAGTGGAAGCCATTACGGGTCACTGTGGGTTGAACAAGAACTTGGCCAAAATGACCATTTTGGCTGATCCAAGATGTGACTGCGGTTTGGAGGAAGAAACGGGCGTCCATGTTATATGCGAATGCCCGAAGTTCCACCTGCTAAGGAGCATGACATTAGGTGGTTATGTGATTCGACCCTCCGATATCTTAGACCTAGGACCTATCGCTCTAGATAGGTTCTTGGTGAGAACCGGAAGGTTTTAAATGATTTACATGATGAACGGGAATAAAACAAGGGATCAATAGATCTGTGTTTTAAGAGCCAGAAATTGCCCATCCCACCCTGATAAGTTTATGAAAAAAATCTAACCAACTACTTGGCAGATGATTGTGTGGCGTGGAGGAGATTAGTTTGTAGTTCAGGGGATGGTTTCGCTACAAAATCCAGAGGCGACAAAATCCAGAGGCGACAAAATCCAGAGGCGACAAAATCCGGAGGCGGATGCTACCAACTCGTATGTGTTGCAAGAAGATTATGAATGTTTTGTTCTGTTGCCTGTTGTCAACTTTGCCGACTTATCTACCAACAAATTTTACCAAAGACATTTACTTTTTTCATATAGTAAAACATACCAAGAAATTAATTCCAAAATAGATCGTTTTTGGCTTATGAGTTTCAAGATGAAAATATCGCGGCGCCACTTGAGTCTAAGTGCTGTCATGGCGCTGATTTAGTGCGTACTTTAATTGTAAATATTGCGTACATTGCGACAGCATTTTGGCACACTTACTCAGGTTGCACCCCCCCTCTCTCCAACATGAAACAACTTTTAGTTATTTAGTAATTACTGAAAATTGTACGAACACGTGCTAACACTGTGACCGGCATCCACTGTTCGAAATAAGTAAGAAATTTTACTCGAATTCATGGAAAAAATGTCTATGTTTTAAGAAAAACGTAGCGGGATTATAAAATACGGATAACAAATATCCGGTAAATTAAAAATATCATCTATTTCAACTTAATGCGGGATGCACCCCTTTTCAGATATTAAGGACACTTGGTGGGAGAGGCTGGTTTCAATGGGAATTACTCAATTTATGGGTTCCACACACCCAAAAAGCTAAATTTTATTTAGTTTTATGCGTTTGAGATAGATAATCTTTATATTGAATTCGTACGGGTGTAGTGTGGTGTGGCCCGTGTTTCATTTTTGAATTAGTTACTCGATCCGAATTTAAGGAAACGAAGCGTCACTAAATTGACGCAAACTCGATTCGTATTACTATTTCGACATTCGTTTAAAAACTAATTCCTACATCCAGCTCGTCTGTAATTTAATTCTTATTCTAAGCAGAGTGACCGGTGTTGCCTTAAGAGGGCGTCTGAAGAAAGGTAAAACCTTGTCAATGAAGGCAGCCTGGTGCTGAAATTCTGACTAAGCCTAACTGGAAGAACAAGTGAGGTTATTATTAATTAGTAACACCATCGAAGTCGGAACTAGGCAGCCCACTTGAGACCTAAAGCTAGGAATAAAGAAGGCAGCCTGGTACTGAACATCTGTTCTTACTAAATGGGGGCAGAAGTGAGTTCTAAACGTCACATAAGTTCTAATTCGGCATCAGGCTGCTGCTGCCCCCTGCATTCAAAGTGTCATAGCTCAAGGAAGGAGCCTAATGCCGAGTTGAAAATATATGACGTAAAGATCTAACTACTTTCTAGTCCTTGGTAAAAACAGATGCTCAGCACTAGGCTGCCTTCTTTATTCGCAGATTATGGGCCCAAGTACGCAGCCAGGTGTCAAATTATAAACTAATACGATGTAATGTACTCGCTACTTCCTTAATTTTGGCATTTTTAAATTTTCGGCACCAAGTGTCCTGGCTGAAAGTGCAGACTTATCTTCTAGCGAAAAGTTTGTTACAAAAACTAAGCAATCCCAAAAAAGCAGCTCAACTACTAGATGAAAAAAAAAATGATTTTATATAGCTATAGCTATATAGGCACTTTTTTGAAATTTACAATTTTTTTCAACAAAAGTTACTCTGGAAAAATATCGTTTTTATCGGACGCGCTCAATTATGTAAGCCAAATTATTGCAGTTTTATGTGACATACTGTATCTACACTTCTACACAAACTTAAGAACTTCCTGAATAATCACTTAAGATTACATTTATTAATAAGCGGCTCATTGTACTCGTAACACAATCATGTTGAGAGGCTTTTCTATCTCTTATCATTTTATACATTGATTAGTTAATTCGATAATAAATTTCCATTCGAATTAGGATTTCATCGTCAACAGAGACGTCAGTTTTATTTGATTCTGGGCAATTTTACTTTTACATCGGATTCTTTGGACGATTCATTACAATCTTCTACAAGTAAATTCCAATTGGACTATCTATAAATATAGCGTTAAGAATATAATGATATTTTGTATTTGTTTCATTACAAAAACTTTTTCCACAGATTTTAGTACGAAAATCAATAACAAACCATCAAATATTTATCCCTTTCATCAATTATGACCACACCAAACTCCAAACTTTTCTACATATGTAACGCTAGCATCAGTATATTTTAGCAAAGCCGTAAATAAATTCTATGTCCTTAAAAACTCTCTACACAAAGTCTAGAACTTCAGAAATTCGAGAGAAATGCTTGATTTATAGATGCACAACCAATATTAATGTTCGGAAAATGGTTGTATTATAGAAGAAAAACATTTTCCTTTCTTTCGTTATTTCATTCTTCCTTTTTTTTGAAAACAACGAAAAACATAAAGCGACTAAATTTATGTACCATGCATACGCTGAATGTGGAAACATGATTTTTCTGTTTGCTGGCTAAATACCAGTAAACCATTATATTGGGTTCAATTTGTGAAAAATCCTTTGTAAAGCTCCACACATGACTACAAAATGATTAAAAATTTTTGTTGACTTTTTATTTCTATTTTTCTTTTTACCTCGGATCGTCTCCACACCGGCAAAATTTAATATAATATGTAAAATTGTGTGATATTTTTATGTGTATACATAAGAATAAGGAGATAGATGTCGCAATAAATTTCCCACAAAATTTTGGTTCATAAATTTTATGTCAAAAGAAATTTACGTTAACATTTTCATATATTAAATATACATATAATGAGATTGAATTGCAGAAGTTTAAGGTGAATAGTGTTGATCGTAAATTCAATTTCATTTTGAATATTAAGAAAAACGTGCTACAAAGAAACCACGCACTTTGAGTCTAGCAAAATCTGCCTTTAGCGTGTAGAATTTCTAACATGAACAATCGGTGGCTATCCAAATAAACTACGAAATACGTTTCATGAATAATCTTTTTCCAACTAGCCGGAAACATTTCAAAAAATTAATGAAAAGTGTCAGTTACTCTCCTAGGAATAGCAAAACCGTATACAAATATTTTACAGCAAAAAGTAAAACTTATCAAAATATATTTTTGCAATTTCGTCCTTCTTTTTGTTTCTCTCTCTCTCTTCAACAGTTGATTCGACCAATTGCTCATGTAGCAATCGCTCTGTTCGTTATGGGAATCTCTCATGAACAATTTTGAGATAATTTGGATTTTAAAACTCGCTCTGCTCGTACTACAAGAATGCAAGACTATTTTTCATAAAATTTTCGCCCCGTGGGATGCATTTTTTTTTACTTTCGCATCGCATATGAAGCATGAAAAATATAATACACCACTCGGAGATACATTCGTACCTCTCCCTTGTAGTGTAAATAACTATTTCATGCTTGCGGTGAGAAATATCGTGCTTTGTCCCCGCGAAAGCGGTGAGAAAGTAGCTACTTTTTCACCGCAGGTGAAAAGGTAGTTATTTTTTCACCGCTCCCACGTTACACTGAATGAACATTTTGTCGTGGAAACGTTTTATTTTCGGTTCTCCGCTCCGCTCTGGCCGAAAACTTTCGCTCTTGTTGGAATTCACTATTTTCTCCCCACGCATAAGAAAATACTATTAATCCCTAGGAAGATAAAAATTACTCGCTCCGCCGTCTACAGCCGCGCAGTTGTAACTACCCGCAATTAATCCTGAACGATGTGCGCGATATCAAAGTTATCCCATGTAGCGTGCATGCGCATGTTCTAACATTTGTTTCGCAAGCAGGAATTTTGTAGAATAAATTAGATTGGTGTCTCATTAAATGCGAAAAGCTATTAATGCATGGCTATGGATAGCGGAGCGAAAGTAATTTTTATTTTATTTTAGTAAGTTAAATAAAAACATAGTTTCATGCAAGCAAATATGTCATTACTCAACGGATGCGAAACTGTACAAATATTTTACGATTTATCGTAACAGAAAACTAAAACTGGAATTCTTTTGTGTAAGTTTTTGTCGAGTGACGGAGGAAACATGAATAAAATGTTTTAGCTTTCGCTTCGCTATGCGCTGATTTTTGACAACAAACTGTTTCTGCATTTTCAGTTATGGAACAAATTTAAAAAAAAATATTTTACATAAACTTTCTTGTTATTTGAATTCTTCTTTCTACCAGAACTCCACTGACTACAAAATTCCTCAAATTCCATTCAACAAAACAAACTGTTTTGTATTTGTGCTTTGCAGTCTATAGCGTAAATGCTATTTTTCTCCACGCTTTTAGTTCAGCATCGGCTTACGAACAACAAGTTTTGAGGTGAACTCCAATCCGTCTTTTTTTGAATATCAAATGTCGAAATGACAAAATCAAACCTTTTGAACTCTGTTAACAATTTAAAATGTTAACGCAAGTTGTTTCGGCTTTGTTAGACAGATTCAACAGTAAGAAGTGGAACTAGTGAGAAATTGGCGTTAAGCGACATTATATCCTGCTCCTTTATTGAAAACATTACGCTTTATAAAAAAACGAGACATCAAAGTGATGAAAGTTGAAAGCTTTTCTCTTGAAATTATCAACATCTAACACACAATAATAATATACTTATCGTTTCCCTTATACATAGAGATTCGAACAAAAAAGGAAGGAATAATGTGATGCAACTTCCTAAATAAGCGATGCATGTGGTTAAAGAATGCTCCAAATGTCTCCTGTTTCTGTACCCTCAAAAAAGTCAAAAACTTATACTATCAAATGAAACGAACTCTTTCAATTTCAATTTATTTTCAAAAAACTACATCAAGGTTACCCTTACACAACTGGACATAGTTACGTTTAATAAAAATATAAAAAAGGAAAAGTATAAAGCATAAAAATGGTAGAATTGCCCAATAGCCACATCGGGTAAGGCGCCTCAGGCGAACACTTTGGATTGCTCTTTCTTGTTCTTTAGGTAAATCAAAGAACGACTTAATTACCGCAGGAGAAATTTTTTGATTATAGGACTTACTATAAGTAATTGATTGATTTCGCATTCGTATAACTCCGGCGAAAAGTTTTACTCTTAACTGGTATTTTGACTGAATCGAGGTGTTTTTGAGCGCCTCAGGCGAAAATTTTGAAAATTTGGATCCTGCCTGCCTGAAAGGTAGTCTCAAAAGAAGTGTTGGGATTGAAGATGGGTAAAATCGGTCAAGAACTTTCGAAGTTATGATCGAAAAAGTCGCAGAAACATTCAAGATTTATTTCAAGAGACTCGTCCTGGACTTCGTTCGAATTCAGCATAGTAACGCGTCTGTACTCGATTGCAACATCGACAACAACCATCGTAACTTTAACATTTATAGCAGATCCTATTACAATGGTCTGTGACTTAAAAGCATTGAGAAACGGTCCGTTAGTAGTCGCCCAAGCACCTACAGGCCCAATATAGGTTTTCAAACGCTCTGCACATTTATTTACATCACTAGTTTATGGGTAGTTTCATTGGGAAATGTAACGTAGAGAACACGGATTTTTATCACGTTTACATTTTTTCCCACTAAATCGCATCGGGCCAACAACTTTCTAGAAGATTGAAGCGCTGTATATCATTCAGAAAACAGTAATTTGAGCGTTCCTACGTTACATTTCATTAATATAGATCGTAGCTGTAAAAATTGAAATATCAAAAATTCGTGTTCTTTCATACCTTTACGTTACTTCTCACTGCCTTCACAATAGTCGCTTCTTTTCAATGGTTTCCCTTTTCCTGTGTTCACTACTAATGTATCATATCAGCAAGAAAAAAAAAATATTGTGCGATTTTTTCGTATAACGCCAGCTAATGAAAAGTTACAAATGTTCCAAAAAGTGACCATCTGGTAAGTTTGAAGCCATCACAAAAATACTCATCGAACTTTTTTCAATTGTTCACCAATTCAATTTAGTGCACAACAGAGTGCAGAATCTGGGAAAAATAAGAACCATGATGATCAGCTTCTTTTGGTGGACTTGGCGAAGGTTTGAATAGGACCATGTAGAAAAAGTCACTAGAAAAGGCCCCGCAAACTTATTTTTCACGAACAAATTTTTTTGACCTTACCTATGAGATTCTATGGGGATAAGTAATTGTGACATAAAGGTCCCACTTGCCGAAAAAAAGTCCGAAAATCGACCTACCCTAACGTCCTACAAATTTTATTGTTTCCAGGAAAAATGTACGCCCGTCGATCTATTTCTTAGAAGTGTTGACTTTTTTTATTGTGCTGTAACCTGCGTCACGACCCCAGAACTTGCTCGGGTCATGGATTAATATAAAAACCACTTAAGTCACGAGTTTTTTGATTCCCCGACATATTTAATTTTTTTTTAATTCTCCGAGGAGAAGGGTTGAAATACGTTGAAAATGATGTTGCAAAGCCTTTCTTATATCTTGAACGGTGTAAAATCACTTTGTTGTTTTTGAATTATTATTAGATTTTTACTGTTCTGGGGATATTTATAAACAATGTTGCATAAAAGAAAAATAATTTCATGATGCAGCAACTAAAAATTAAAGACAAAATGTAATTGCCAACAGTTTTACAAATTAATGACGTCGACGTCGCTGAAAGAAACTTGTTCTTAATTTTGATCACAACAAAAACCTTTTTAAAGGTAGAGTGTGACGCAATCCGTAAGTCCGCTTCCAAAATTAATGATATCGCTTGAGGTGACGCTATCGCAGATAATACGCAGAAGTTCGTTTGAGTGGGACCTTGTGTTAAAAGTTTTGATTTCCTGAAAAAATTAGAGCGCTTTCTTTGAAACAAAATTACGTTTTGCTAAAAAAAATTGCGTCACAAATGCCGGATCCACCAGCGGAATAATTTTTCAATACTTTCAGTTTTTACACGCAAAAATTTAAAATTACTCTAAAAAATCTACGCAATAAGAAACAAAAGTCAAATTTTTGCACCGCAAAAACTGAAAGTACAGAAAAATTATTTCGTCGTTGGGTCCGGCATTTGTGACGCAATTTTTTTTAACACAACTTAATTTTGTTTCAAAGAAAGCGCTCTAATTTTTTCAGGAAATCAAAACTTTTAACACAAGGTCCCACTCAAACGAACTTCTGCGTATTATCTGCGATAGCGTCACCTCAAGCGATATCATAATTTTGGAAGCGGACTTACGGACTGCCTCACACTCTACCTTTAAAAAGGTTTTTGTTGTGATATCAGTCGTTTTGGAAGTTTTCAGTTGTTAAAAAAATTTCTATTTTTGAAAAAATTTTCTCAAAAAAGAACATTTTTTTTAAAAAAAACAAGTTTCTCCGAAAAAAAATTTTCTCAAAAAGAAAATTTCTCCGAAAAACATTTTCTCAGAAAAAAATTTTTTCTCCGATCTATCGATTCCGACGAAAAAAAATTTTTGGCGAAAACTTTCGCCTCGATTTTGACCAACTTCCGCGCCTCGGCAAACCTACTTTCTATTCATCAAAAAAATTCTCCTCACCAATCTCTATAACTTTCCCGAAGAAACCAACTGTCTAGCTATTCTAATTCAGAAGATAGCAAAAAATTCAAGATGGCGTCACTTTGATACCAAAAAATTCTCCTGCAGGAAAATTCCACGCACATTTTAACAGGCTGATATAATGATATAAAGCTGATATAAGTGACGTTTCTCCATACATCTAGTAGGTTGCATCACTTTATATCAGCTTTTTGTCAGTATATCAGCCTGTTAAAATGTGCATTGAATTTTCCTCCTGATGAATCTCTATAACTTTCTAGAAGAAACCGTCTCTATACGTAGTGTCATTGCGGAGCTAAAATTCGAAAACCGAAAAAGCATAAACGAAAATCCAAGATGGCGCCGCTATGACAGCTGGCAGCCATTTTCTAACGATACAAAAAAATTCTGCTGATGAAACTCTATAACTTTGTAGAAGAAACCAACTCTCTAAGTGTTATCATTCCGGAGCTAAAATTCGAAAACCGAAAAAGCATAAACGAAAATCCAAGATGGCGCCCCTATAACAGCTGGCAGCCATTTTCTTATGATCC
>CM055406.1:33154376-33193595 GCA_029228625.1 Pseudolycoriella hygida | reverse complement strand
CGCTCGGGCGGTACTCGAGAAAAAAAAAGTAGATAGATACCTACATACCTAGATACCTAGATACATAGATACATAGAGACATAGAGACATAGAGACATAGAGACATAGAGACATAGATAGATCGTTGACACACCACACAGGAATAAAATTGTTATTAATTACAAAGGTTTTATTTTTCAATGTTTTTATTTAAGCGAAAAAAAAGACTGCTCACAATGGCGCAGCCAGTAAAAAAACGATCTTTTCAACAACAAATTACAATAAATAAATTTCATCTACTCTACTTTTCCCTAATGTTGCCAGGATGCATGCCGCATTGCCTCTTTGAATTGCAACTGAAATCTTCTGTAATAGGAAATCTTTCGAGCGTGATTCCCCAGAAGCTGTCCTTATCAATGACCCTAATTTGCCTATAGGTAATTTGACCACTTTTCATAGGAATTGGTCATCTTTGATCTTTTGGCGATATCTCAGCCAATTTTCAACCGATTTTGATGAGTGAGGGCTTGTTGGAAAGCTGCTGCGACGTAGTTTTTTTTTAAAATAATTTGGAGGGGAAGGGGGCGAGGGAAAAAAACTCAAAACTTCGCCTATACATCGTGTCTTGTCCCAAAGGTTTTTGTATGGAGGTTTTTGGGTTTGTAGACGTTTTTTTTTTTTGGGTGTGGGGACTGCGTCACGCTCTCCGCTACCGCTCCGAGCATGATTAAATATTTGGATATTGAACAACCGCTGACGATTTTTCTTTTCGCAAAACAAAAGAATTTTCACTTAAATTAAATCCATTCTAACGCTTAATTAATTTTAATGTTTAGAGAAGAGCGAAGAAAGATCGAAAAAAATGAATTTATAAGCAACACAACCACAGAAATTAAATTATTTCTTTATTGTTTTTTCAGGACAACTTTTGTGGAATCGTTGGGCTGAAGAGTGGGTGGTGCTGTATGATGACTCTACTATGGCATGGTTTACTGTAAGTAACTTTTATTTCATCAAATGGTCTTTATTTGAAATACAATGCAAGCACATTAAATTGGTTCATACAAGCATTTTATTTAATTTTTCGAATTAAGTAAGACAAAGTATCTGGTTCCATCGTTCCATCCATTCAATTTATAATGGCATTTAATTTTAACTCGAAAAAAGGTATAATTGAAAAAAAAGGTTAAGTTCTTAACTTTTTCTTTTTCAAATTTAATACAAAGAAATTCGAAAGGGAAATATACACTTGACTTTGTCAACCTTAATGAAGATTTTCGTTGTTTGCGAAGGGTCTTAGTGGTATTAGTTGACCTTTTAATTCTGGCACATAGTGTATCTTTTCTTTACGACTCTTTAAGTGTACGAGGCTAATGACAACGAGAATGATATACGAAAGAGTTTAGCTCCTTTGTTTAATATGTACATACAATTACAATTTTGATCCTTTGTCTATCTAAAAAAATAATGGAATAAATAATCTCAATCTCTACTTGCCTCTTTAATGCTAAGAAATTATTATCAGCTTTCCCTTATGACAAAAAAAATAGATCCTTGAGAATTAATTTTTGATTTATTTACATTTTGTTGCCGTAAATTAATTTTGTTGCTGCTGATGGTTCTAATGGTTCACTTATATTGCTTAAATTCTGGAATGCGGCAGGCTATTAAGAAAAGAAAGGAAATAAAACAACAAGCGATGAAACAATACTCAAATTTCAGACAAAATAGTTATTGGAGTTACTAGGAGCGAAAAAGTTTGAGCTTGCATTCTGAACCGAATGTATTTTTCTAATGCTGCCGTATTAAGCATAAATACCGTATCGGACAATCGAGGAGCTTTCAATTTGTATGCATTAGCAAAAAGAACCTCGCAGTTTAAGCGTAAACATGGCGGTGATAGCTCACTGAAAAGCCTGGATTGACATTAGGTGACTCACCCAAGGAGGTAAATTCTGTGTACAAATATGAAATATCTGAGTATATCTTAAGGCGTAGGGAAAGATGAAATCCAATATAGGCGTGACTTGGAATTCACTTAAGAGTGATTTTGCGAAAACTTCGAACGATTTCGTACACTTTTGTGTCCCACAGTTTAAGGCTGTTGCACCGGTCTGGAACAACTTTTGTAAGAAAGGTAAATTTTTGACACTTTCTCTTGACTATTTTCAGCTGAAGAAGTCTGTATAACTGCCCTGAAACATGACCTGCAGCTGGATATGCAAAAACGAGCTGTCCACAAGTGACAGTGTACTCTACGCAGCTGAAAAAAATTCAAGAAAAAGTGTAAAAAATCGGCCTTTCTTACAAAAGTTGTTCCAGACCGGTGCAACAGCCTTAAACTGGGGAAGTCTTTGCATGGTCTTATAGTAGGGGTAGTACACTAGAACACCCCATACTCAGTTTTTCAGTTCATCGCTACTTCAAGCAGTAAAGCGTTCCCGAAGTTTTCACCTAAAATGACTAATAACTCAAGAGTGGAGGAAGGCTCCAAGGAATCCAATGATGAAAAACCTTTATATCATTGGGGCTTATCATCCCATAAAGTTCATTTGATTTCATTTCGTTTTACACGAGTTATAGCCAAAAAACCATTTTTATCACCCCCTGACATGCACTTACTTAGAGCACCATAACTCCCCCAAGATATCAAATTATCCAAAAATGAGAAATTACTTTTCTTACAACAGAACAAGGAATCGAATGGCACATTCATCGGGAAAAAGTAGGACATGATGTCTCAAAATCGTTCGAAGTTTTCGCAAAATCACTCTTAAGCATGTGGTCCAACTTTTCAGCTAACAGGCAAATCATTATCGTGCCGTGCAAATCATAAAAACCTTGCGATGAAAGAGAGAAAAGATTTTGTATGGATTTTTATGAAATCGCAAATCGGAAAGCTCGGCAGATTAGATTTGTCACACAGCTTATCATTTAGCTCCTACCTATAGAAACCTTGTGCCGTTTTCATCCTTCTGTTCGGTGGCAGTTGCAGCAATTCAGTTTTGAGAGAGAAAAATTCCAATTCTCATTTGGCAGTTGCAAAAATTGTCGTTTTGAAATCTGGTATAGACGTAAGAAATATAAACAATGAAAACATATGCTGTACTTCGTACGCCTGTTTCCGGCATTCATCGACGCTTTTAGTGCGCTGGTGGCTTATGTCAAAGTATACGAGATTTCATCCTTTATGCACTGGTTGAAAAATAACTCAGATATCACTTCCAGATCAGTTGAGGTCGGGGAAAACCTAACCTGTATTGAGCCTTCCAAAATCTTATTTACTGTTACAAAATGTTTACTGTGATTTACTAAGGAGGTGAGTCCTTCGTGGTTATGTTGGCCAGTACCGGAAAACTAATTTACCTACAATTCTTATATTGAAAGCGTGCAAATGTTGCTAAAATGCTGCATAACATTTTCATTCGTAGTGAAGTAAGAAATTACGAATTTTCGCTCTTCAATACATTTTTTTTGCAAATTCTGTAAATATTGTAACAACCAAATGAACACAAATTGATTATTTTTTCGTTTTGTTGCTAATTTTTGCCTCGGGATTGGGAAACAAGTACAAAATTAACGAATCGACCCAAAATGGCAATTATCAATTTGTTTTTCCAACGCTTCACTCTTGTTCATGGTTCATTTCCATTATTTAGGTCGAGTGGTGGATACCTTTCAATTTTTAAAATACAATTCAAAACGTCCACATCAATTTTATTGAATAAATCGAATGAAACCGTAACTAATTAATTCGAATCCAATCCGAACTGGCAAACAGTGACAAAATGCATTCGTTCTAAATTTATTATTTATCTTTGTTTATTCGTTTCAAAATGGTATTGGGCTTTCTATTTAATTAAAAGAACTTTATTCAATTAACAGTTTTACTAAACATTGAGCAATTTGCCTTGTACTTGAACACACTTTCATATTCTAGACTTACATACCTGCTGTGAATTCGTGTTAAAACATTCTTCTCTATTTTCCTTCGTAGAAATATGAATTCCGCAGTTCACTTGAGGTATTAGGAAAGAACTAAGGCTTTATAGGAATATTTGACAGGCAATTTTTCATGTATGAAAATTGTTTGATCTTTTGGTACGACTCGTACGGGTGTAGCGTCAGCACTATGCCTATTTTAAGTTTCAAGATGTTTAATATCAGAAAATGAATGAAAAGGGATGCAAATTAAATTACATCAGACGCATTTTATGGACGTTAAAAAACAATACTTTTCATTGAATTTTCAGCTTCCACTCAGGGTGGATCACGTACGACGTCTTATAACCTTATTGAACAGAATTATATTTAATTTTACGAAGTGACTATTCGCACGCGGGTGCGAATGGTCTATTAAACACTATGGTAATTCAACTATTCGCACGCGACTAAGAGTTAAATCGGATAGAAATTGAAATTTTCCTTGTACAAATGGTGACGTAAAGGCTTTACGTCGGGTGTAAAATGAGATTTTCCTTGTACAAATGGTATTTCTTACAAAAACTTTTAAAATTACAATTTCTTCATAAAATTATCACGTGCGAATAGTCAACTTACTATGCGTGCGATTAGCATCTGCCTTAATTTTATATTGAACTTCTGATATCATTGCCATTTTCTGTATACAGGATATAGAAATCGGTGTCTGAAACTTGAACCGTCTCACACATCTTATGACCGAATTACCTTGGACAAAGAAACGACTGACAAAATGTTCCTCTTTCGTATGTTCGTCGTATTCAGCCTGTAGCAAAAATGGCAACAACATAACCACTGAGATTTATCTTGGACTCTTTTATCTGGAACTCTTTCAGTTGGAAGACGGATTTAAGAAGCCATCCCTAAATTAAGTAACGCTCGCATCATAACATTTTTCTTCCAAGATGAACATGTCAAACATAGAACTGGTAGGGTTGCAATTTTATTTGCACTGTTGATAGTGTGAGCGATGAAAACTATAATTATTCCCCCCAAGCGTTAGGTTGTTTAGAGAATGCCCCTAATCTTTCCAGTTTATTTGGTTTGGGATATTATTTTTTGTCGAAACATGTTTTGTCCTGATGAGAGACTGTGATAATTTTTTTGAGGACTGTCTGAGTCGAACGCCATCCGTAAATTACATACTCAAAAATTACTAGCAAAGAAGTTTCGACCATAAGTTATTGAAAAATATTGCCAACGAATGTAGAATTCGAAAATCTCGGTTGTGCTAGCATTTTCATGAATGCTAACAGAGCGTGTCAATGTATGTATGACATGATTGTTAAGTGCGTCGACTATAGCATACAACTAAACATGGTTCAGAGATCATAGAAATAAATACACGACAAAGATGCACGGATAGCTCAAGGGATAGAGCACTCGTCTAGAATGCGATGACATGCTTGTGCGGTGGTTCGATTCCCCGCCTATACCAAAATTTTTCTTTTCACATTTGATTACTTTCTATAAAAAATCTTATACGGGAAAAATGTATGAAAAAAAAATATTGAAAAGTATCGAACGTATGTAAGCTTTTGCCCTCCCCCCTAAGGCGTACTTTAGGAATGGTCCCTTCGAAAAGGTTGAGCTACTGTTTCTCGAATATAAAAGAAAAAATAAATTATATAGCAGGACGTCTGCAAACGTCAGATTTACCCTACAATCAATTTATTCCGTCTTTAACAGAAGAGATGATGTTCCTTAGTTAATTAGAATCTCTGTTCGTACATTGAACACGTTTTGTTCAACGCAATTTGTAAAGTTCGAAGAATTTTCGGTAAGATAAAACGCCTTTTTAGATTAATTTTATAAATAACTTTATTTTAGGGAACTTTGAAATCATTTTCGTTAACATCATTGAAGTCTATAGTCGAAAATTTGCTAATTTATCAAACAGAAAAATCAAAAACGTTTTCTAAAATACACTGCAGGCAAATTTTTAAAGATGTTGAATGTTTCAGCGATCTGAATTTCGTTTTGCAATTTCGTGTTTCCACTTTTTTTCAAAGAAGGCCTTCTTTGGTAGGAAGGTAGGAAGGTAACGAAGGTAGGAAAACCTCGAGGAGAAAAGTTTTCCTTTTATCCATTTCAAAAACAAATTTTTTTACACTCAAAACGTGTGAAAGTAGAATTATTTCGAAAGCCATTTGCCATGGTGCATTTTATTTGCTACAATATTCAAATAGTTCTCATTGCGACACGTTTCCTCAAACGATTCACACAAAAACCATTTTCAGTTTCTGGCAGGTGCTATAAGTCGATATAAATTTCCTTTGTCTGAAACTGTAAACATAAAATGTGAAAAGTACAATCCTCAAACAACAAGCGGATCAAAAGTGTGAATTTATTCAAAACACAATTTATCTCTGGCAATTTATATGCTTATTGAAAAAAACAAAAATTCGGAAAAAGTTTTTATTTAATGGAATCGAGTGGGGTAGACATAAAAGAAATTAATTCGAATAGATAGAAAAACAGTGACTGAAAACTTTTCCACTTTAGACGCTTTAGACATTTTTTAAAGGAAAAAAAACTTGTGTAATTTCAATTTCACGACTAGAAATGTTTAACATCATAAACTTTCTTCTTATTCGATCCGCAAAGTCAGACAAACCTATGAAACAGTTGTACTTTATTCGGTGACAATGTAATACCGTAAATAGGCTGGGAAGAGAAAGACTGATTGCATTCGCTGTTACATAATACAGTGGAATATACGTGGGAAAATAGCCCAAGCGCACGACATTGTACTTGCCGCCTCTTACCGCCCTACTTTTAAAGTTAGCAACATGACAAGCCCTTCGGAGAAAATCGATTCATTTGTAATTTTTTAGTAATATGGCTGAATACCCTGAAACACGTGTTCTCTAAAATTTTATTCTCTACAACTTTGCCGTTGGAAGCAAAGAGATCAAATGCTTACATCGACCCACATTTGTGGGATTTAGCCACTTCTAGAATCATTAAGGATGACTCAATAACTCTAAAACTATAGAAGTTAGAAAATTGCTTGAAAAGGCAAAGTTCTAGAGAATTAAATTTTCTATAGCACTTTTCAACTTCCATCAGCTTTTTTGATATTTTTCGGTTATTCTCGACTTAAGTGCGGTGATCCTATGGGGCTTCCTAGTTGTCGGGAGGAACGCGGATTGGAATCGTATCACCACTGATTCAAATGGGAATCACCGCTGATTCACATGGAATTCACCGCTGATTCACATGGGAATCACCGTTGATTCACATGAAAATCATCGCTGATTCACATCGGAATTACCGCTGATTCACATGGGAATCACCGCTGATTGAAATGGGAATCACCGTTGATTCACATGGGATTCACCGTTGATTCAAATGGAAGTCACCGCTGATTTAAATGGAAACCACCGCTGATTCACATGGGAATCACCGCTGATTCTTATGGGAATCACCGTTGATTCATATGGGAATCACCCCTGATTCACATCAGTATCACCGCTGATTCACATCGGATTCCGATGTGAATCAGCGTAGATTCACATCGGATGCACCGCTGATTTACATGATATTCACTGCTTATTCACATGTGAATCACCACTGATTCACATGGGAATCACCACTGATTCACGTGAAAATCACCGGTAAATCAGCGGTGATTCCAATGTGAATCAGCAGCGTTTAACATTTGAATCAGCGGCAATTCGAGCATGTGAATTAGCGAGCATTCCTGTGTGAATCAGCGGTGATTCCCATGTGAATCAGTGGTGATTCCCATGTAAATTAGCGGTGATTCCCATGTAAATTAGCGGTGATTCCCATGTGAACCACCGGTGATTCCGATGTAAATCAGCGAGGATTTCCATGTAAAGCATTTGATGACGGACGGGCATATGGACATTTTTTTTATTGCTGATTCGTCATCTCTAGACGATAACAGATGCATCCCCCCAACTCCCATGTCGATTTACCCCATCAATAAAATTGTTTGTAGTAAACGCATAGGACCTTTGTACTTCGTGCGGGTCCAAACATCGTCATCCAATAGGCAAGTCCGCTACACCTTCTTTATGATCTGCCGAACACAAATACGAGGAAGAGCGACCATCTTCCACAACCAAATCGTCACACCAGCCGAAATAAAAAATCTTAAACCTGAAGACTATGCAGATTAATAAAAGCAATATTGATGAAAATATATTATGCTCTTGGCCATTCGCATTTGAAGCGATGTTTGAAGCATGTCTGCAAGCTGAAACAGACGCACTCGACGGTTGATCTATTCCGAAAGCATTGCCCAGTGGTTTTGAATATCGCCGGCTTGTACCAGCTTAACGTGGGGTGTTTCATACACAATGCCCTGCATGGTTCGACGCATAATGCGCTAGTCATGAAACGTACAGAATATAGGTATCCTACAAAAAACCGACAAGTGCTGGTGTTGGGAAGGACTAGGACTGAGAGGGGTGGTAGAGCAATTACGATTGCGGGTAGTAAAATATACAATTCTCTTCCGCCGAGGATGCGGGAGGCTTCATCAACGCGGTTTAAAGCTTTATTGAAGGAATGGCTTTCGGAGAGGCAATATCCGGGATAGATGAAAATTGAAAATTGATTTGATTGCTTCGGAATTTGCGTGAACCCTTTCAAAGCGATGAGTTGGAAATTCCCAAAAAAAAGGAGAAAAAATTAAAAAAAAAAAGACATCTTCACATGACACGGCTTTGGAGCACAAATGCTTACTTTCTATGGTCTACCGGCCCACTGTGGCTGTTTGGCGCCTTCTTTACTATTGCGTGATTCCCTTCCTTTATCCTGTGCCATATTGGTGATAATTTCGGTATATAATTGTCTTGAAACATTCAAGTAACTTTGTCCATTTCTCAGTTGCTTAGGTTTAAAAAGTTGATAGCTTAAAATTTTTATAATAGTTGCATCCTTATTGATAATTCCAATTTGCTTTCTATTTTTTGTACAAATTCTAGATTAACGAAATTCATTTTTGTTAATTTTTCTATTTTAATTTTTTCCCTTTAAATGCTACTTCCCTTCACAGTGCGAGGCACAGTGGGATTGCATATTTTTAAGTTGAAATTTGTAAACAAATGTTGAATAAATGAAATGAAATAAAATCCTTATAATTCGGACTGAACATCAATCCAAATCTTTTACAATGGTTCACAAAAGAGGTCCAACAAAGACACCTAGCTGTAATCAATGTGTGAAAATTTGTATAATTAACGTCAATAAACGGGACTACCCACGAAACAAGAACATCAATTTATTATAGCGTTTTTATAAAAAAAAAAACAAAGTTTTTCGCTTTCGTTTTTCCCCGTTTTCTACCCTCGTTTAACAAATAACCTTTAAAGACGAAATGTGAAGAAAGTTTTCTTTCTTTTTCCATTAAAACTGACACGAGTCCTTCTATTACTTTGTTACGAACCGTAAATGCGGATACATAAAAGAATAAATTGGTGCTACTTAAACACTGGTTTTTGTTGTTTATTCGCCGTGGTTATTAAATTGGTGTTTTTTTGTATCTCGGGTTAAAGCGGCGTTGAGTAAAAAATAATAATCATCTACTTTTTTTTCAGCTATATTTCGACACCTCGCTTTGGGTCTTCATCAGGCTACAAAAATACATACAATTTATAAAGTTGATTTTTCGTGGGAACAATTGTTTGTGTTATGCGTTTGTTTACCTAAATTGTCTCGTACAAAAAATATCACATTTATATTGAGCTAGGCTCTCGTAAATTACTTATAAAAAATATGAATATTAAGGACGTTTTACTACATAAAAAGATGAATAAATTAAAATAAATAAATAGCGAAATAATAGAAAACATTGTCCTTGTCTACTATATCACAGAATAAAGTTTCGTTTTTTGTGTGCATTTGGCGGTTTGTCATGATTGGCTTATCAGCGTAAATTCATGTCGAAGAGTTGTCCTGTGCATTGTTGTTAGACGTTGACTTTGGGTGTTGTTGGTTCGTTGGCTTGTGCAACTTCAAGAGATTTATGTATGACGCGTGCAATCCGGCTTTGTCGATCTGTGTGTTCACTGTGTTCTGCGATTTATGGATGAACATTTTTTCAGCGATGGTACGTTGCCAGTAATTCGGTATCTGTTCTAGTATCGTAACATTGTTTAAGTCGAATGTGTGCGATTCTTTGACTGCGTGAAGTGTTAGCCCGGTTGTGCCCGTGTCTTTTTTCAGATGGACGTCACTCCGGTGCTTCGCCATTCTATTTTTCAGCTTTTGTTTCGTAATGCCTATATAGATGGCGTTGCAGTCTTGGCATTTCACTTTGTATACTACCTTGGATTTCTCTTCCTTCGGTATCGTATACTTGGTGCGCGTGTAGATATTTCCTATTCGGTTGGTCGTTTTACAGCTCAAAGTTAGATTATATTCGTTCAACGACTTTTTCAGTTTTTCGGATAGACCTGGAATGTACGGCGTTGAAATGAAGCGGTTTTTTGGTCGTTCTTTCGCTGGTCCGTTGTTGTAGAACTTGTCTACTCGGTTCTTAATGACGTTTGCTACGAATTCGTTTGGGTAGCCATTCCCGGTGAGTAGCTCTTTCACTTTGTTTATGCTTTTTGGCCGATCTCTTGGATTTGTGAGGGCGATCGCACGGTCAGTAAGCGTTGTCGCAACGTTGCGTTTGTGTGTGACCGGGTTGTGTGCTGCAAAGTGAAGATATCGACCTGACGCTATCGCTTTCTGGTACCACGTCGTTTCGATTTTTCCGTCATTTTTGCGCTGAAGGGTCATATCGAGGAAGTTTATTGACGCGTTGTTTTCTTCCTCAATCGTAAACTTCAGATTTTTATGGTGGCTGTTGAAATGTTTCAGGATGACGTCACTTTCATCGTTCGGTACGGCGACTATAATGTCGTCGACGTATCTTCGATAGAACGGGACGTTGAATGGGAGCTTTCTTATTGACGTTTCTTCTAAATCTTCCATCACCATGTCGGCTAAGAAACCGGGACGATGAGATGAAACGTGAAACTATATGATTTTCAGAATTTTAGATTTACATTTTAAGAAAACTGTCTCAAATCAAATCTGAAGTGCCTATCACTTTGAACAGAAAATATTCAAAACTAGGTCAATGAAAATGTGACAAGAAATCCTTTTCTAAAAAGAATTATCAAGATGAATGTGCGAAATTGAGGCCACGGGTCATTTTGTAAAAGTTTCTTAATCACTTTGTATTGCTTGGACTTTTGACCAAACAATTTTGTTTAGGAAGTTGAGAAGAACTTATTTGCAAAGTATAGAAGAGACTATTGGCACAATGTGCAGCGAGCCTCTTTGATAGAAATAAATATAAATAGTACGATGAAAAGTTGGCATTGTCCGTATAATGATTTCCTATTGTTTTACAGGAGCCAGGTAGATCCACTCCAGCTGGTAAAACACTTGTGAAAGAAGCACCAGAAATGCTTGCTATAGCTCACTGGACAGGTAATTTAAATTGAATTTTATTACTGCAAAATTTTGTCAAAATTTTGATTTCAAAGCGCAAATTCCTCGTCGACCGCCATTGCCCGACGGATGCAATGTTTCACAATTAATTGCTTTGGGTTCCAGACGAAAGAAGTCCAAGGTGTACTGGATGTTAGCAAAATCAGAACAAGAAGTTAGGTGAGTTTTATATTTCTTCAATAGTATGCATTTTTTCTATTCACACTTCTAAATTGCGACGTAATCTACCTCTCAGAAACGTGATATTATATAGATCAATTGACATTATTAAAAATGTAGAGCAGACATGAGTGCCGTGAAAAAACGTTGGCGGCGACGGTGGCGGTTAAAAAGTCGATTTGTACCAATTAATATGAGAAAAAAACTACGATGAACATAAAATGCAATGTGTTATGTTTACTGAAGTGTCTCCATATTTATTGAAAGGTATTCCAAGATTTTATATGTTTTACTCCTCACAACGCGTGAGAAAGAATGAAAAAACGAAGGAAATTTGATTCGAATATTTTAATGAAAAAACTTTAGAAAAGTCAAAAAAAAAAATTAGTTTCCATGGTAAGAAAATTGCAAGTCGAAAAGAGTAACATACAACAATAGCAGCCGATGGAAACACAGAAGCTTCAATGACCTTCTTGATAAAGTCTTGTATGAAACACGTTGCGAAATTGGTTGTCCAACTCGCTTCGTTGGTTTGATAACTTCTCATCTAGTGACAAAAACAACCCCATTTCGCAACTAGTTGCATAAATAACTATTGTCGCACTAGTGATAAAACTTTATCACACTGGTGCATAAAAGGCCCATTCTACGAAAAGTTGAATGTACGTCATGAAAGAACGGTGAATGCTGACTAAACCGTAGGAAGGTAAGATTTCTGTTGAATGAGGGAGTTTTAGATAACATTTCTATCTACATTTCTTTCATATAAAAGAACTCTTACTTTTCTACGGTTTAGTCAGCATTCAAGCTGTTTTTACGCACTAGCGCGAAAAAATAATTTAAATTTCGACAAAATTTCGGAAGTGGAAACACGCAGGGAAAAGCCCGTTTTTTGTCGGTGAATTGCAAAAAAACGTTGTTTGATACACGTTATGTAGGCTGGTAGTTTAACACACACGATGTGTTAAGCTACCTTCATACGTAGCTTGTATCAAAAACTACTATTTTTCCAAAGCTCTCCGAATACTAAACTTTTTCCTTCAGTAATTTACATTTCAAAAGCTTGCCAACGATGCATACAAAACATTTTACTTCAACGTAATTAAAATATCACTAGAGGGAGAACAACCGCCGCACCTAGTCGGCCGGTCAAAGTTTTAGCTAAAAACAGCGACGCTTATATCTATTGCAGAGAGCATTTAAAATTGTCATTTTCAAGAACACTCTCATCAAATGTCTACTTATTCATTAAAGATCTGAAGTATCTTTTTAGTCGAGTTCGTATACGTCAGCACATTGTGGATGTTTTAGGGTGTAATAATTCTTAGGTTAAGTGATGATGGAGACCGATTAAATTAGAGCACTTCAAGCAGTTTTGAAATTTTCGAATATTTTGCCGTATAGATCAAACTAAATCTAACTTCTAGAATAAATTTCGTTATACATGTTTCATTTGGTGTGCAAATAGCATATATTAAATTATTGTTTGAAGAATATATGCCTCTTGAAATGTTGAAAAACAATTAAGGAATCTAATTTGTGAAGTTTTTGCTGAATCAAGTTCACAAAGGCAGACTTCGTTCATAGTAAACAAAATCAACACAATCCAACTACGACATACACGCTCGTAGAGGTAAGTTGCAGACACTGGTTTTATTGTGTTTCCTTTTAAATATTGATTTTGTTTATCATGAATGAAGTGTGAGTGATTTAATTCAGGTATTCATGGTAAATTCAGTTTGAGCGAAAACTGCACAAACCGCTAGGAGGTTCTTAAATGCAATTTAAAATTTATGTTGCCACTAATTCAGTGATCAAAATTAGATTTTCCAGTGATCGAAAATGATTTCTTGGTTTTAACGCTTTTGCTTCCCACGTATGCCGATAGAGGTCAGTGCTTTCGAAGTTTTTTGATCGGCATTTACCAGTGTTACGATTGTTCACTTATGATAAACTTTTGATCGCAGAATTTCAGTTTTTATCGAAAAAAATTAATTGATTTTGCGTCGACTAAACTCAGAAATGACTTATTTGAATACGAATTTGTGCGTTTTATTTATATTGTGTAAAAAATCCGAACAATTAAAACCTCATAACAAATTACTCGCAAGAAATGTTCAAAAAACCGGTTTCTGCATACAAAATCGTCAGTTTAACATAGACGTAACAGTCGTTTTATCGATAGGAGAGACCGTACGCAATTTTTTTATACGAAGTACGAAACTCTCCAAAAATATAGAAGAAAAAAATATAAAACAAACAAGATGTAAGATATTTGGCTAAATTTTACTTTAGGTCACAGTGCAAAATCAAAGAACTGATACCATGGACAGATGTAAGAACTTGCCCTCTTTCATAATCCGGCATAAAATCTTGGCGCTCGACGGTCGGGGATCGTTGGAAAGCTATTTCTCGCAGCTATACAACGACACCCAGATCGACTACATATCTCGTAATCTGTAGGAGTAAATACGGTTTAAGTGATATCCGCATGAAAACTTTTTTATAAGAAAGCTAGCGATCGGGTAGCGCCAGTATAGGTGTCAATTGGAAGCTAAATGCACTTGTTTTCCAACGATACCGTTATTGCCTATAACCGTTTCCATGGGCATTTTTTGGGTACAAGGACGTGTTGGGAAGGCCTGGAAGGGTGGTGGAAAAGTGACGGTAAGAAGAAAATATATTGGGCGCTTTGAAGTGCCCACAAACTCATTAACTTGAATGTCTGGCTTAAACAAAAGAAAATGATTTACGTATAACTCATTTCAAGTTAATGAATTGCAAATTATGCGAAAGTATCCGAATTATGCGTATGCGTCGCTCGCTGACTCTTAACTGAATTAAAATTGAGAACGTGGTGGTATCTATCAGCTATCAGCATACATTTTCTTCAGAAACTTCACTTGTAGGGAAGCGACATATGCTTCATCAGTGTCACTAGACCGTACTTTTACAACGACACCCCTATCAGCCGCATCTGACTGTCGGTTCTCTCAAAAGGAGAAGGTAATTTTGAAAATCATTAAAACTGTCACAATTTCTGTGGATGAGAAGATATAAAGTCAACCGCCAAGATGTTATGCTTGATTATGAAAGAGGGAGGTCCTACAGCAAACGACGTATAACACACACATGTCGGCTACTGTGACCTAAAGTAAAACTTCACCGAAACATTCAAGTAGCGTTAGCTCGAGATAAGCCTTCACATCAACACGGTAGTTATCTACTGTCTTCCTGGGAAATTTGTTGTTGCCACAACAAATTTCCCATCTGGACAGTACAAAATTTTTCATGTTATGCTTGCGCCCGGATAATCTAAAGTTTTAAACGATGACGGTAATAATATAAGATTATACACCACTTGCCAAAATTGTTATTTCGACGTGTGACAAAGTTGATTCCGAATTAATGAATGATTTCCAAGCATCCAATGTAAAATTTTTTTGGCTCAACCATCCGGGATATGCATGTTTATCCCCTAAGGCAAAAGAAAAAAATCACTTTAGCAGCATTCCAGTTGACATTGTCTCTTTTATGTTAAAAACACACGGGATTTTTTTATAACACGCGGTAACATCTTAACATAGTTACGATAGCGTAAACGATATCGTATTTCATTTTCTGAACAATAATAGTTGCGTGGTGATCGACTTTGTTGTCGTAGTGTGTTGAGAAACAGATGAAATTTTGTGTACCTCGAGTAACTTTGTAGTACTGTTGCAAATCTTTGAAGCTCTCTGTACACAAAAGTATGTGTGACCCACGGACAGCAAAAATATTTTTCGGATATCAATGAATCAACAAAGTCCTCGGCTGGGCATTGGACCGTTTACTCCACCTCGTTCCGAAATATTATTTTGCCGTACGAGGACCAAAAAATACTATTGTCTGTGTAAATTTTCGAAATTTTGTTTTTTGTGTATGTGATATACTTTGAAAAGATTCAATTCGTTCTAAAAATGTAAGAATATTGGAAATCAAAGAGGCACTTGGTTTTTCTATTCGTTTTTCTTGTACTAGAAATGTTACCGACGAGTTCAAAACGAAAAAAGCACGGATGAATAATGGAACAGCTACATGTACACTTTCGCTCCCTAGAGACGTAAAACATTTTATCTTTCAGGAGGGAATATTTCATACATTAAACGTTTCTGTATATAAACTCTAAGTCATACGTTAATTTCAGTTGTTCGAGATGTAATATTTGTTAGTCTTCTAGGGTAAATTTCATTTCCGTAGATCTTAATTGAAGAAAAAACGCACTGCCGGACGGAGAACCGAACTCGGGACCTCTCGCATATCGGCCGAGTTTGCTAACTGCTGCTGCGCTGGGTCATACAGTATTTATGAATCGAAATTCTTATATAAACTGTGTATGCATGCCCCATAGATACATCAAAATTCAACAATAATTTCTGTATGTGTGTGTAATGTGTAGTATATAAGGTTTTGTGGTTTTTTTTTGTTAAATATGGAACCGAATAATGACAAAATCTAATTTGAAATGTGCAACCAATTTTTAGCATAAAACTGTCGTTTAATTATATTTACTTAAAATGAAAGATGATTTGGATGTCTCAGTTTGTACAGTAATGATTTTGTGCATAGCATACCTTGTAGGATGGCACACATTTTTTTCGTAAATGCGTATCAGATAATGCACCGAATGAAAATTTGTGCCAAGTATGGAATGTGCAACGGTAAAAAAAGCCAGTTTAAATTAATTATAGTAGATTATGCACCGCTGTCCAGGATGGTTTATTTTGACGATTTGGAGGTTATTTACCGAAGGTAGCTTAACTCATTAAAAAATTCAGCTTTTCTGTTACTAAAATGGAGTGGTTAGAAAAATGCCCTAATTCTAAGATGAATAGAAACTTTTGTGATTGTGTCTTTGAGCGCATCCATCACCTTTCATTTTTATTTTTTCGCCGTTTCTCGTATTTCTCTTACCTTGTCAATTCCTTTGCGTTCATCTTATCTTAGTAAATGCAATTTTTTCGTAAATGAATATTCATCTGATTAATTGAATAAAAAAAAATAAAAACCATGAATTGAAACCACGATCGGTATAAAAACATTATTCTACGCTCTAACCAGCTGAGCCACCGTGGCTTCGACAAAGGGTCAATTACAATTGACCTTAAGAAAATAATCGTCAGCTCGATCGTCACACATGCTTATGTAGTCAAAATTATGCATGTGTTATCCTTTTCCTTTACACAAACACGAGGAATTCCGATGCGGTAGTATGACTTCGAGTTTATATACAGAAACGTTGAATGTATTCAATATTCCCTCGTGGAAGATACAATATTGTACTGCTATGTGAGAAAAATCTCGAATCACTTGTTATGTATATATTGTATTCACTCGTTCGCTTCGCTGCGCTCCGCTCACTCTTTATATACAATATACATAACAAGTAATTCTCAATTTTGTCTCACATAGCAGTAATATACTATTACCTCCCTTGGGACGAAAGTAACTTTCGCCACGGGTTATTTGTGGTTACAATATCCCAAAAGACGATTTCCGCTGGGGGTAAACATGCATATAATGCGAAAATTTCGGAGGGTATAGTCAAAAAAATCTTATCTTATATAACTTATTAGAATGTTAAAAAATCACCAATATATTCCCAGTAGGTGTAAAAATCCCTTTAGTTTTTAGTAAAGAAATGTAATCGATCTTTACTTTTTTATGGCATCCGTCTGAAGTTAATCTCTTATACCGGTTTTTCTTTCGGATGTAATTAATACTCCTCCGTGCTAAACAAATTCTAATGATAACGACATTTATATGTACTTTAAGTGTAGAACACCTTTTTCAATTTTTTTAGGAATCACATTTCTTTTTCGTTGTTTCCAGAGATTTTTTTTATGTTTCAGTACTCAATTCGATACTCTCGAAACTACCCCATAAATTTTTATACAGAAAAATCAATTTCAATGTTGTTTTTATTATCAACAGAATAATACTAAAAAAGCGAACTGAAATCAAATCCCTTTCTAGTCGTTTATGACAAATTATTGAAAAAATGACAAAAAAAAAGAAACTTTTTATTTAGGTAAACAAAATATGATTGGATGGATGAATCGATTTTCTTATTTATTTATTAATCTTTATATAGAATATATGTAGCATGATGGTTTTATTATTTCGCTGAACGTAAAATTGTGCTTCACTGGTTTTAAGATAAACCAATTTATAAGTCCAAGGAATCTTCTATTAGAAGAATATTTTATGCATCGAAAGAGGAAATCGTTTCAAGCGAATGATACCAACAACAACAACATCAGTAACTAGAAAAGCTACCTAGTCAGAAGTTACATAAACTCAGATACAAGTACAATAAGAATACATCAGTTCTGAATAAAACTCTTGAAACTCTTCCTACACTTTCGGGTAAAAGATTTGTGGCGCGACAAAACATCATGTTTATTTGACTATTTCCATAATATGCTCTTATTTTATGAGTTTACGAGTGTTCCATTCCAATTTATATTCATTGACGGAATATGGAAACTTTTTGTTTGTGTACTCGGGATCGTGTATTCCGAGTTGATATTCCGAATTTATTTACTCTCGAGACTTTTGAAAGTAAAAACGGATTGAAAGACATTTTATTATGTTATTATATTTCATTGCATAAGTGGCTTGTAAGTTGTGTTTTCATGGCGTGCTTGAAGCAACGTAAATTTACATCACACTGTGACGGCTTACTCTAGTCACGCCAATAATGAAGCTAATGTAATACTCTCTTCGTGTGTTGTCAATAGACTCTATGTATTATAACACACTGCCTACATTTCTAAAATATTGATCTGAAAGCATACGGCAAACGTATTAAAATCACATTTCAACCATTGTCTAAGAATTCATTCTTTATTTTAGAAATTTCGTCCCTTTTAGCAACTGATTGAAAACAATAAATCTGAAATTACTGTCAAAACTTGACGACGTCGTTTTCATTCTAAACAAATAAAACTAATGACAAAGTAATAACTTACAGAATAATTTTTCCAATATTAAAAAAGACTTCGTTGTTATTCAATTTTATTCTCTAGAATACAAAGTAACAGTGGAAATAATAATATTCCAAGTATTCATAGATGTGCAAAGTGCTGGCACCTTTATAATAAAGATAAGGAATTGACGTGCTTAGTTCGGCATTGGCAATGCATACCGAATTTCATGATGTCAGGCAGTATCTATCTATTTTGTATTTCACAAATATGATGCGTCAAACCGGTAATGCAATGAATGTTGAGGGAACTGTATGGTTTTGAGAAAAGTTACATCAACATTATTTAGAAGGAGGAGAGTGCCCTCGAACGATGATTCAAAATTTGTTCTTGGTTATTCGTTACATTTTTTTTGAATATAAAGAACATTTGAGAAACCTCGATCGCTGCGGCGGCGCTTTTCGCGTTGCCATCTAGTTTTACTTTTCGATCGATTCTGAAAATTAAATTTAATCCACGCGTTTAGTGCGACATCTGTTAAAGTAAAGTAAGTCTCACAAATCTCACGACCAAACTCGTAAGCTATATTTTGACAGAAGTCGACGTCGCAAGAGACTTTTGGGTTAATCGATCTAATTTTCAAGTGTCGTTCACATTGCATTTTTAAGCAAAAACATATGCATGGGACGCTTACGTATCGGAATAGATGTCGCAAACAGAGTTGATGTTACGAAAAGACTCGAACGTATTTAAGTAAATATATCCTTAACTCTTGGGTGTATGAAATTTCGTCCACATTAAATTATATAGGAAAATGCCAACAAATGGCAATATTGAAAACCCGCTCGAAGCGACGCACGGTGCCAAAAACCCTTCCGAAAGCACAAAATTGATCCACAAATAGACAAAAATGTTCATCTCAATTTTCTCTACAACATACCAAAAAACCATTTTTTGGGCTAGGACCGATCTTAGGAGAGAACTCGGACAAATATTTCTAGAAGACAAAAATATTTAACTTAATTTTCTCCTCAACATAGCGAAAAACCTTTCTTTTGTCTGATGCCACCGACCTTAGGACCGACCAAAAGTACAAAGGAGAGGTCTCGAACAAATACTTTCATACATAAAAATGTATGTATTTTGTCGTGAACTGTTAAAATATAGAATGGATAAAAACATGTCTGCTATAAAAGCTACGAATCTTTGCCATATTTCTAAATTAACGCTAAATTTTGATCTATTTCTGAGAAAATCGCCCGAAATATTTTAAAAATTGCAAGATCAAAGAAACATTGACCGAATTGAAATAAAAATGTTTGTCTCAATTTTCTCTACAACGTAGCAAAATCAATTTTTTGTGTGGGCCGACCTTAGGACCAACCTATGTCCATAAGGAAATGCCTCGGACACATACCTCCATTGACATGTTTTCCTCAATTTTCTCCACAAAGCAACAATAAAAAGTTTTTAGTCAAGGGGTGACCTTAGGACCTACCTAGGGCCCTGCAACTCGGTTATCTCTCAAATAGTAAAAGAATCCAAAAAATCGATTAGTATTTACCCGATTTATGTAAACAAACACGTTGAACCCTAGCAGAAACTCAGTTTTAGGGTCCTGACTGAGTCCAAGGGCTTCTGATCAAAAAATTTTCTTCCATAAATGTGACATTCACAGGCTTTTCTATTAAAAAAAGTTTTTGAAAATGGGAAGAGATTTACTCGAGTTATGTACAAAAAACACGTAGGACTCTAGCGGAGACTTGCTTTAAGTGCCCTAGCCAAGTCCAAGGACTCAAATACAAAAAAGGTTCTTCTATAAATTGTCGGCCATGCCCAGATCTTTCAAACAAAAAAAAAATTATGTACAAAAAACATGTAGGGCCCTAGTAGAGACTCGTTTTTAGTGCCCTAGCTAAGTCCAAGGCTTATCTCAAAAAAGGTTCTTCTACAAATTGTTGGACTTTCACGGACCTGTCGATTAAAAAAACAATTTTGAAAATCGAAACAGATTTACTTTCATGTACAAAAAACACGTAGGGCCCTAGCAGAGACTCTAGCTCAGACCGAGGGCTCAAAATCAAAAAAGTTTCTTCCATAAATGTCGGCCATGCTCAGACCTTCCAAACGCAAAAAAACTTATTACTAGCTTGGCGGACCTTGGGTAGATAGTGAACAGATTTAATCTTATAAAAACGCAATAGACCCTTTCCGAAAAACTTCGTTCCTCGTACGGGTCTAAAAAAATGACGAGTTTTTGTCTAAAAGAATTGAAATTCAAAGGACACTTTATTTACTTTACCAACCGTATTTGTTTTCATTTATTGTGTAGTAGAAAAACATCAGAAAGTTGATCACACCTAACGCTTAGTAGCTTTTTGTCAACAAAAAAGTTTGACGGTACACAGACCCTAAAAAGATTATATATACCCTATAGCTTTGAATAGTAGCATAAGACCTGAAGTCGCACCCAGCAGTCGTAGGCATTATGATACATTAAGTAATAAGCTTTCGAAGGAAAATGTCAAATTATAGATAGAAATATACCTCGCCATAATATCTCATAAGCCATATATGGATTTATTGTATCTGTGTTCTCTTTTGATCTTGCCTTAAAACGTTGATAATACTCAAATCCTAAATCACTTTGTATTGTCAGCAAAATATGATATCCAAAAGTATAATACATTTTCTATTTCTTGTGTGGTTATCCTTGCTAGTTTATGCTAGACGCCGTGTGTATGGAAAAATAATTTATCGATGGAAATAAATTTCGGTCTATAAAATTGAATGTTTATGGTTGGTAATAAGGAGATATCAACTGAGCATAACCAAAGAGTCCGAAAGAGAAAAAGATTAAATTACTTTTCTGTCGTGAAATTGTTTTCATATTATACCAGAAAAGAAATATTTTGATGTAAGCATATAAGGAACATTCACATCTCCTTATACCTATACTTTTTTATTTTTTTCAAATATTTTATTCAAATACCAGACCTTCTTTATGAAGCGCTCTACATCCTAAACCACTTCCAGCGCACTTTGTTCAATATCTCAATGTAAAATCATACGAAAAAAAAATCTTAGCGAATAAATTTATCAATAGAAATAAATGGATAGACAGTTTGAAAAGTCATCACCTTTCCAAGCTTTCAATCAATAAAAAAAATTGTTAAAGTAAAGTAAATACAACATCTAAAAACAATTTAAATTGAAAACATATTTCAACTGTGTTTAAGTTGAGATTGTTTCTAAGAAATAATTAATTGTAAGTTTAAGGATTGATGCTCGAAGAATAGATCTTCATATTTTATCATAGAATTATGATGAATGTAATCTTTCCCGATTGTTGGCTTAACTAATTAGTCACGCATCCTTTACAATCTATCACCATTCTTGAAGAATATGTGTGTGTTATGTAAGGGTAATGTATCGTTAATATGTTAGACTAAAATATCGATGACCTTTATTGTAAAGTTTAAGCTTTACTAAAACTTGAAACTAGAGCAGCTTCCCTTATAACTGCAAGCAACATTTGTCCCGTACGATTTCGAAGCAATTTAACATTAATTTATTAATTCAAAGTGAATGTTAAAGCGCCTCAGATGTAAATTAGGAATTCTATGTAGAATTCTCCCGAAACAGTGGCCTCTGTTATTAAAAATATTCTTACATTTAATAGTAATTTTGTCTGTAAGCCAAAAAAATATTTTATATCATTCGGGCATATAATTAGCCATTTATATACCTGAAAGTAGGGGTATAATGACCATATTATAGTCGAGTTTCATACAAACTGGGAGGTATATTATAGGCATATTATGGTCGATTCGACTATAATTTTCATTATAATCCGACTATAATTTTCGATTCGACTATAATTTTCATTATAGTCCGACTATAATATCATGACGTCAAATCTTAAAGGAAATCAAAAAAGAAGCCACGAGTCAAATGGCGAATTACTTGCCCAAATGATATAAACTATCGTATTAACCAAGGGATAAATAGCTTGAATAATACAATTCTTAACCTAATTAACTTATTGTGCACAACCCCTTATATACTATGCTTTACGCAGGGTGAGTAAAACATTCAACTTGGGCAAATTTGTGCTGTAACTCCTTTTAGCAACCAAAATGAACATACCATGTGGCTACCATGTCCAGATTAAAATCTCTCTTTTGTGCAATAATACTTGTACCTAGAAGCAGTATTGAAATGTCTTCTCGACAATTCTTCACTATTATCGGGTATTGATCTTACCCCGTTCCTTCCGCAGGCTATTGCATCACTTTACATTCCCAACACAATGGTCAATTAACAAACCAAAATCAACTTGCACTATGCAATTGAAGTTACGACTTCACTCCGTGAACTACAACTTAAAAGTGACGAATTCACACAATGCTCTTCGGACATGTGTACTTTCGTTTTGATCTATTCTTCAAACATATTAGAGAAAAAATTAAGTTTTAATTGTGTTGTTTCCAAAGCTTGTTGCTCGAAAATACACTCGTGAGTTCCGTTCATATCACAAAATTGATCCCTCATGTAATGAATTATTTTCACTGCATAGAACGTAATCTACTATTACTCGTTCACCCTTCGGAAACTCGTTTTCCTTCCTTCACGCGTTAAAAATCTTTTGAAGGAGTCTTTGCGATGTGCTTCAATCCTTGACACCAGGCTGCCTACTTTTTCCCATTGACTATGAGAAAGTACGTGACCTGGTGTCAAATAGAAAAATATTAGCTCCAACGTTCCTTAACATCACCCTTTGACACCGGGCTTTCCTTCTGAAAATACAATCCTCCACTCTTGTAGTGTAAGCTTATGAAGACTGCGTACTTCAGATTGAAGATCCAGTAAGTACATGCATATGAAATATTGTAACAAAGTCCGCCTACAATTTATGAAACATCACATGATCTCAGAATGTTACTTGTAGCGGTTTGCACTGTCATAACTAATCTGAAATAAATCTCACATAGAACAACATAGAACTGGCACTCATATTTTCAGAAGTCTTTTTCAACGCAGTATCAGTAAAGGATCCGTATTTTAAATCACCGAATTAACTAACTAACTAAAGTAGTTTAGATGCTTCATCAATAAATTGTTAAAACGAGACAGTAGCAAAAGATATAGACAAACTTATTGCAAAGGGATTTGAAAAATGTAATTACTTTAAGGTATGTAGCATCAGATAGCAATTGTTTTTTATGATGATCATCCATCAATCTGTAAATCCCAAATAAGGTTTCCAATTTTCACGACTTTGACTTATTTCTAATCAATCAGTAAATAATAATCTTCAAAACAATTTGTGGTTCTTCGCTGCAAACAAAAAAGCTCTAAGTCAAATCAATTAATCAAATCAACTCGCAAATAATATTGTTGACATTGCATTTTCGAGTCAACAACACCAGAAAATCCTTATTGAAGCCATATCCAAAATTTAATAAAACTTTCTTGAACTTTCGCCATTGTGATAGCAATTTTATCTACCAACAACGAACAGCACCATTCTTTTCACATGGTTTTATAATTTTCCCATCGAAAATAAAGTAAAAATCCACAATTTCATTTTTGTTTTCGTTTAGTGCTGTGAGAGTATACAAAGAAAAGCCATCGTAGTCAACAATTCTCCTTTCTCTCTGCGTACGTTTTTTTTAATGCAATGTATATTTATTTGACGATGGGAAAAATAAAAAAGCATTTCTTAAAGAACAGGGTTGTCGAAACAATTGAATCGACGATACGTTTGGGGATTTATAAAATTATTCGAAATCGATAAAAAGTCTCAATAGATGGAATAAAATCCGAATGAGCTTATGGCTTATCTGCCGTTTTACTGCTAAATGACGTAGATGATTTTCCACTTTACACACATTTTGTATCGAAAATCGGAAATCACGGACCATCGATCGTCTCTGTAAGAAAATGTTACCCCTTATGTTATGTGATATTTTTTCAAGAATCCATTTGGCTTAGCTGTTGCCCGAAGGGCTATAGCTTTTGGTTGCGTGCGGCTAACATTTTATAAAAGACAATTTTCTGTATCTGTCGGACTACTGTTAGGAAACGTTAATTCTAATCGGTTATTTGGAATGTTTTCCACCGTTTTTTGTAATTCTATCATTCCTTTAGAATCACACCTGAAAATCTGTTTTTCCCAGATTCCAAGAAGCTTACATCCGTTTTCGCTTCACACATAACTTTTGATGAGGGACAAATTTTGAATAATTTAACTCACTCTTACAATTTGGTCACCCCTATGGTAGAATGATGAAGACCGGTGGGTACTATTAGCCATGAACGAAAAAGACGATATTATGGTCCACCCAGACAATTTTGTGGTGAGCTTATAATAAATCATTTTGTACTATGTGCTGTGAATATAATAGCTTTACCTAAAAGTACATACGACATGCGAGCAATATAAATGCTGAGAGATGCAGGAAATCAAATTATAAAAACAATCTCGTGCAATTGGCGCTATTTACGTATAAATTCTTTCTTGTTGTCCACAACTTTATATATAACCTTATGGGTGAAATACGCACGAATAGGAAAAGATAACCGTGTGAGCAACACTTGAAGTATGTTAAGAGAATATGGATAAGGCGCCTTGTTTTATGTTTGTCGTCCATCGCATGGATGACGCCACTTGAGAAAAGGGTCTAGCTCTATGTTGAGATGTTAATTGAGCTATGGAAAAACATAGATGTCACCACTTGAGATTCGGGGACAAGACTCCGACAACATACGGTCTATTGGCGTTTTGCAAACGAAGGGTGCGACGACGCCTGACGGAAAACATTGACAAAACTCTTCTTAAGACAAAATGTCAAAAGAAAAAGACTTTAATTACATCTGTTTATCGTGGAATTGATAATATAAAATATGCAGATTAAAGTAAATTGCGATAAATGTAGCTGAATTATTTTTTCGCAAATCGAATGTAATGTAATGTCTTCCGACGGATAAAGCGACAGCGTGACAAGGAAGTTTTAATCGAATTGGGGAAGTTTGGTAATCGGAAGGAGACTCGGAACTTTTACCAGAAAGTGAACGAATCTAGAAACGGTTACAGTCAACAACCTTTGCTGCGTAAGGACAAGAAAGGATAGATTTTAGCAGATGAGGAAAGGTGCTTTGTGAGATGGACTGAGTACTTAATGAAACTGCTTAACACGAACAGACCGCTCAACCGAGACGACGAATTGCGATTTAAGGCAACCATACATAGAAGAACCGTCGATGCAAAAAGTAGAAGCTGAAATTTTGTCCTATATACAAAAAAGGTGACAAATTGGAGTGTGGCAATTTTCGAGGAATCGTTCTGCTGAATATTGCTTAAAAGATATTTGCAAATATTCTTTACCAACGCCTTCATCCATACATGGAAAACTCTGTAGGTGAATACCAAGGTGGTTTTCGTGTAAGTCGTTCAACATCGGACCAGCTGTTTAATATCAGACAGATCTTGGAGAAGTGCGAGGAGTACATCATTGAAACACACCATTTGTTCGTCGACTTCAAGGCGGCCTATGACAGTGTTAGAATAGTGTTATGGAGAGTCATGGAGGAGTTTGGTTTCCCAACAAACTAATCTCGCTAACGAAGCTAACACTAAACGGAGCTAATAGCCGAGTAAGTATCCGTAACCAACTGTCAGAGACTTTCGACATAGAGGAAGGCCTACTTCAGGGAGATCCTCTCGCGACGCTGCTTTTTAACCTGACCTTTGAAGCAGCTGTGCGCACCATGGACATAGATTCCAGCGGCGCTCAAAGTCCAGTCAGTTACTAGTTTTCGCAGACGACCTGGATATGCTTGGACGAAATATAGATGTTTTATATAGAAATTTTCTCATTTTTGTATGGGTTTTTGAGAAAATTTCGAAATTTGGTACCATAGTGCTTTGGTGAGGAAAGGTACCGACTTGATATAATTGTGATCAGACCGGTAGTAACGTACGGTTCGGAGTCGTGTGCTTGACACAGAAAGACGAACAATTTCTGCACACATTCGAACGAAAGCTACTGCATACAATTTTTTGGACCAGTATTTGTCGGAAAACTGAACCGATGGCGCAGACGATATAATCACGAGTTCAGAGAGCTTTTTGAAGAGCCCGACATAGTCAGAACAACGAAAATAAGCCGACTACGTTGGCTATGTCATGTACAACGAATGGACGAACATCGTATTACGAAAAAAATTCTGAAATCCAAACATGAGGGCAAAAGGAGTGAAGGGCGACCCAAATCCCGGTGGAGCGACGCTGCTTTTGCCAACTTAAAAACTGTGGGAATAACCAGCTGGGAGACGTTAGCTGCGGATAGGCTCAGTTGGAGAAAGCCAAGACACTTAATGGGTTGTAGTGCCGGTAAAGTGAGTAACGAAGAACGAAGTTCTTCTAAAAGGAGTCTTATGCGTTTACCACGACGTTTGTAACCACAACAATTTCATCCCGGGAGTATGGGGGAGCACCAATCATGGTCCTTAGATGACGAATCAGCAATAAAAGAATGTTCGTCCGTCCGCCACCGCGATAACTCGAGTAAAACTCAACCGATTTTCAAAAACTCTTTTTTTCCTTGAAAGGTAATTGAAAAATCTTTTCTGGGATTGAATCTGGGCCTTGTCGGTTCAAGGGCCAGCGAGCTACGGCCGTTTAAGTGATTTTTGGTCTTTTGTACATAACTCGAGTGAATCTTTTCCGATTTTCATAATCTTTTTTTTTGTTGGAAAGGTCTGAGCATGCCTAACAATTTATGGAATTGAGCTTTTGGACTTAGCTAGGGCCCTAGGACTGGATCTTTACTGGAGCCCAACGTTTTTTTTTTCATAAATCGGCTAAATTTTATCCGATATTCAAGAACTTATTTTTCCTGAAAGATAATCATAAAATTGATTACGGGACGATTACGACATTACACGATATTTGGTGGTTTTTTGTGAATATTCCTTTTGGAAGTATGGGTCAGATGCCTCTCCTAAGTGCTCTGAGTCTTTTCTAAATTCTGGGCTTACTTTAAGGGTTTGGAGAGGTCTTTAGCGCCGTTGCTTCGTGCGGGCTTTTGAATATTGCCTTTTCGGCAATTTCCACTTAATTAAGTGTGGACGTAATTACATATATGCATATTATTATTATTATTATTAATCGTATGGTTTTTACTAACAGTTTTGATAACAAATTAATACAGAATGTTTTTCATTACTCCATACAGTAATGTACATCATAAAAATAGAGTTGATTATTGAGTTCCTCACGACACTGACAGAACAATGACAAGAACGCCAATGACTGACTTCGAATGATTGTTGTGATCGAAGGAATGGCCAATAATATTCTGTAATTTGTCGTATCGCTCAAAATTGTTATCGCTGTGAGGTTCACGTGTCTCACGGGAACAGGTACAGCGACCAAAGTAGTAGCATTTTGTTGTTCATCTTCGAAATCCCGTAATACAAAATTTGAAAGATGAGCGTTATCAGACTGGGCCGGCGGGGGGCTGCTACTATCCAGTCAGGCAACCTTTAAATTGAAATTCGTTTGTCCAGAAATATTTTCCACAATATTTCTTGGGTTGATGTTCGTAGGCTGCCCTTTGCGATCCAATACATTAATTTTGATTGTCGTCCTCAACCAAAAATGAGGTTATGTGGTAAATAGGTCTTCCGTAAAAGCCGCAATTCAATGTATGCGTCGATATTATAAAAATCTTCATTAGATCCAGTTCCGGGACGTCTAGTTTTATAAGAACATTTACTTTATAATCAAAACAATTCACTTGTTTTCGTCAAATATTAAAAAAAATTGTAGACGAAAACTCACGCAGCACAATTCGTTTCGACGTGTATATATGCATATACTTAAGAGTTAAGACAATAATTACTTAAATACGCTCGAGTCTTTTCGTAACATCAACTCTGTTTGCCACATCTATTCTGATACGTGCGGGTCCATTGCATATGTTTTTATTAAGTAATGACTGCATATCCCGCAACTCTTTCGATGGTATTCAAGATTTTCAAAATTGCGTTGATAAATGTATGGGTTTTTGAGTTACGAATTAAGGACGTGGAGAATAGGGAACAACAACAAAAAAAAATGAAAATAAAATAGAAACTCAAAACATGGAGTTGGTTCATTTGAAATGACCAAATTTGTGTACATTATAGTAAACGTAGAACGAAAGAAATCCGGAAAAAAGAGAAAAGTGAAAATATGTATGGGACAATGTTTTTGTATATCGGAGATATTGAGTGATTTGGAATTTGAAGACTTTGCCTTAAGTCAACATATTTCATATACCTTTTGGTCACGTGAAGTAACAGTTTCAATCACAACTCACAGAAATTCGTATACACTAAGTGTATATGTATTGTTGGAAGAAAAAGCCATTCAGAACGTATAGTTAGTTGGGTTTGAATGAATTTGTTGTTGTTAAATATTAATGAATATCTATCAATGTAATGTTGGGATAATTCGATCGGAAATTAAATGGATTTTTTCCCTCAGACTTTTATTAAGGCTTTATGGGGCATTTTTTTTCTTTCTATTTAAATTGATTTCGAAGAATAAATTTCATATGAAGAAAGGAATCATGTAGAAATGTAATAATTTATTGTATGAAATTGATTGGGATGTACCATTTAAGGCATGTCGAAGGGGATAAATGGACTAAATTGATATCACTTACGATACAAAAATGACATTAATCCAATCAATGGAATTGTTACATTTATCAGTTTTTTTGACTGATATCTACATTAGTTTAATTACATACCTGTGACAATTGGGTTTGCTGAGAAAGCTCTCAGGCAGCAAAAAGGCTCCTATTTTCAAAATATTCGTTCATCAAAATAAAAATGTTTTCAATTTTTTACAGCTTTACATTTTGCTGGCAACTATTTCATATTTTTGTTACAAAATTGATATAATTACATACGCAAAGATATTATGTGCTGTGCACTTAGAAAAAGCTCACACACACACACGTACGAAACTTTTGATTAATTTGGATTGAGCGATTCTGTTAAATTCAATTCAACCTTTTTCTGATTGGAATTTCCAGGAAGATTTGAATTTTCATCAACATTTTGAATAAATTTCATCGCAGGGAAATGATAGAGGCAGCTGCCGTTATCATATCTATGTTTCATCCGATAATGAAAATAATGAACTTGTTGCTAGCAGCATTTTGGAGTCAATTCTTGTGCAGCAATAAATTTTGACGGTTTTAGAAAAAACGTATTATTTGAAATTCGTGTAATTTCAAAGAATTTTGTTAAGAATATTTCCCAAACATTGTCATCTGTTTATAGGTTACACATTTGTAACACATTTTTTAAACGATTATTTTACATTTTTCATTATTTTACAGCGAATGGATATCCGCAATTACTAAAACAGTAAGTAACATTTTATAATATTATTCAGATATTTTCTTCAATTTAGTTTTGAGTATATTTTTGAAACTTTGTTGAAATTCGCGAAATTATAAAACTTTTACGAAATACTTTTCCAAAATATATTTAATATGCAATTGAAATAAAGTGTAAGGAATGCGTTTGCAAAACCAAAAGTTCTGAGGTAAAGCTACATTGTAGCTGCTACAAACGAATCTGTAAACGAAATTGGAACAGAGCTGTAGCGAGATCATTCCGTCAAGGAATCCTCAAACTGTGCAAACGAAATTTTAGATAATAAAAAAGATCCGATTATCTGTTGTGTACGACGAAAAAAATTTATTCTTTAATGTCCTCCATTGACATTCAAGGCGCAAAAGCTTTATTGACAATTGTAATTTGCACATAGGACAACTATTTATTTAGATAAGATGTATAAATAACGATGCATGAATGCAGTAGGCATGGCAGAAAAAATGATTTTTCCAAATAGATTTGTTCACTACCCTCAAAATATTGTTAGACCTCAATACGAAAATAGACGAAATGTAAAAAAAGAAGCAATCCACCCAATGAATTTTGACGATCTACGGTACCGCCACCACGCGAATTTGACTGCGAACTAACCTAAAACACTGTTAACTTATATGGAAGATTGAAGAGACGTGAAATGAAAGAGAATGCAGTTCTGTTAAAACTTCAGACTGTAATGCTGCTTCTTACAACTTTTGTACTCAATACGAGAGTATTGGTTCGATGTCGTTCGCTCCGGTCAGTCGCGTAATTGTAACGGCTTTGTAATGCTTTTTTTTAATTTCGTACTTACAGTCCTTACTTACTTACTTATCAGCCGTACTAACCCAAGCGGGTTTTGGCTGACTTCACAACTTGTCTCCATAGGGGACGATTCTCGGCTAGACTTCTCCATGCGTTGACGCCCAGCTGTCGTGCAACCTCTTCCATACCATCTGACCATCTTTTCTGAGGCTTTCCTCTTCCTCTGTTTTTATCGAAATACCTCTCCAAGGCTTTTCTTGTCATTCTGTTCTCGTCCATACGCGCCACTTGACCTGCCCATCGTAGACGCGCTGATTTGATGGCTCCGACGATTGTTTCATCCCCAAAAATTTCGGTCAGTTCTCTGTTTGTTCGTATTCTCCATTCCCCCTGTTCATATACTGGTCTACCTATTGATCTTAACATTTTTCTTTCGAAGCTGTTTAGCATACTTTCATGCCTTTGTGTTATTGACCACGTTTCACAGGCATACATAACTATGGGGCGAATGAGAGTTTTGTAAAGGCGTAATTTTGTGTTTCTGCTAATTAGCGTGCTCTTAACCAGATGCTTTAAAGCGTAGAAGCAACGACTGCCTTGCGTTATTCGTGTTTTAATTCCCTCTTGAATGTCGTTTTCTACGTTTAAAACAGAACCCAAGTACTTGAACGATTGGATCACCTCAAAGTTATAATCATCCATTGTTATCTTTTGGCCGACACGAGAGCCGTGTTTTCTTTCCAAAGTGAGATATTTAGTCTTCACTTCATGACCATTTCCACAAACATTTCCTTTACTTCTACAGTCCCTCGTCCTATCAGGTCGGTATTGTCAGCGAAATCAGTTAGTTGTTTTGATGTCCTGAATATTGATTCATTCCAGTTGATCGTCATAGCTCTTACCACTTTCTCTAAAGCGAAGTCTTATTCTGCCGTAATTTTGTTTTCCGCCTATTTGTTGACATTTTTTCCGAGTTAAGGTTCTTATGACATTTCCAAAAATATTTTCGAGAAACCTTAAGGTTTTTATGAAAATTATTGGAGAGCGTTAGATTGCAATCACTAAATCCAACAAAAACGCTAAACACTAACGATAAAGGCAAATGTCAAGATTTGACAGAAATGAATGAATCTTCGGTTTACTCTGTCAATTCGCAAAATTGTGTAAAAATTTAGTGATTTTTAATCCTGGAGTAGCGTTGGACCTATTTTTTATTGTTGAAGTTCGTAAATATGATGTTTACAAAGCTAGCGGCGCGGCGGCGAGCTGGGTAAATTTTTTTGTCTCAGTAGTGCATTATTGCATGATGAACACGTGATTCGTTTTACTTAACCTACAATTGCAAGAAGCAGCGCTTGAGTCATTGAGTTGTCCACTAATAAGACATATTAATTGTCCAGCTAACTGCCGCTAGCTTCATGAATATCAGATTTACAAATTGCATTGGATTGGTAATTACCAAATGTTTACAAAATTTTCTGAAGTGACATACGAAACGAACGGATTCATTTCTCTCAAATGTTTGCATTTGAATTTATCGTTAGTGTTTAGCGTTTTTGTTGGATTAAGTGATTGCAATCTGACGCTCGCTTTATTGTAATTTTTTTACAGTTAAGTTTTTCGTGGATGCATTTTATTGGAGTTAAGTTTCTTACGCAATTTGTTAGTATTTTTAGTAAAGTTTCTTTTGCAAATTATTTGTGTTCTTCTTTTTCGAGTTAAGTTTGTTATGCAATATTTTTTTCAAAGTTAAGGTTCTCATGCGAATTACGGCAGTAATAGAGACTGTGGTGATACAGATCATAGCAATCAGAAATAAACATTTAAATCCGTTGTAATCATAGAATCCTTTGGATTCTATGAATAGTATAAATACCGATGTTTTCTTTGAATAAAATCAGATTTGTTTCAACCTCGAAAGAGGTAACATCTCTCTTTTAATCTGTAGAACATAGCTTCTCCATATAATTGGTGACCTCCGACGTTCAAACAAAAATATTTTTGAGCACAAAAATTCATTGCATTTGCTCAACCAAATATTTCTATGCAACCAAACGCTTGAATTTTATTCAAAACAAATATATGATTCTATACACTAAAACATGAAGTTGTTTTTAGTCGTTCCCATATATAATATTGAATTATTCAAGTTAGCAACACCAAACCAAATGGCAATTTCCAAAAAACATTTTTATTAACAACTAACTTAGTTGCAATAAACAATGTTTTGCTTACACAAAATTTCAACCACTGCTTTCAAGGACTAAAATGCTCACGTAGCATTCGCCTTGACCAGGCAACAACATTAAACTTTCTACCGTTCAGACAAGATTCTGTAAGTAGTCGTTTACAACTTTTCGGCCTCTGTAGTCAGAACATACCAATGAATTAAAAATTGCCGAAGATCCAAATTGACAGTTGACATTCAAATCAACCGCTCAAATCATCAACACAATTCAATTGTCATTTTTGATCTAATGATTCAAATCAATAAGACAACATTTTTCAAATTGAATTTACCATCAACAAACTCAATTTCAAAATTTTACTATTTAAGCTAAAAAACATAGTTTTTAAGCAAAAAGTAATAAAATAATTTTAAGCTAAAATAGTTTCCAATAGTACCATCAGTAACTAAAAACCAACAAGTCACCAAAAAACCAAACTTTTTGGAACAAAAATTAACTTCACAGTTAATTTTCAAAATTTTAGTCCTCTAACAAAACAACTTTCGGACAAATACTTGCAATTTTGACAAAAAAAATTTTCAAAATACCAATCGTCCTTTCAGTTAACACTACTGAATTGATGTATGTCCCATTTGTTCCAGGTAATGCTGTGTAGGAACGAGATATTTTACGATTTTGTATTTATCTAAAACTACATTGTCAAAACAATACCATCTTGCAAATCAAAATTTTACCAACAAAATTTCACTTAACAATTTTGGACATCAAGCCATCAAAATTTTCTTTTTAGAACTAAACAACAAAAATCAAATCTTTTGAGAACTCGTTTCTTTCAAACACAGCTAAATGATTTTTTCAGTCACTAATTCCAACCGAATTAGTTCGTAATTCTTCTGAAGATGAAGTGGACCCCACGTCTTGCAAAACGTTTTACGTTCTCTGAGCTGAATCCCTTTCTTTTCTTCAAAGAAATATTCACTAAAGCCAGACCGTTCTACTTATTAAACAAAACGTGCAGGGGACTCAAATTTCATTTTTGCTAAGTTTGTCAAAAACTCTTCTTAAAAAACAAAAATCAAAAACACTGTATGATTTCACTGTGAAATATACAACTTTGACTCAGTTTACAACTCAGTTTCACCAACATCCGAAACTTAATTTTTAGGTTGATAACCTACAACCTTAAGTGATAGCTCAATAAAAAGACTTTTAGCCTAAAAAAACTACAAGTTTGAACTATCACTTACAAAACAATCAAGCAAACCAAAATCTGGTACACAAACCCCAAAATCCTGTACAGGTTAACAAATTTCTCAAGGCAATCAAACACTTCCGGAACTTAATCCAGTGTTTACAATGAAACCTTGACGGCATCAACATACATGCCAGTGTATTAGTCGAAATGTTTTCCAAAATTTTCTGCCATCAAAACATTTCGTTCTTAGTGCGTATTCCTAAGGCAAACCAAAGGCAGCAATAAAAATTAAACACCTAAATTCTTGCTAAGCTTCAACCAAATTCAAGAAGAAACAATAAAAACATCTTCTTTGACAACTTACAAGATCCTTCTTGTACAAACCTCACAAGTTTCATAACTTGTACAGCAAGGCAATTCATGTTAGTTTCTCTAGCCAAATTTTTCCATGCAATTGCTTGTATACTGATACACCAATTAGCAGTCCTACATATGCTACATTTATCAGTCTCAACCACCACAAATTCCATTCCATAACAGGAATTCAAACAACATCATCATACCGCTAAAATATACATTCGCTTCCAAGTATATTTTATGAAATCAAGAAGCACTTTTTGGAGAAACATCAACAACAAAATTTTGGCAATTTTGGCATATCACCATGGAACAACAAGAATTTTTGACAATTCCCAACCATTCAAAAATGAAAATCTTTGGCAATTTTGGCGAACCTTGAACCGATGACCAAATTCAAATCATAGAACAAATCACAATTTTCAAGGAAGGGAAGTATCTGTGGTGATATAGATCATAGCAATCAGAAATAAACATTTAAATCCGTTGTAATCATAGAATCCTTTGGATTCTATGAATAGTATAAATACCGATGTTTTCTTTGAATAAAATCAGATTTGTTTCAACCTCGAAAGAGGTAACATCTCTCTTTCTATATGTAGAACATAGATTCTCCATAAGACAATCAACTCCTTTCATAAAAAAAACTGTGACGTAACCGTACATTAACCTTCTCTTTAGATGAAAGTTTGTGAAAGATATATTTATTCTGAATGTAACCTGAACTCTACCAATTGTCTCTTCCGTTCGCAAGAAGAGAATGTACAATTATTCTTACACTGTACTATGTACAATGTACACTGCTGTATAATGATAATAATTCACCGTTACAACCCTCCGGGCTATTTACTAGTCCCGCAATTTTTTAATGAGCTTTTGATCTTTCCTTTCGTTACCGAAGTTTTTCACTGTTTCAGTAGTAGAGTGCCATATATGATGTTCTAGTTGCGGAAACTAGTAGGGCTTGGAATGCCGGTTCGCCCCATCAATGTGTTTTACCGGCAGGCATTGTTCTTGGACTACATGCTAAACGTGATTTCCATTTTACCATTAGGATTTCTTCTGGTGCTAATTATATCTCCGTCCAAAGTCAGACTCAGATATTTGCAAACAGAATTCATTGAATATGGGTGACGTCACATTTGTCATTCTTCTATGAACGATTCGTTGCGGCACCAAATTCACAACTACCCACATTATGAGGCATGGGAACGTCACTTTCATTCTATACATTGAAGAAAAATTCTATACAGAATTCGTCCCCACCAGGATTGAACCCGAATATTCTTGGTGGAAAGCCACTGAGTTAATCCGTTACTGCTGTATACAACAAACAATAAGAAACGAAACATATGAGATCATAACAGTGTACTTAATTGGGTGGATCTAGTGTTGTTAGTGCATGATTGTCCTCCAATTGTTATCCCAATTAACCAAATTCCTCCGCGGTAAGTCGTTCGGACATTGAACACAGGAAGCTTTTAAAAGCCTTCATTGTTCTTTGTCCAAACAAATTTTCGGGGAAGAATTTGGTTAATTGGGTATGAGCTTATTTTATACAGTTGTACCACAACCGCTACATTATGGAGTGTGTGCACTTCAGTCAAGTTTAACCTCGTTTAACTTGTCAAACTAAGATTGATACCCTTGTCTCCGACTCGTGTTACGAATTCGTCCAAAGAGAAAGTTTCTTGAATAATTTACACAAAAGTATTTCACTTTACGAGCAGAAACGTTTACCCCTACGTCTAAAGTAAATATTTCTATTATATTTATATTTTCTCAAACATGATTTTTTCCCGAAAATAAAATATAGCAACAAAACAACTTTTCAGAGAAAGTTTTTGAAGCGGAATTCGTTAAAGACATTATTAGAGAAAGTAAAATCCTCATTGGAAAATTTGGTTGTTTTTCTTGTTGAAGCTAAGCCTTTTTGAGGAGCTCAAAAAACGATTAATTTTCCTTGTTATTTTTTTTTCATCTTTTGCTTTAAGGCTTAAGAATCATGTTTTATGATGTAAATGAGATTTATAATTTTCACATGCCAAATAATTTCATGAAACAAAATTCAACCGCATCCTGTGTGCAGAAACTGTACGTGGATACTTGGAAACGATAGAGCTGTTAGAATGCTACGGTGTCTTGCATAAAAAAACCATTTTGCAAAGAAAGCTGTGGCCAACGCTCCGTCAAGCTGCGCGATATCGTATCGAAACTGTGGATCATCAAATTATGAACCATTTTGAATTTTCAAAGTGAGATATCGCCAAAAAAAGACACGTTCTTTCAAATTTTTCATTTTTAGATTTTCAATTTTTCATAATGCAACTCCTTGATTGATTAAAATTGCAGGTAGTTTTCTCAGCAGTCCGAATACTCATCTCTAATTCGAAATACTTTCTTAAATATCAAGAGCGATAGTTTGACTTGCAACTGATTCACTCTTCAGACAGTTGTTGATTTAAGGGCTCATTTTATTGGACGCGTAAGGTTTGTGTGAAAGCTCAACTTGATAAAAATAATTTGTTTTTTTACAAGTTGAGCTTTCACACAAACCTTATGCGATGCGATTCGCATCGCGTCCAATATAATGATCCCTTTATTCCACCAACTTGTGAATGTTGTTGTCCATTCCCTTTGTATAAGTTATCGCACACAGCGGGTCCTTTGACTTGAAATATTTCTTGGAAGAATCATTTTTCTTTTATCTGTTCCCTCTTCTCTTGTGTTCTGTTATATGAGACATAAAGGTAAACCAATGGACTTGGACAGATTTTAAATAAGAACTTTAAGAAAAGAATTCCTTATCTTTTCATTAGAACTCTGAATTTACTTTGTAAGACCTTGACTTTCTGACAAGGGAACTATTAGCGATATGGTCTGCCTATTTCCGATGTTTAATGAATGTTTGTTCTATTTTTATCGATTTGAATTTTCATATTTTCTATACAAATTTGCAGTGAAATAATAAACGAAGACTAGTTTTGCAACAGACAATGTTACGTCTTCACAGTAGAACGATGATTAATGTAATTAATTACAACAAACTTTATAAGAAACTCTTCATGCGATAGAATTTCTTGTTTATGAAAAATATGCAGAGATATTGTGTTCAAGGAGGGTCATTTTTCGTGATCAAGGACAATGAAAATGAATTATGCTTTTCGCTTATACACATAAACGATAAAATTAAGATGTTTAGTTAAAAAAAAGACAATCGGCCCTAGCGAAAGAGAAGAAAATATGAGCATTAGCAGTTAAATTCTAATTGTTTAAAGTTTAAGAGAAGACCATCATTGTAGTACATAATTTCAATTTAAACTTCTCAAAAACTTTTTCGTTCGTGTTTCATAATGCACTAATGGTTTTCCAAATAAAGTTGTCTATTGCTCCGAGAAATCCGTTATAGGTTGACGAAGTTAGAATAGTTCATGATATTTACTTGTACCGAACTGAATGAACCAAATCCTGCAAACTGAGTTCTTAATAGCTTTCTTAAACTTGCAGCTGCCGCCTCCACCGCAAATCGAATTAATCGTTGACAAGCCGCATTTGAAAGGGGTTGTTCACAGACCATTAGTTCGTATACGACGTAAGTAATTCAATGTTTTTCGTCTTTAAAATATATGTTACATCAACAAACTCTCAATTTCGTTCAGCTGCTACAAGTTCCGAAATGTCGGAACGACGAAGGAAAATAAATTCACAGTATAACGATCAAGTTCGAAGTGATGCAGCTATTGCTGTACTGAATAAAAATTCGAATAGTGATTCCGATTCAAAAGGTACACTGGCTTGTGTTCTACCGTGGGGACATGGATGGGGATGGGCTACCCTACCGAATGGTGTTTGGAGTGGAGGTATGTGCAAAATTTTTTTTTTTGCATTTTTTCGTTTATCTTTTTAGTATTACTTTTAACAAGATCATCTATCATTATTTTTGAATTATTGCCCAAAATATAGTCCTCTAAATATATCTACTGAATTACCTTACTTTTCAGACGAATGATGAGTTGGCACCACTAGATAGAAGTGATATGCCACTTATTTTTCGATGTTAAGAATCTTTGCATAATTAAAATACTAACACACACTCTCATTTCGTTATTGCTTTCGATTTGGGAATATTTATTTATTTTATATATCATCAAACAGGCTTTTGCAGCCCAATAACATATTAATCTAAAACTTATGTATTTATAATCACAACAAAAACACTTTTTAAAAGGGAAACGTGACGCAAGTCCTCGTACCTTCTTCCAAAACAACTAATAACAATTTGGGTGACGCTTGCAGCTTCGGAACGCACAAAATTCTTTTGAAATATTTTCACTTCTGAGTAAAAAAATGCATCACAAATACCGGACCCACCAGTGCTATAGTTTTTCTGTCCTTTCAGCTAGCGCTGCGGCTGCTACTTCCATGGGCGAAAATGATTCCCTCAACTTCCTCTACAACACATCAAAAGTTTTTTTTGAGCCGCCGCCGCCGCCAAACCGAAGCGCGGCGGCTACTTCTTCCATGGGCGAAAATTATCCACTCAACTTCCTCTACAACAAATCAAAAGTTCTTTTTTTGAGTCCCCGCTTATTTTCCGCCATTTTAGCGGTCACCCTGATACACTACACACCCAACCCAACAACTTTCCCTTTGACACCAAACCTCTATCTCGAACACACAACCATTGCCCCATACAAAATGTGCT